>VZRV01005410.1:657380-796951 GCA_013398115.1 Falcunculus frontatus | reverse complement strand
GAGCGGGCGGCGGCGCTGACGGCCCGCACCCTCCCCGCCCGTCGCAGAGCCGGTGCCCGGGCGGCCGCCCGCCCCGCGGCCGCCAGCGCACAAGGCGGCGGAGAAGACCACCCGCGTGCGGACGGTGCTGAACGAGAAGCAGCTGCACACGCTGCGGACCTGCTACGCCGCCAACCCGCGCCCCGACGCCCTGATGAAGGAGCAGCTTGTGGAAATGACGGGGCTCAGTCCCCGCGTCATCCGCGTCTGGTTCCAGAACAAGCGCTGCAAGGACAAGAAAAAGTCCATCCTCATGAAGCAGCTCCAGCAGCAGCAGCACAGCGACAAGACGGTGAGCGTCCGCCCTTTCCGCCGGGGAGGGAGATGTGGGTGGGGGGCTTGGGCCCGCGGGCTCGGGCGGCAGTCGAGCTGAATCCCCGTATGCCCGCAGAGCCTGCAGGGCCTCACCGGGACGCCGCTGGTGGCCGGCAGCCCCATCCGCCACGAGAGCGCCGTGCAGGGCAGCGCCGTGGAGGTCCAGACCTACCAGCCGCCCTGGAAGGCGCTCAGCGAGTTCGCCCTGCAGAGCGACCTGGAGCAGCCCGCCGCCTTCCAGCAGCTGGTGAGCCGCGCCGGGCCGTCCGTCGGGCCTCAGGGGGCGGGCAGATCAAGGCCCGCCGGGCCCGGGCGCTGCGGGAGGGGAAACGGGGCAGGGGGCGATCGTGCCGGACCCTCACCGCCGCTGCTCCCCCAGGTCTCCTTCTCCGAGTCCGGCTCCTTGGGCACCTCCTCCGGCAGCGACGTGACCTCGCTGTCCTCCCAGCTCCCCGACACCCCCAACAGCATGGTGCCCAGCCCGGCCGAGACGTGAGGCGGCCCGTCCGCCCGCCGCCGCGGGACCTCCGCATGCCTGCGCTCCCTGCATGAGACACCCGGCCCCGGGCCGCTCCCAGAGCGCCGGACAAACGCCTTTGTTTTTTAATTATTCTTATTTAAAAACAAACAAAAAATATGTTACTGACGGCCAAAAAAGCACCGGGATCCTCGCTGCCTTCACCAGACCGGAGAGAGAGCCCCCGCCCTGGTTATTTCGTTGTTTTGGGTTTTTTCCCTGCGGATTTCGATGTTTCTTTTCCCCAAAGAAACGCGGATTTCCCCACCGGAGCCCAGCACGGTGACAGGCTGTCTCGCCCGCCGCTTGCGCTGGGGAAGGTTTTTCTTCCCTTTTTGAAAGGGAAAAATAAATTTTAAAAAAAATCTACAAAACGGGGAGAGACTCCTCCGGCGTGCGGCCGCGGAGCCGGCCTGGACCTTCCTCCGCGGAGCCGCGCTGTCCAGCCTCATCTCACACCGATGCCTCTCCCGGGCCGCGGCGCCCGGCCCCGCACGATCGCTGGAAAAACGGGACACGGAAACGAGACTTTTTAACGGGGAAACCAGTACTAATAATGTTAAGTTATCAATGGACGAAGGACGGATTGTTTGCGCCTTTAACGATCAAAAGTAAGTTATTGTTATTTATTGTCAGAGTCAGCGGTTGAATAGTGGGATTAAATATTTTGGACTTAATAAAAAAAAAAGAAAAAATGAAAACAAAAATGGATTTAAACGAAAAAAACAAAAACAAACAAAAAAAAGTCGCGGGAGGGTGGCGAAGGGGCACTGCGGGCGCGGAGGGGCGCGGCCGTCGCGACCGGGAGCGGAACAGAGGGGGTCGGGACGGGCATAGCCCCGGCTTCTCCCGCACGGCCTCTCCGCACCGTGCTAATCGGCTTTCAGAACCGGGGCCGCTTATTTACAGCCGGGGAGGCGGAGCGCAGGTTTCCCTTTCGGAGTAGCCCCCAGGCTCGCCCGGGTCCTGCCCGCACCTGCCGCGGTGAGGGCCCGGCTCGTCTCCTCTCTGAGGGTGGCGGGGCTGGGCGGCGGGGGGCTGCCCCGAGGCGGCGAGGCGAGGCGAGCCCTACCCTCCAGCGTATCCATCCCCCTGACGAGACCAAGGCGGCGACTCCTTATCTGCCTCTGGCATCACCTGGGAGCGCGGCGGGGCCGCTCCAGTTCCCGCGCCCTCCCTCTTACCCCGGCGGGAGTGCTCAGGACCAGCTCCCCGCGGGACCGCAGGCTCCGACAAGCTCAAGCCACGGCGAGCCGCGCCCCCGTCCCCATCCCCGGGCAGAGAGGGGGGAGAGCCGGGCCCTACCGGAGCCCTCTGGGCTGCAGGGAATGGGCAGCGCGGTGCTAGGGCGGCTCCACCACCCCGAGAGGCTGGGGAGCGGGTGCGCAGGGACCGGGCAAGGACCGTGCTCCCAGGGGCGAGCTGTCGTCGGGGCACACGGAGCGGCCCGAGCTGCGGGGCCGCCTCAGCCCGGGACTGCTCTCCACCGCCGGGACGGGTAATTTCCCGGCTGGGGACAGGTGATGAAGGGGATCCTGCCGCCCTCCCAGCCCCGCGGCGAGGCTCCCACGGTTACCTGGCTCCGTCCGTGTCGGGCTGGGGCTGCGCGCGTTCTCCCGGGGCTGGACTGGAGCGAGGCGCGCGGCCTCGCCTCAGGACCGCCGACGCCTCAGGCCCACAGCGGGCCGCGCAGCTATGGGCGGCGCGGGGGCCGCGGCCCAGGGCCGCCAAGAAGGGACTGTCCCGGTGCCGGTCGCGGTCCCGGTCCCTGCCCGGGTCGCGGTCCCGGTGCCCGCGGGCCGGGATCGGCGGCGGCCCCGCCGCAGCGCGGGGTCCGGGGCGTCGCGCGCCCCCTCACAGCCCCCGCGCGCGGGAAGCGGCTCCCGCCCGGACACGGCGCCGCGGAACCTCCGCCGCTCAGAGAACATCGTGAGGCTTAAACAAGCCTCGCTCAAGTCTAACCGGGACGTTAAAAATGCATGAGGTCTAAAAAATCCGTATTAGGTGACGTATCCTCAAACACCCAAAAAATTATAAGCAAACTTTCCCCAGGGCCAGATCTGACGAATTACCTTGATTTGATTCTGATTGACTCTTGATTAACGAGAAAGACATCTTAAGAGTAATTTTTTCCCCCCTCTTTCTAAGCCGTGTTGCTTATGGTAATTCAAACACACTGACAATTATAATGCAGAAGTCACACAAGACAGAATAAGTTATTTTATTACAAGATATATAGAACGTATTTTCTCTATTTGCAACCTTATTTCAGCAGTTCTGCAGTGCAAGTCCCACCACAGGGCAGAAAACACCAAAATCATGACATTGGATACATGAACGAAATAAACTCAAATTATCAAAATTACAAAACAGAACTTGGAAGTATCTACAGTACTTAGGATATAAATAGTGCAAATTATATATCTACAGCATAAGTATTTAGAGTATCAAAAACGTTTCGGAACAGCGTTTTAAAGAAGGTAGTCAGCAGGAACCGGTCAGTGTGACGATGTTAGGGATTTAAAAACTAAATACAACTCCTATTTTTTCAAGAAGAACTGTCGAGCTTCTTCCCAGGACTGCCGGGGAAATCTGTTGGACAGCTCAAGATAATCTTGAGAACTGAAAAATTTTTCTGTTGAAGACAGAACATAAAATTACCAAGTTATTCCCTCTTAAGATAAGATGGCAATAAAAAAAGAATAATGAATGTGCAGCCAACTTGAGATACTTTAAGTCATTTACTCCCCTCCCCCATCAAAATCTTCTCAGACCATAGGGTGACACTTCTGTGGAGCTCGGGACATCTACGCTTGGCTTTAAGAACGGGGGCAGAGGCTCTGATGTGCAAAGGCTTCCATTTGTAAGCTGATCAGGCTCTCTGCCCTACGCAGAGGAACATTATACATCTTTACACACTTTATGTTCTTGGACCCACTGGGGACCTGCTCAGCCTCGTTCAGCTCCGGGCAGCCTCAGCAGCGTTTTCTGCTCAGCAGGTTTTTTTTCTCCACAAAGGGCTCCAGAAGAGTTGTGCTCCCAACTCCCCAGAGCTCACAGCACGAGTACAAATGCAGCTTTCACTTCTAAGAGTGTGCAGTGATGTGGGCAGGACTTCACTGCGCAAAGGTTTGAGGGTCTGACCCTCCACACAGCACCCAGCTCTTAAGTCTGTGCTTTCAGGTTTTATTGCCATCAGTGTTATTATTCCCATTTGGTTTTGGGGACGCTATCCTTCACATTCAAGCGATACAACAGATAAAAATAATCCTGCATACACTATTATTAAGTCACCTTTTTTTGCAAGTGGGGAATGTTTAGAAATCACACTCACATGTCACCACACCTTTGTTTAAAAGTTCATTCAGTTTGAATAGTGAAAATAAAAACCAAGTTCTCCACTCGGTTTCAGACGTTTTTTGAGCAGATTCTCATGCAAACTCAATCCTGGAAAGTTTGTGCTGGAGACACTGCATGAAGCTGCTTCAGACTGAGATGTCTAATGTTGACAGTAAAAATCTCTATATAAAGATACCTTAATTTTATAATTTATTTTTAAACAAAAAGTTTAGACCTAGAACTCATCTCCTAGCAAACACTGAGCAAAATGGTAGTGGATTTCTACTTGTTATGAGGGAAAAATGACTGAGTGTCACATTTTATGCACAATATGGCTACTCAAGACCAGATGCCCATCAACACTTGAATTTCAGATGCGTTTAGCAAGTAACAGCCATCTCAGCTGAGAATCTTTCAAATGTTTAGCCTAAAAAGGTTGACTGCATTTTAAATAATATTTATTATAACTGAGGGGGAAAAAAACTCATGACTCTTCTGCAACCTGACGAATTTTTAAAGGACAATCACAGGACAGTATTTTAGAGATTTTTGGCTCCCTGGGTGTATTGGCATGGCTGCGTGGCTTCTGCAACCTAAAACTTTTGAAGGCAGCCTTTGTGTCAGCTAATTAAATATGTCCAGGTAGAGTATCACATTTTAAGACATGATACCACAAAGCATTTAATAAAGACTAACAATCTGAATCCCTGATACGACGAGCAGCAGACTGGAAGACACGTATGTAGAAATCAGGATGCAAGCTGGGGAGCCCACCCCCAAACTGTAAAATTGTGCTGCAATTTACTGTATTTCTTTTCATCAATGCAGATTCAAAAAACTTTAATCACGGTGTCTACACATTTTGTTACCCAACTGCTACTCTGTTACACTGCAGTGAACGTACCCCTCTGCTGAGATAACTGATTTTCCATTTGGCCTGAGCTCTGTGCAAAATCCTATGGGGGAAAACAAACAAAAAAAAGACATCAGGTTTTCAGATCTTACATCTGAGGAATTAAACCAACATTTTTAAGTCTTCATATTCACTCAAAAATACTAATACTTTATGTAGTCTGTAAATTAACAAACTCTGGCTTGTTTGCTACATATTATAACAGAATACTGCCAGCACTTAAACTCTGTAATTTATAGTGGATTTTTACACATTTATTTATACCTGTTTTCAAAAAACATATTTTTAGTACACAACAGAGAATCCAAGGCTTTAATGTCCTTTTAGGAAATAATTATTATTGTGATTTTTATTTACCGTAGCCGTGTTTCTATAAAACAAATGGTGTCTCAGATTTTTGCTCCCGACTCCAAATACACCCTTACAAATTTGATGAATGATCCCAATTTCAATGGCTGTGCTTCCCAGTGACCTGGGAGCTGGAGGTGCTGATCTCCTGGGAGAACGTGGAGTCGCTGCCCAGCGCTGCCGCCCCTGGCAGCCAGTTGTGCCCCCAGTTGTGTCCCCAGCTGTGCCCCCAGCTGTGGGGGGCCAGCGAGAGCACCCGGAGCACTGCCCGATCCCAGCTGCTGTCGGATGTTGGGATGTGGCATCCTCGGAGCCAGCACGGACACTGCCCTCGCCCGGAACCAGGCAGCTCCCCACTACAGATCCGACCTTTTGTTGGAGTACCCACCCAGCAGAATACTGAAGAAGGTATTATCAGAGATAAGATACAACACAGAAAATCATGGATACTCCTGAATGTTTCCGCTTATTTCTGCATATCTCAAAACAGAAGTAACAAAAATAAACTGGCTGACGCAAACTTCGGATGATGGAAATACAACTATTGGTGGGGAGGTCGCTGTAAAACGCAGCAATGCTCTTCCTTTGATTTTCGCTGCACACATTTAACACACTGTATTTAAGTGTTATATTCGTACACACCACCAAACTTTTACGTAAACGGGACTTCTTTTTGCATTCCCTGGCAAAGGAAGAATCTCATTTTCTAATCTCGGGGCAACATTTTGCAGTCTTTCCCAAACCTTCTACTGAAGCAAATGAGAGATTTGCTTCACAAACAGCAGCGAGTTGAAATAAAAGTAGAGAGGCAAGTCCCTTGTGTGTGTGCGGGATCTCAGCATTCCTTGGATCCTGCCAGAACTGCTCTCCGTGTATGCATGTGCAACATTCGGGATTAAACTTTAAAATAGGCAAAATACTGAAGGACCAGTGAAGTCAGCAGCGACAGGACATTTCACAGTACACACAACTCTTCCATATTTTAATAGAACACCTTTTTTAAAAAGCCTGCAGGAATAGTACACGGACTTGCCATCTGGGATGTAATAACTGGAAATCAAATTAGTAACACTGACCCTTATAAATATGCTTTACCGTAGCTACTGGGGATTTTAGTACCATTCCACCTCTTATAGAACAGAAATCAAGGTAAACAACCTTAATTATTCATATAGGGAACATTCTCCTCCACTCTCATGTTTTCTAGTTGAAAAAAACCCAAACTAAACTTGCTGCACTTACTAATAATGCATAAATTATTTTTTCCCACCTCAACTCCTACACTAAAATGCGTAGTTTCACTATAAGAAAGTCAAAAAAGATAAATTATAGCTGTGTATTTAACCAGAAGTTCATTACTAGATGGCAAATTTTTTTAATACTAAGTTCCAAACTTATTTAAAAAAAACTGCTATGCAATTATTTTAGTATTAAAAGGATAAAAAGTAGTTGCACTCAGAAGTTTGATGTTATGCAAAGACTTTTAGTAAATATTTAGTTTTTGTAGTTTCTCTCTCAAATGCATGCAGCCTATTCCTGGACTAGCTCTAAAGCATTAAGGGAAAAGAGTTTGACTAACATTTCTTTACCAACAACAGTAACTTTCAGGTGACTGATACAGGGTTACAGACTCCTAAAAGTGTATTATTTTTTATAGTAGAGTGTTTATGAAAACTGCATTTATTCATTGGAAACAGTCAATAAAACCCATGAAAACCACGAGGCATGCAAAAAATCTGATAGATAAAACAGCATATAAATTTAGACAAAGGGAAGAAAACCACCGCAAATCCTTATTCAAAACAGTATTTGTAATGACCTCGGTGGCTTACTGTCAAAAATGAAGATTGCAAGATTAGACTGGTAACATATGTTTTGTGTATTTTCTGCATAAAATATATACACTTACCCAGTTCTCTGTAAATCTATGGTACACAGTATACAACTGTACATTTGTATGTAAACACATTAATATAGCAATTTCAGATATGCTATATGTGCAGGAATTTTTGAAAAAATAAATATTTTAAGATCTCCAT
The DNA here is from genome assembly GCA_013398115.1 of Falcunculus frontatus. Lineage (NCBI taxonomy): Eukaryota > Metazoa > Chordata > Aves > Passeriformes > Falcunculus > Falcunculus frontatus. The sequence goes on along the minus strand of VZRV01005410.1, from coordinate 789,441 downwards.
CAAATCTTCCCAGTACAGGCAGTAACTTTAATAAAAACAGGATTCTGCATGGATAGTGAGAACCTGAACTACTCGGTAACCTTTTAGTGTGATAAGAAGCCTCAAGTACAGGCGGAATCTGCGGTTTGAGAAGAGCTGCAGAGAACCTGAAAGTACTTCACTGCTGTTTGCTTGTTTTATTTAAGTTAACCATCCCCACACCGAGAGCAAAGGTGAGCACAGCGCTGGCAGTGCCCCTGTGCCTGTGACAGCACTGCAGCAGTACCTGGATGAAGGTGGCGAGTAAAACACAGCTCATCTCCTGCTCCAGGATGATCTTGTTCTGAGGGTTATTGTAACAAGCAGCTATTAGCGAAGGGAAGAGCACTTTGATTAAACGAGGATCACTGAAATACTGGAAAGGCAACTGGCAGAGTTTTTGCAGCACCGTGGGGTGACGGCCAGATTGTACAATGATCTGAAAATACAAACAAAACAAAATTAAACCACGTGATCTATCTGTTCTTCTCTTCCTCTTAACCACCAAGGGTGCTGAAGTCATGCTAAAAAAATGAGCGTGGATGAGAAGTAAGTACTAAAAATAAAGCCTATAACAGTTCAAATAACTTCTGCTTCAGTGTATTATTTCTGTTGCGGAGGAACATAAAAAATATAAAGCTCTCTTTTCTGTATAACCCAAAAAGACAGCAAATAAACAAGGGATTAATTTACAGATTACAATAAAATAGATAATTTAATACCTTAATTCAAAAGACAAAGAATTACAGCACAGGGACTATTCTGAGTTAGAGCTATGAAACACAAAACCCCAATGCCTGCCATTTAAACACACTAAACATGGGGGAAGAAAATCCAGAAAGAAATCACCAGGATTTTAAAAACCCTCCCGAAGCCTGACCATCCTTTCCTCGAGCTGGCAATTCGAGAGGACTGTGTTTCATGGGAGATGTCTGCCACGCATTCTCAGGCACCAAAAAGAAAAGGGGATTGTGATCTGCCCAGCGAGAAATTACTGTAAGGAGAGACTCGAGACTCGGAGAGATCCTCCCATCTGTATTTCTTATCTCAGTTTCTATCAGTGCCATTGGCTCTAAAAGGAGAATTGTTTAGATAAATGGGACTGTTGTCATGAAGAAGGCTAAGTTTACAACTGTATACATCTGAAGGAATAAGGCAATGCTATCACTAGTCTCCTACAAAGGAACCTTTCCAATTCACTTGATATTCTTATAAAATCTTTGCGATAAACTAAAAAATGCCCAAATCGGATCTGTTCCAAGGAACCTTGATTAGACAATTACAATATGAAAGAGCTGTTTGACCCAAAGTTGGCTTTTTGGCATAGGAGGAAGCTTCTATAAGGTTGGAACACTGTAAAACTGAGGGTCACGACTGTAAATTGTACTTGGAAAAACACAATTTTACAGGTACACACCCAGACAAGACTGCATTCAAATTAAAACCAGAAGGACAGAAAGAAGCAGTTGAGACTACAGGAACATAAATTACAGGGATTTACAAGTTTTCAAAGCACTTTTAACAATACCTTCAGAGCACACACTAAGTTGATAATGCAGTTCAGTTTAAAACCAAGATGAACAAAGTAATAGTTTGCATTTTTCTCAGTTCACCAGTCAAAAAAGACATTTAAAGACCTCTCAAAATACTGGTAGCAATGTCTTAAGGCCCTAAAAGACAGGAGGAATTTTTAAAAGACAGCCAAAAAAGTGACAATTAGGCATACATTCAGACACTATTTTGAGGAAAATATCACTGAAGCATTTGGATGATTCTAAACTCTCAGCTCCCACCATGTAAGCAAGAAGTGCCCTCCAAGTTTGGGAGTCCTGTTGGAATTTTAAATTAACCAGAGTGGTTATTATACTGCTCTATTTTTCTGTGGTAAATTCTACAATCAGAAAAGTATTCAAAGTCAATCATAATTGTACTAAAATAACTACAATTGGCATTTCTGATCCAGGACAGAACAAGAGAATTTCTGATTTGTTTTTAATGGCTACCATACCCTTGATGAACAGGCAGAGGCAAAGAAGTTTTTGGGACTTTTCATTTTTCATTTCACAGTTCACTTCCTTTACCTGTCCTAAAAATGCCATGGATAGTTAGTGAAGTCCTGCCAAACTCACAGTGCAGATATCCAAACAGCTTCCATGGAATTATTATTTCACTATCTTTTTCTTTTCAACAGCTTTACTACTATGATGTTATCAACATTAAAGATAGGAAGGTTATATACAGGGGTTGCTGACTGTTTTAATCTGGTATTTATCACATGTGGAATCAATTTAATGATTTCAGCTCATTGTACTAATGCAGCTACTAAACCTGATACACTCTATTATGTACTCGGAAGAAAAAAACCATGAGTCACCCTTTACTGGAAAAAAACCCAATCAAATCAACCTGCAGCAGAGCACATATTCCTTGTTTCACTGTCAGTGGGTGGAGAAAGTGAAGGCCAGCACTTGACTTAGCAGATGAACAACAAAGAAAACAAATTAAAACCTCGCACTTCTCTTTCTTGATTTTTTTTTTCCTTTTAAACAGTCACTTGGCTTAATAATCCCAGGGAGTTTTGCAGGCTGGAATATGGAATACTCATCTTACAAACTGCTATCATACAAGATACAAACTCCTCACTGAAATGCAGCTTGCCTCTCCTCCTGCCGCATACTGGGATCCAGATGCATTTACCTAGAATTAACTTCTTTTGTTGCTCTCTCTCTAGCCTGAAAGTCAGATATGCCTATCAAATGTAACAAGATCTTAATTAAATCACTGCATTTCTGTACAGCCAAGCATTTAAGCACCTGCTTAACTTCAGCTATGTGCCTACGCTCCATTAATATTTGCTTGTGGTTTTCTTTTTCTGAATTGAGACCTATCAAATTAGTCCAAGCTATTATATTTTTTTTTAATGCAGAGCAGGCAACTCACATTAATGCTTTGTTTCCTTTTAAAATGTTGCTTATTCTCAAAATTTATAGATATTCATACAACTTTATTGGTTTTGCCTGTGCTTAGCTGGAATAAATTCCAGCTTACCTTAGCTTATTTATGGCCCAACACGTACTAAATGTTGGAACAATCCTCTGAAGACTCAAACAACGCACAGGTAGGAGACACGGCAGATAAGTTTCTGAAATGCTATTCCATGAAGAATCAAGGAAGTTTCCCTTTGTGCCACCAGCCAAACTCCAGGCCCTGATCCATTCTGGAGGTGCAGCCCCCGTTACAGAGTGTGGTGAGAATTCAGGTTTAGCACACCAGAGAGCACTGGCCAACGCTGTTCTTAATGTAAAAGCCTGCTGATAAGGAGAGGCTAGAGCAACTCAAATCCTCACCTTTAGGACTACAGTCCTCCCTGGTTGGTGTCTGTGTGCATTTCCAGGTCTCCCACATCACGCATGCTGCGCCTGCTGCATCCACAGCTGACTGTCCGGCACCATGAGTGATGTGGTGACCTGTGGGAACTTTTCACTGAGCAACACCTTTCAAGGTTGCCTATCAGTTATCTTCTGTCACTCCCACCAGTTTATGGCCTTCTGCAGGTCCTGCTAATTTGCCTAATCTCCAATAGCCAGCGGGTCAGGCTCTCTCCTCTGCCCTACCAGCAATCCATGCTCCCGTGTGACTCTTTGGGAAGTGCGCTCTGCTCCCACAAGTGCAATAATCATCCCCATCCACTGGACCGGTATTTCTGAAGTTTATCACTTAGGAAAGCATGATTCATGATTTCTGAAGTCTCTAGATGGAATCCACGTTTTCCTCACGTTTACTCAGGCCAATACTCACTATGAAGTGTACTGCTTGGCCATTTGCTGCAGTTCTCGCTGTGAAAGCCTGAAGCAGTATAAAAGTCAGTCTTTCAAAACAGACTCTAATGACAAAAGCCAGCAATATGCCACACAGCACTTGAGCAATAAAACAGGACAATCAATCAAAAAAATTAAAAGCTCCATGTGGTATGAAGCAGTAATAAAGTTGTGAGGGGAACCCATCATTCTGCTGGGAGATAAGGCTTCCCCTGTCACTCAGGTAGGGTGTGTGACTCCAGCCCTGAGGCGACTGCCCGAAGGATATTCCATGCTGGATACTCAGCTCTTCCTTGTGTGCCCACCAGGACAGCAGCAGCAGCCTTCCTCTCCTGCCACTGCTTCCTGACACCTTGCGCAGGAGAACTTCCCAGGACTGAATGCCTTTTCTAGGGAACTAATAGACCACATGAACCCAAAAACTTGGGTGTGATTTTCCTCTGGGTAGCAAAGGGGAATGCTGCAGCTCATTTCATTTTTCAGTGAGCTCCAAGGGCCCCAAAATAATGTTCTGATGGTCCTGCAGGAATGAGAATCATAGAAGTGCAGCTCCTTTCCTTCCTTGCAGGGAGATAATGAGCAGAACACAGAGGGGCAACCTTTGCCTGAGAACTAGCAAGGGAAAGATGTTTTGCTGAACACCTCCTAATTCTATTTACATACTGCATATACACATATTTGTACTTCACTTAAATCTTTCTCTGTATTCCTTTTATCAATGAAAACTACCATTAGTTTAAAATGCATATGTATGTAATTTTGTCAAAGGAGGGTAAAAAAATCCTCATAACTAATAGGATCCAGAACTTTGGAATGGTACAGCAATGATACAGAATGTCTCAGCAGTTACATATCAAATCAGATGCAAAATCTTACCAATTCAACAGTTAATTTTACAGAAGACTAAAATAAGAATCCTCTTGTCTTCGAAATTACATTTTCATAATCAGGAGTGTACAAACACCTTATAATGAACAGGATTTTCATTGACAAAACTGTCAGTCAGAAAGTTGAAGAATGACTGTATGTACAACACTGAACAAATATTAGTTAAATTAATGTGAATTGATAATTCATATATTCATATCATTAATATATTCAGATGTTCTAAATAGACATGAAATGGAGATGCATGCTAGTAATTCATCAAGAACTAGCAGTTCAATTAAATTGCCCTGTGAAGATTTATTATGGAGTAGCATTTTTGGAGACAACCTGAGTTTCTTTTTCCAAGTTGCAACTGCATTCAAAAAAGAGGAACTAATTGAATTTAAAACTCTGCTTGCAATCTTCCAAAGATTTAAAGAAGATTATGATCCCAGATTAGTTTCCAATGCATGTTAAATGTTGTCAGATATTTTATTACAGATAACAAAATAAACGGTTCAGCGTCAGACCAAGAACTTTTTCACAGCTTGTGTACTACACAAGGTTAGGCCAGGATTACTGCAGACTGGAAGTGCTGACTTTTTAGAGCAATATTTAGTCTAGTTCTACTGGTGGATTTAGGTTTTCTTGCTTCACTTGGACATTTGCAGCTCTGTAAAGACATCACTCACGTTAGTTATTTCTGTCAATATATACAATAAAACCACTGGAATTGTCTTTTAAAAAGAAGCTAATTCACTTCCTAGTCAGGTAGAAGAGTTAAGCCAGCAGCAAACTTTTTGTCTGTGCAAGGGCAAAACAAAGAACTGAGAAATGATTCACTTTGGGAAGAAACTTTGAGAGCAAAGGCATAGCTGGCACCAGTGGCACTGCTGGGGCACATCAGAGCTGCAGGGGCAGGGGCATGGCCAAAGCACAAGGTGGAGACAACATCCAGCAACTGAGCTGCCATCAGAGCCCCTGGCAGTGCCTCCCAGCAGCAGAGGGATGGCACCACCATGCCCAGGGAGGCAATGGAAACTATGGGTGCTTTCTGCAGCCCATCAGTTCCTTTCACCCATACAAGAAAGGGAAAATGGACAGCAGAGAAAGGAAAAAGATTACCAAGGAGAGAACTGAAATCTGTAGGCACAAACCCAAATGTCAAGTTTTGAACAAAACCTCACAAGTCATCCAAGTGCACTGCTCTTGTGTGACCAACCCCACATGAAAATGTCATGTTCTCAGTAGTCTGTAATCAGGCTGATGGTTTTTGTTAATTTTGACCAAATATTAGGAGTTGTAGCTCTTTTATCAAGTGAAAACTGAGACAAAGTTATACTAATGTGGATACAGAAAATGCAGTCGGAAAGTTCAGAGCTTCCTGAAGCAAAACCTTCTTTGGCTCTTGGAGAAAAAGCTGGCAGTGAAATGGTGTGTTCCACAGGTACTTAGAAACAAATACAGTGCTTATCAGTGGGAGCTGAATTAACTTTCTAGAAAAACATCCCTCCCCACAGAATTTCCTTTTATTTTTACGAAACGAAGCATTAAAATGTGCCTTTCTACTTGCCTGTGCTCTTCTGCTATAATGTAGTTCACGTTCAGATGCAATTTTCTTAGAACAACTCAGCCTGAAAGGTTAATGGTTCTCTGAGGGGCACTCCTGCCTTCTCTGCTATCTCAGATGACCTGCGTTTCCAAACTTCAACTTGGCCATTATAAACATTAGGATCTTAAAATGGTAGTTAGTATGGGAACTACTAATGTTTCTTTTCCATGTATTTATCATTTATATAAATGTCAATTCTAATTTGTACTAACAACTAATAACTTCATTGAACAGGAACTGTGCATCTAATTTCTGTAAAAGTATTCCATCAAACAGTTAAATCCCTTTTTGATGTCAGGTTATTTACAACTTTGTAAAAGAAGTAAGTCTTTATATTAGTAGTCCAGAGTTTCTCTTCAAAGTTAGATCTGCATTATTTCTTTGCTTCTATATAAACAGATCTCATACTCCTAGTATTTAATCAGCAGAATATGTCACCACTTAGACTCTTCTTCTGTTTTAAGGTCAAGCTCTTTTCTTTCCATTTTGCAAACTCCACTATTGGCAAAGCTCTGAGAAAAGAATGTTCTAAATTCCTCCTAGCATTTCTCAGGAATCAGAGCACCATTTCCATGTAAAAAGAAAGTTCCAGAACGCTACATTCAAATTGAAAAATAAGAATTTTGTCTATCTGAAAAATTCCAGTGTTTATTTTCTTAGTGTCACGTGTAAGCTTTCAGAGAGAAGATAAGGGAGTTCAGGAATAACATCAGTCTTCCTATAAACCACATTCTAAGCATTGTCCTTTTAGAGCTCTATGGTTTAAGCAGATTCAGGGGTGCTCTGTGTATAAATCACAGAAAAAAAATTCTCTCATCAGTTTTTGGTAATCATCCTAAGACATATGAACATTTAAGATAGGACAAGGGCCAACTACCAGGACAGTGATGCACTGAAAATGCAAAAATGTTTATCAAAAGTGATGCTAGTGGAAAATCTAGCAAAAGAAGTTCATTACACAAAGCCTTTGAAAAAATGCAGCCCAAAATGGCAACTAACAAGTCACCTTAGTCATAAGACAACAAATGAAGTATATATAAGATTATAAGATTAAATTCAGCAATAAATAATAAATGTTAAACAGATATTGTAAAAAATAAACTTCATTACAATGCGATGAAAGGAAAATGGAAACAATTCTAATATGCATTGAGGTTACTCGTGAATTTAATAGATGTCCAGGCTACAGGATATAATAGTAATCTAATATCTGACCTAGAAAAGGTATTAAGAAAAAGCCTAATTTCAGAAGTGACAGCATTTTAGCATTTATTAACATAAAAAGAAACATTTAAATGTGAGGTTGTTCTCACGCTTTATGCTAATGATACACTTAAGGACCTCGTTAAACCAAAGGGTATCACTGCTTTCTAGAAAATTCTAAGCTTCATTGTTTCCACAATAATGTAACAGAAGATTCATATGTTTAAGTGTTGGCCTAATAATTTTTAATCAGAAAATATTATTATAGATCAAATGTATGAGAAATACATATATTCTGTCAGGTAAAAATAAAAAACCCCATCATGACACATCTCAAATCCTCAGGTATTATTCTGAGCCCTGAAGTGATTAGAATTAGCCTTTGTAGCCCTGCACTATTTTTGAAGAATCATCTTCACACTCAGATAATATCTTCAACTTTGATGATGAACTGCTTACAAATTTAAATTGCTGTTTTGGGCACGATTCTCCAGTCATTTACACAGAATGAAACCCAACTGATCTGAATGAAGATGATTCAAAGGCTAGAGAAGAAACAGGACCAGTCAACAGAAGTTTAAGCTGACTCTTGGCTGAGGTTTCCACCAGCATCCTTGGAAACAGAGCTAGTCTGGGTCAAAATCCCCAGAAGGTGTGAATAATTCAAACATTACAGTCTAAAACACATAAAATTTTTTTGTGTGTCTCAGAGCATTTTCCCTCTTCAAAAGCAAACTTTTTCTGTCACACTCTGAAACCCTACTCACAAGTAAGCTATACAGTCTTGGAATTATTATTCCTAGCACATTTTGTCTTATGGCTTCCACAAGAAATGTAAAGGGTTTGTCCAAGTATCTAATCATCAACTAAAAAGCTTGTGAAACACTGAGCCACTGGACATATTACAGAGCTGGCTGAGACAAAGCTTCAAACAGAGAGCAAGAAAATGGGCTTTCCTGCCACGAAAAATGAGCTACAATTTACCCTTTATTAAGGGGAGAGGAAGACGAGCAACATTTTCCATAGCACTCCAATAACGCATTTTGTTCTTTATGTTTCAGTATCGCCTCAATCAAGTGTGACTTGAGCTGAACACGACACAACAGCTTTGGGAGACTTCTCTGGGCCTCTTGCAGGCTCCCACCCTCAGAGCAGCATCCAAGGGCTCGGGAGAACTGTCAGCTGCTGGGAACACAGAGCAGGCCGACGCTCCCTCTGCATGGGGCCGGCCACGTCGGGGACAGCCACCACGGATCTGCAGAGCCTTGGAAAACTGAGAGTTTATGGGAGAAGCACAGGGAGTTCCCTCACACATGAGGCGAGACAGACAATAGCTCAAAAAGCTGATTAAATATTTGCAGGCTTCAGACTTTGTTTTAAGTTTCTGTGTGAAAAGCAGTTCCCATGCAAAGGGGTGAGTGCCAGGCTGGGTGGGAGCGGGCAGGAGGATGGCAGGCATTGCACAAGCTCCTGCCTCCCTCCAAACCCAGGGCCAGGTCTGAGCTGAGAACAAACTGCTTATTAAGCAGGATTATGCCAAACTCTGTGGTGCTTTTTCGATGTGGACGAAGTTCCACTGGGGATTAAGCTGGGACCACCAAAGTCCTTTTATCCTGACCCAGGAGTAAGATTAGAACCTCGCTTTCTGGAGGCAGCATCAGCCGGTTGCTCCCTCTCTTCCTCTCTAAGCCTCAGTTATGGACTGCATTTGAAGGTTGTTGAAAGTACTGGCTTTTATGACACTGGGAGATAAGTTTATTCTTTTGTGTTTACAGTTTAAGAGCAAGACAGTAAGATAAATCCAAATGCAGTAATTTCTCACACTAATTCCTATATGCTCTCTCTTCTCCTCCCTACAGGAATCAGCCAGTCATCATGAACTGGAACTAAAAACACTTCATGCTAAGTCTTTGCTCATATTAAATTACCTTCCCCACATCCTCTCAAAAAACCAAAAAAGTCCAGGATGCATTTTGGAATGTTAGAAATACAATTAAGATGTGACACATGAAATGTGCAGTCCCAAATGCTTCTGACATATTTGATTTGCTTTGTCACAGACCAATCTTAGAAAGAAAAAGTTCATCAGGAAGCTCAAACAACAACAAAGGTGTCTGACAAATTACCTAAAAGGCATTCCCACTTTTCCCTGACTGCCCAGACAGGAATGCCATCGTTCCTGAAGACAGTGGTTCACTTAAGTGAATTTATGTGGTCTGAGGATGTAAGGCTGTGAGAGCCAAAGCATACATTACAGAGCTGCCTTAATGTACTCCGCTTTAACTCGGGCAGTTTAATCCTCAGGGGATTTTTGTTCACAAGCAGAAGTGCTTCTAAATGGGAGTCAAGACTAGAACTTCACATGAATCACTCACTTGCCAAAATCAGCTATTCCACAAAATTTACCAGGCATATTTTTTGTTCAAACATATTAAACTTTAAAACATAAGGGTGTGGGGTTTTTTTTAGAGGTTTAAAGAAAAAAACCCATAACCTCAACATGAAATCAATACTCCTAAAAATCCCTGTTTGAGAAGAAACTAACAAAATCAGAATTAAGTCATTTCAGATACTATTTACTTACAGACAGGGATGTTAACAGCATGGTAACTACCAATTCCTGCACCTTTACTCCTGTGCTGTATTTTCATGAACTCCACCTACCAGATGAAAATAGTTCCAGTCCCTCCACAGCCCCAAAAGCAACATAAATTATGAAAGTTTATTGATGACCTCTAGTAAACAACCTATATGGAAACTCTACATATTTTTATAACTTGCAAGTTTTCCTGTTGACTTCTGATTTTCACAATTTTTCCATTTTAGAAGTATTTTCTTCCTCCCCACTAACACTAGAGAAAACTGGCCACATACTGAAACTCAATATGCACTAACTCTGTCAAAAGCACAAAATAATTTCCTTACAGAAGGTCGCTTTTAATCTCAAGTCACTTTTTCAGTGTCCCTTGCAGGCCAGCAGTGCCACAGCCAGGATGTGTCATATACAGATGTATGTTTGTGATATACACTGTGGGATAAAGTGTCCTGCTACTTTACAACACAAGTAAGACCTACCACACAAAAGAAATGCTTAAAAAAAAAAAAAAGACCATAAGCCAATCATTTAACAAACAAGGGAAAATAATCTTGAGTCTAAGCCTTTCTTGGGGAGTAACTACCAATGCTTTGGGTGCTGCAAGTGAGTCTGAAATGTCAAGATCCTTTCAGAACTGCGCTTAGCATACAATATTTCAATTTCTTTACACATTTTATTTTTACCTGTGATACTGCTGTGTGACATTTTACATATTTAACACGGGAGAAATTCCCTCCCAAAATATCCCGTAATCTTACTGTTCCTTACTCTTTCACCTGGAGCTAGCTGGGATGCCTGAAACATGTTTTGCAACAAATTTTCCACACCTATACAGCAAGGAGAAATTTCTAGGAGGTGACTGATACTATTAAATCTAATTCCATTGCTTCTATTTTCAACATATGGATTATTAGATACTAACATTTCAATTATTTTTGAGTTTATAATAACATATTTTGTTATGGACACAGATGTCTGGGGATAGAAGGTCTGGACAGAGAAATAAGTTAGACCCACGCAGCTGGAAGACTTTTGGGAATGAAATCGTTTCTTCAAGGACACATAGTGTATATGCAAATTTTTAAAGAACTTCTGAGAGAACTTTTAACTTCTGTCTACAAGCCCTAATTTTGTAACAAAGTTCTGAAAAGCTGCACACATATTTTCCTAACTCTTGCAGCAGAGATTTTGTTTTGCAATCTAGCAATGGCATCTCCTAGAAGCATACAGTTCATATCTTACAAATCCTTAAAGTTAGTGGGATTCTTCTAGAGCACTCTAAATACAGTGTGTACCAAAGGCTGGCAGAACAAAAGCTGGTTTTATTTAAATAAAGGCATAACAATGCAAATGAACAATGCAACGTCTTTTGGAGCCTGTCAGCAAGATCCTGAATCTGAGGATCTGATTTGTGAGGACTTTTCAGATGAAAAATATTCCCTAACTGCAATGAATATGGAAAGATTTCTATTCCCAATACAGCAGTGTGAAAGAAACCAAATCATCTGTCACTCCTGTTAATTTAATTACAGGACCACATTCAATTACCCAATATAATATGCAAATAAGGTGAGTTGACAGCACATGCTAATTATATTCATAATACTAATTAAATCAAACAATGAAAGGGAATAAAAATGTAATGAAATAGAAGGATATTTTTAATTAACAGGAACATTTTAATTAGAAACTGTAATTCTACAGTCTGATATAGTGGGGTTGGCTACTGAAAGATTGGACATTATTTTTATTACACAGTTTAGCTTTACATGTCTGTCCTTGGTATCATGGGACCTGTTTCTGTATGGCAGTAGATTAAATGGTGGCCAGAAAAAAGAGAACCCCTTTTCCTTGCTCATACCTCCTGAGGAGCAGATGCCTAATAAAGCTGAGCTGGTCTGTGAACCAGGGGCTGTCTGGCTCTGTAGTAAACACAAGTTCACGTGCGATACAAAACAGACAGGGCAGCTCAGGCCTCGCCGCTGCCGTTGGAGCGTTTCAAATATTAAAGAAACCCTCCTTGCTTTTTGAAATTTTCACTTTCATAACTGATTTATTTCTTCAGTGACAGCAGCTGCCCTGGAAAAGCTTTGTGAATGTTAAAATAGGAACGAAGGAAAGGAATATTACTAATATATTATATGTGGGCAGAGTCAGCAAAATCACAGTCTTTTTAAAATAAACAGAGCAAGCACTATCAAAACACTCAGGAATGTGCTCCTTAAGAATCCATTGTCCTCCCTGCTCCTCGACAGAATCACTTGGGCCTGGACCAAGAGGCAGGCGTGGTGGAAACACCAAGTGGGAGCCCAGGCAGTGCCTCTGCGTGTGGGACCCACCGTGAGGGCCCCTCCAGCTCAGGGCTCCTGGAAGCTGTGGGGAAATCTGAATCTCCAAGCTGTACAAGAGAAAAGCACTTTCCTTTTTCCTTCTTACTTTTTAATTTGCTACTCAACTAAAGACTTTTACAGACAGTGTAATAAATGAAGTCAAACCATTATATTGTATTATATTGTATTATATTGTATTATATTGTATTGTATTGTATTGTATTGTATTATATTACATTATATTACATTACATTACATTATATTATATTCATATGATGCTCTTGGAAGATGTTGTTCTATGAATGTGAAATATTTAGGAAATAGCCCTCTTACGATTTTGACTGCATAACGGTAGTAGTTCACTCACTTAAATCACAGTACTACCACAGAAGGTCAATGTTGAGGTTGACAGGCTGTAAAAGTTCCATTTTAGAAATCTATCTATTATCCAAACTGGGGAACTGCCTTTTTTTTTTTTTTTAAATAATTAATGCCTTTTTTCCCTATTCCAGTATGCTGCTTTGGATATTTATCTGTTGATGTGGACAGACAAAGGAACCACAAAGAGGACACTGAAAACTTCAAACAACTGTTTGTCCTTTTTTGTTTTGAGAATTGAAAGGAATGAAAACCTACCTTGGTTTGTAATAGAAATACAAATTTAGAGAGGAACTGCAAAGGTTTCCAAACAAATGTACATTTGACTGCAAGAAGGACCTGAATCTGCCTTGAAATACGTCAGTTATTGACTCAGTTGAAGTTGGTTCAAATACTAAATAGAGCTATCTGGCTTTATGGAAATTTGTTTTCATAGCTCAAGTCTAGTGTATCTATTTTTATTACACTGTACTTGCCAGGACTTCAAGCCTACTATTTGAAAACTTTCACTGTGAGACCAATTTTTTATTTTTAGTAGGACTCCCCAGATGATCAACGACGAAAGAAAAAATTGGAAGCTCTTAACATAAAAAAAAATTAAAACATAACTGAATGAATAGAAAGCACTTCCCTCTTCATGAAAGGCAGTCTGTCTTTAGTGGAAGTCACAACACAAAGAGCACCTTAAAATAATGGTAAGCAAGTTGTACTGCTTTGCCTGGTAGTAAAAGAAAAATTACTTCATTTCACTAAAAAACCTTCCCTGTATTTTTCAAGTACCTGAGTGAGGAAAGCTTCAGTTTTTCAAAATGCTTTTTTAAACAAAAAAGCCAAACCAAAATGCCTCTTCCTTAGTTAAAAACTTATTAATGAGTAATATTAGAAATTACATAAAAGTTAGCACATCATGACATCTGAGATAGTACCTCCAAAGCAAACCACCCTAGAAGAGAGTCTTAGGGTACAAAAAGGACTGACACACTGTGGCTGTCTGATTGAAGCCCTAAACCCGACTCTGAGAGCTGCAGAAGCCACTTTCAGCCCCAAGAGCACATGATGAAGACTCCAGGACCCCACCAAACGCCCAGCTGGGAAGCACAGCCCCAGACAAAGGCTCCCCCTCAGTATCTTGGGGGCCCATGGAGCCCCAGAGCCGCTGCCACGGCCCGGTGCCCGCTCGCCACGGCCGGACCTTGCCCCCGGGCACCAGCACCGCCAGCGCCGCAGGCTGGCACTGCTGGAGGAAATCCCTCTTCTGCACTATTCCTGGCATGACCGCAGTGCCAAGTCCTCCATGCAATGAATCACATCTGTTTGTACTTGTATGCCAGAACAGAAATTTTTAAACTGCAGAGAGAAGACAACATGGTTTGCTGGCACTTGTGGGAGCCAGCAGGACCTGTCAGGCAGCAGTGGGACTCAAAATGGCAGCAACATCACCCGGGGTTTAAAAATGACCATACTGAAGTGTTGCCAACAGGCAGCTCTGGATCCTGAGTGGGATTTGGTCACACAGGGTAGGGAGGCTGCAGGATCCCTCCCTCCAGCTGCGGCCAATGCCACAGAAACATCACTATATAATTATGTAATTCTTGTGACAGCATTGTCAGCTTTAAGATATTACAACGTTCCAATTACAGTCAGTAACTGTAAGAATGTTATCGAGCAGCTTTTCTCTAAAACTTTGCTGATAAGTTGTAACACTTCCTGCTCATCAGCTGAACTGAGGGCACTGAGCTCCCATCCTGAAGCCCTATCCCAAAAGTTGAGCAAAACTGGGAACCAGGTGGTACAAGTACAGAGACAGAACACAATGAGTACCTCCACAAAATGCAGCATTCAACTGAATCATACCCAACATGTGGGCACTGTAATGCAGTATCTACACATTCACAGTTAGGTTTACATTCAAAGAGCCAGTGCCAACCCCTGCTCTGCCCAATACACCCCAAGATGTTACATATAAGCTGAGGAAACCAGGAGATTTTTAAGACCAATATTTTTGAAATATTTTTTGAGTTTTGTGTCTGTGTTATTTTATAAGCCAGTAAGAGAGGTCACAGAGTCCAGTGGCAAAAGTGGACAACAATCAAGGAAGCTCAAGGGGAATGTTCACTGTTTGTTGGACAGGGCATTTGGGTTACTACTAAAAAGATTCATGGAGAAGAATGGCTTAAACTTAAATGAGCACTCAGCAAGCAGGAAGATAGCTACACTGGCATCCAAGGACAAGTCTTCATGGGAGAGTAGCTTAGTTGGCTTTAAAAAAGTTTAACTTGGGTACCACCAAGCATCTGATCAAGCTGACACAAAGCTAACTTTGAATTAAAAATATCAGTTGCTAAGTATACCTTGGCAGGGAGCAAGGCCAGTTAAAATCAACGCAATGGCAGCACAAGAACATGGAGTTTGCTTAGGGCCACACAAAATTAATGTCTTAAGACACAATTTCAGTTTCTCTTTTGCAAACACATCCGTTTGTGCTCACAGGAATCCCAAAGGCTCAAAACCAGTGCTGAGGGGATTAGTTTTCTGGAGGGATCTATGACTAAATGTGCCCTTGATAACTTCTGATCCCATTTTCCATTTGCCTTACCTGGTTATCTGTGTTGTTTACAGTGAAGTAGCCCACACAAATAATGACTTCGTGTAGCAATCCTTCACAGGTATGCTGGGAGCAGTACCACAGCAGGGAGCTGATAATGTGTCTGAAGGCCAGGGACAGTCCTTCAGCTCCCACAATAGACTGGAAAAAAGGCCAAGAAACAGAAATTACACTCTAGCAGTACATTGTAGAACTTGTGTGAATTGCATACACATCAAGTGCACCCTTCTGGGATTTTTTTTTTTTGCAAAGTACAGACTATGTTCGTTGCTGTGAAAGGCCAGAATCTCTTTTTTCAGCTGCTTATCGTTCACAACTGGAATATAACATTAAAAGCCACAGATGCAAGAATAAATTCAGATTTTCAAGGGACACAGGAAAAACTGGATTCTGCTTATTTAACATTCAGGGTAGCATTGACCATTTAATTTGACATACATTACGTGATCCAGGAAAACTTAATAATA
Organism: Falcunculus frontatus; assembly: GCA_013398115.1. Lineage (NCBI taxonomy): Eukaryota > Metazoa > Chordata > Aves > Passeriformes > Falcunculus > Falcunculus frontatus. The sequence continues at coordinate 773,547 of VZRV01005410.1, read as the reverse complement.
TTTCTTAGAAATAAGCAAAAGAAACCAAACCATCTTCATTTCTGCAACAGAGCAAAATGCATTTCTCATTAATAACTCATGCTCTGAATGGAATACAATGATTAATAACAAATAATGGCTTTTCAAACATTAAAAAAAGTTAGAAACATCCAAAAGGAGAGAACACTCAGCTGCAAAGCTTCTTGGGATGTTTTTTAAAAGTAGGCAAATTGCTGTAATGTGGAGATTCAGAATTAGATTTTATCTGTGCAGCCTACAGCCTCTATTTAATAAACATGTCAAGCAGACAGAGCGACACAGGGTCAAAGGGGAAAACTAAAGCACAAGGAACGAGCATGACAGTCTCCTAACTCCAATGAAACAGCAATGCAGGCCTGAGAAAATCTCTTTCATTTCAGAGTTTTCTTCATTTTCTACCTTGTAGCCTGTGGTAAGTACATATACATAAATCCCATGCTGCAGCATAGTTTAGTCTTACTGAACTCCAAATATATCCAGCAGAAGTAGAATCCTTGACAATGAAACGAGGCTCAGCTGTGGATACTTTCGATCTTGAACTTCAAGCATTCTGGTAAGGCAGTGTATTTTCAAAATTTAATGCCCAATACAGACACCACTTACTGCTTTATGTCATGTAAATGCCATGTTCTCAGGTCCATCCTTATTTAATTAGTGCTGGCCATGCATGCTGTGACCCAGCACTCTGGGTTTAACCCTCCCTGATAACAACAGGTCAAAGGGCACCTGAGTTTGTGTATAAAAGTTAAACTAATTTTTCAAGGAAACTATGCTTCCTTTTTAGCCAGAATTAATATCAGCTCAGGACCCTGTGCTGTTTCTCACTACCATCTTTCAATTGTTTAGACTGTCAATTTAAATGAAATATATACCCATGAGCCATCTGTGCTAATACAAACTCGAGAATACCAGACCTCTTCTGTTAATCAGAACCCCCTATTCTATAGTCTTACTAATTTGTGATAAAACTATTCCTTAGAGATAATGATCACACAGTACATAAACGAGGCTTTTCCCTCTGCTGTCTGCCAGCCTGCTACGGCCCACAGGGTCACAATGTCCAGCAAACTGCCTCAGGTGTATGTTATTTTTAACATTACAGAAACAAATCACATTAATGCACTGAAAGGGAGAGCTGCTGAGGCTCCCCCAGCGTGCCTGTCCATCACAAACAACACGATGCCTACAATTCAGCAAACAGCTGAGTGGATACCTCCTGAGCAGAGCCCAGTGCTGATGAACTGAGGGAAGTAATTCACACTGGTGGGGTTTTGGCCACCCTCCATGCAATAATCACTAACTTGCACCATTTTAGGTAGAACAAACTAATGCAGACCATAGGATTTGGAAGTTAATGCGGACTGTTTATTATAAATGCTGAGATATAATGGTGTTGGCAGAGGGATAAATACAGACAGGGTAAGCAGAAGATGGTGTTTTATGGATAACAGTGGTTTCTTGGGATATCAGGGAGCAGCCCTCCAGCCAGTGTGATTTGCTATAGCTCCCCCCCAAGCTGTACCTGTCCCAGTTCAAGCCTGACTCTGGCATACACCTGTAATACCTACAGCAACCTATAAACAGCCAGTCTCAAACCTCAAAGAGATGCTGAATGAGGTGTAGGAGGGAACTACTTTGATTTACAGAAAGAAATGGGGGTCAGTAGTGTGTGTGTGCAATGAAACTCCAATACCCTGCTTCTGTCCCTGTAAAGAAACCCTGGCTGGACTGGGTCCTGCAGCTGCAGCCATACAGATGAACACTGCTGCACACAGAACTCACTGCTGTTGTTACAGACTAGTACCAAACTCATTGAAAATCCAAGGCAAGAAACATGAACTGAAGGAGCCACACTAAATTCTTCACTTGTGAAAAGCTCTCGCTGAGTTTAATGCATTTCAGATGGAGAGTGTGGTACAACATATACAAATTACACATTAAATGAAAAAGAAACCTGTTCTGTTGAATTGTGGAAGATTGATGCTGCTGAATGTGTTTTCAAAGCAATGCTTTCTGGCAGGTGTTTTGTATTAACAATACAACATTACCAACTTACCTGAGAAATATACCAGTATTTGTATGGCAAAATGATTCATTTACACTTGAACTCTGTTCACAGACAAAGATAAGCAGTCCTTCTCAGGACTCAAAATGCAGCATTTTGGACTTTTTTCTTTAATAAAAATTATGAAAACTTGTATTTCCAATTTTTGGTCAACAAAATTTACTTAGCAAAAAAAATGATATCAAATGATTATCAGTTTCAGCTGAACAATCTTAAAGCAAGTGGCCCCTGAAAGCACTGGAAATGTGGTTATGAAAGCAAATCCTTTCACTTAAGAAAAAGTGTTCTTTTGTGCTTTTGACTAAGATTTTTCTTTTTACACTTTTGGGGCTTTTTAAACATAAAATCATTATGCCAGAAAAAAAGCAAAAAAAGAAGTTAGAAGACATAATGGATTGGCTTCAGCATGTAATGTATTCTAAATTTTCACTTTTTGGTTAAATTCATCAGCCACAGCTACATGGTAGACATAACAACAGTTACAAATTTTATGCACGAAACCTAACATTTAATTGAAATAGAAAATTCCTCCAATAACTAAGATCTTAAAGACAAAACTTAGTCCAAAGATACAATCAATAATTAACATTTTCCCACTAAAAAAAGTTTTAAAACATTTGTTACCTGGAAGGCAGGCAGGTCAAGAACAGCAAAACTATTGAAGAAACGTAAACTCTGAATGGCAACCTGGACTGTGTTGGCAGCATAGCTGTCTTTAGGACTGGCTGTGTTTGGATCTGAGATGGTGCCGTGGAAAAGAACACAGTACAGCATATGCAGGACTCCAACCAGGTCCGTGGCCTGAAGAGCTGCTGTTAGTCCTGTGGGGTCCTGACGTGCGCTGTCAAATATGTTCCAGGATCTGCCAAAGAAACATTGAGCCGGCTGAGAGGGGAGCAGCGCTCGGCGGGAACGCTCGCCCGGGAGGCAGCACGTCCAGGGAGCCAAACATCAGAGGAACAGGGAACAAGGGAAAACCTGATGCCTAATGTGCCAGGAAACCACAGCACTTCCAGAAAATATGTTCAATAATGAGGGCACCGTCTCCCGCTCTCTTTAATTGCAGCGCAGCTGTATCGTTCAGGATCTTGCTTCACATCTCGGTGCCCGTGCTCTTGATACCAGTGTGAAGTCTGGGGGCACTTTGGGAGCATGCTGGGGCTCCATGTCTCAGGTCAGCAGCCTGCTCTCACCTTTCCTGCTTGCAATAGCAGCCAGCAGCAGTGGGAGAACTCCCTGGAGCCTCTCCTGCCACAGTGATGGGCTGCAGGCACTGGAACAAACTGCCTACCTAAGTAGTGAAATAAGTTACTGGGAACAGATGACCTTAATCAAATGGTTGTGCAGGAATTTAAGAATGAAGTGGTGGAGCTGTAGGAAAACACACTACTTCTTACTTCAGTCAGATGCTGTTATGGGACACTGCAGCAGGGCAGCAAAGCACAGGTAAGTACAAAACCAGCACAGCTCATGCACACAGAAACTGGGTTTCTTTGCCATCTTTTGGGTATGGACATAAAATAAGGGAGAAGGTTTCTGGTTATCTAGGATATCAGCACAGACAGGCAAATAACTCAGGACTGCCCTTTCCATTCTCACATCCAGACTTTCAAAAGCACTTAACATAATCCCTCCATGATTTGTAGTACTCATGTTTTTTCACATTATTAATAATCCAGAAGACGATGCAGGATAACTACTAAGGAAGACTCAGAATATCACTACCCTGGAGGCTAAATAACGTGTGGAGGGTAGGCAAGTACAAAGTAAAGCCCCAAAATAATTCAGCAAGTTTTATATTCTCTGAGTTCTAATTCAAATCCATCACATAAATTACCTGAATTTCATTTTGGAAACACATTTGGTCAACACTGGTAATCGAAGGAAACACTAAAATAATAAAATACAGCAAACAGTAACAATGAAAATATGCTGTATCAAGGTCTGGTTTTTACCTCACCTACTGTGTTTCCATCTTAAAAAAAAAAAAGTAAGTAAGTATCAATATCAAAAGAGACTACAAAGATTGAGTGTATATATTATTCTTTTTTATCATTAAAGGAAAATACGACAGATTATACGAGAAAAAGTTATAAAAGGACAACTTAAATGAGGGTATTTTTCCCTTTTATAACTACTTAAACCAAAGGAAATGGGAATGAAAACCAGAACCATTTTCAAAAATAATCTGTAAATTGGAAGACCGCAATTTAGGACAGCAAAGACGGACACTCAGAGTGCTCAGAACAGTCCTGTTGAGCAGAAGCAGTAAGGAGCTTTCCCTGGACTAGTACAGCTCTCAGTAATCACTTCTGCATCTGTATCAGCAGCACCCTGCACCCCTCTGCTACAAACACTGGCTCCAGTGACATTTCCCACACAGATCCTAGGTAGGCTGACTAATCCTGCTTTTTACAATTACAGACAAATGTCTTGAATGGAGAAACTCAATTCAGCAACGACCAAGTTTTGGCAATCATCACCTTGTTCTGTCATTTTCACTTTTCCTAGTGAAGCAAATAAAGCAGGTAAGAAAGCACCACCTCACCCAAACCAACGTCTGCCCGCGAGAATTTGTTAACAGCACTCCACTGCTTCCTTGGACCAAAGGGAGAGAAAGAGCAGGATAATGACTTCCCCAAGTCCCAGAGGAGCCCTGAGCTCAGGCGAATACGACAGGACAGTATTTGGGCAACAACTTGCTCTACCGGCTCCCATCTTTTTCCACCACTGCCTCCTCCCATCTTTACCTTTACAAAGCAGTTGCTCAGATGATGTAAGGAGTCATCTCATCTGAAATTAGCATTTATGGGTACCATTTCTGAGTTACTTCTTTTTACAGTCTCTGAATATTCAATGGTACTGAAAAAGCTATTCAGTACTGTACCCTCTGCTGCTACCTCCAGGATCAATGTCCCAGTCCTGCTTCAGGGATCCCTGTGCTGTATAAAAACCACTCCAGACTGTGTAAGTAACCCACAAGCCTCTGAGAGAAGAATCAGATCTTCAGTAAAACACAGTAAGAACAAAAGCAACACAGTTGTGTCTGTTTTCCTTAAGACCCTAAGATTTACTCCATAAAGAATAAAAAGTGGAAAAAATACTAGAGTTCTAAGTGTGTTTGGGTGGGGCTGCAGTGCACAATTTATGGCATGGCTTTCCTTCCCCTGTGCCTGGAATCCATGTCCCAAATCTTCATTTTCAAGCTCTGTGGTCTTTAAGTGAGTGTGTGTGAATGGACTGAGCAGAGACACTTCCTGAACCATCACCTGGCCGTGCCAGCTGTGCCTTTAGGCAGATCCCTGCTGCAAAGTTCTAAGTCCTGTTGGCACATCAACCTGGCTGCAAGGGAGGCACGAACCTGGATGGCTGCAAGAGGAGGGAGAGCTGACAGCTCTGGGACCACCATGTGCACAGCTTTGCTTTGTGTGTCCCTGGACTCCCTGGTATCCCTCACTTCAAAATGCCTTCTGATGTCCAAGGATTTATTTTGCAGGATGCAGTAGCCAAAATGTGCTAACCATCACTTAGTTACACTTGACTAACTAGAATGTTTATTGCCACAGGATCACATGAGAGCACAGCTCCTCTTGCCAACTCGTATTTCCTAATTTCAGTCTCAGCTTTTTCAGCAGTACAAAACAGAACAGTACACTCACAGTCAAATGATAACCCCAAATTAATTACTGCATATGATACCTCACAGACTTTCTTCTGACTCTGTGCAATGAGAAGATTGACCAGTTTTACCAAAGGTTAAAGTTAGATTGCTTTCAACTCTCACTCCATCATTATTTTTAAACAATTCCATATGAGAAAGCTTACATTGCTGGATGAAATCCTTTCACCATTTTGTGCTGCTTTGGAGCAGAGAATGAATCAAAATATACATAAAAAAGTCAATTGTAAAACAACCCTAAATGCAAGCACCAGTTTTTTCACAGAAAAGATGAAAATTTTTGAGGTTGTACTACAGAACAAAACTGTTAAAGAGAAATTAAAAATCTGTCTTCTAGATTTGATGGATTGAAGGAACTGCCAGAAAATTTATTTTGGATGCTGCCTGTACTACAGTTAAGGTGTATATGAACAGGCCACGGGCTCCTGTTGAGTTGAACTGTTGGTTACATCACTTTAAGCCTAAATGTTTACAATAAGAAGGTAAAATAAGTTATTTGTACTTGCTGTGGACTTTAAAATAGAAAAAAGTCTGTATGAGATGATGGAAAATAAAGCATGAACCCCTGCATCTACTGCTCTGAGTGATTTTTGTCAAGTCTGCACAACATTGGATTTCATACATTTAGCAGAATTTTAGTTCACCTCAAAAAGTAAGCCTAATGAAAATTCAGTGCTGTTGGGACAGACTGAAGCAAAAACCCCTAAAAACCTTCATAACAGAAGATGACAATGTCACACAAGAAAACCAGACTTTACATAACTGAAGTTAAGAGTTGAGATTCCTATAGCTGCACTTCCTCTTAATTCTCCTATTTAAAGAAACTTTGAGTCTGTAACAGCTGGAAAAGTAAAATAGTCACTATGGACAAAACCCCTTCAATTAATCCCTAAAGGGAAGCAAGACTCCCTGGATTTTTGACACTGGCTGATATAGCTGGGAAAACAAACAGGCTTTCAAACTTTACCAGTCTCTATAATCATGTGTTAAATATAAACACAGAAAAACAGACAAATATTTACATTACAGTCAAACAACCTGCAGGATCTTAAAAAAAAAAGGTTTAATGAAATGCACATTATTTTCATTATGGGTTGTCATTGTGATTTTCAGCTTGGCCATCATGGGGTCTCAGGAGGTGGTATGAGCTCTACGACTTACAAAAAGGGTTTAAGAATTTAAAAATGTGGATCTATCCATCACAGGAAAGAAAGATACTAAACAGTGGTCTTTCATTGCTTAAAATACACCACTATTTATTAAAAACAGGACTTCAATACAGCTTGATAAGAAACAGCATACTCTGCAGAACAGTATAAAACTACAATTTCTCCAAGCTTCAATATGAGCAAACTGTTTATATCTGAAAATATATTGTTTTAAAAACTGGCTGAGCTAACAAGCAGACAAGCTTCTCTAAGGGTATACATTATAATGTTTGTATATTTGAAATATATACTCCTGATTAAAAACATGGAGTGAAATGGAAACATGAGTTTCCAAGAGGCTTAGAATATAATCTGTTGGGGTTTTTTATTATTAGGATTTAAAAACTATCATCAGTACTTTTTGCTTCTAAATTATTTTATTTAGAAAGAGATATCAAAATAAAGTGGCAAAATAATAATAAAAGAAGAGCAAAGAAGACTTTAGCACCTGTCAGACCTTGCTATAACTCACACTGTCAAGCCAGGGATTGCAGTGCGGCACAGAAAAGATGAAGTGAAACCTTTCAGTAATTTCAGACACAAGCTGGAGTTAGTTTACAGTACTTGCTGGAGCTGCTATCCCTTGGAAGTGGTGAGAAGCACAACCAAGGTTCAGACAGACTTGCAGCTGATTCACCATCCAGCAGCCAAAACAGACATTATCTTAATTACTGTAATAAAACTGAGAACAGACCAGCCCACTTCCTTGTGGATCTGTGACACGACAGGCACCATCATTTCCCTGCATCAGACCCTGCATCTGCAGCTTTCTGCCACTGCAGCTTGTAACCCACAACTTCATCAGCTGCTGACACACATTTATATATATTCCACCACTGGTCTGAGATAACATATAACAGCAACAACTTAGTCACTGCACTGCTCTGACACTGTATTTTCCTGGGATAACAAGGAAGCTTGAAGGGATTTCTTAAATCAAGAAAACAGCAAAATTTTTAAACAGCTGGTGTCCCAAGAACCCACATAATTTGAGGGACTATTATTTGCAATACTGCCCTTATGCACAATGCACTATCCTCCTTGTGTCTGTGTTATTGCTCTCCACTCTACTGCTCCTGGGGAGAACATTCTGCCTTAGTGACTGACCCTCACACTGCAGTACTGCCCTTGGTTTCCTCCTGTTCTTGGCATTAATTCTGTGTTAGCATGAATTTATTCACTCATACTCATGGGCAAATGTGAAACAAATCATTAACTCTAGCCCTCCACAGCAACAACTAAACCTCTAGGACAGCAATTTTAGTTCCAGAGAAATAGGGGAAAAAAGGGATGTAGACTTGATGAACACTGGGCAATGCAGAAAAAGACAGGAACATAAGCAAAACCTTTGCTATGCTGATGAAGGACCTGACATGGAGATTCTTACTTAAGTCTTCCCTCCTGCTTTTAGGGAAGGCTGAGCTGGGGCAGCATGGCCATACCTTTATTAATGCTCCTTGCATTCCAAGCCTGCTCATTGTTTTCTGTCCTGTGGGTACAAGCCAAGCACATTCCATATGTGTAGTCAGGACCTGAGGGCCCAAAATAGGCCTTGTATCTCTCATATTTACAATAACACACTCTGGAAAACAGGGCTATCATCTTGAACATTGTTACTGGACATCTGGAATTCCACACAAATTTCAAGAGATTTATATGGCCACACAACCCATCGTTATTCCATGTAAAGTGTATCTAATATTTTGCTTTATTTCAGGTTAATAAAAATGTCCATGTTTTAAATTCTGGCTACTGTTACTCTTAATGGTGAGCAAAAAACAGTTAAGCATTACCAGGGCCACAATTTTCAAGCCTAAGTATCAAATGTCAGGTTCATCTGCTCAGCAGAGAGAGCTCAATATTCAGATACGCTGCATTTTATGGTTTCTCACTACACACAATAAGGGACAATGCCCAGTTTTCAGCTCTCATACACTTTTTTTTAAACTCATCAGGGAGGAAGGAGTTCTCATCTCCACTGCTAGCTATAGATGCAGTACAGCATCAGAAAAATGGGACTTCCAGTTGGAGGGCTCAAGTCACCCTCAATGATTCTCACTGTGTAACAGAAGAGGACAAAAAGTGTCAAAACAAGCTTGAAACAGGGTAACAAGTTATTAAGGTTTTCAGCAATTGATCTTTTATATGTATTCCACAGTGTTTGAAAAATGTCCTATTCCATCCACAGCAGAATTTCAATTAAAAGAATCAATCAAGCATTTATTAGCCAGTATCAAAAATAATAATTTGAAAAGTAAGATCAATATCAAAGTTAAAGAATTTTTAAAGACCTTGATCATTAATGGAAAGAAAATCCCTCTCTTATAATAGGATATGTTTATAACATATGATCAGAATAGATTCCCTTATTTCATTTTATGATTTTAAAATTGAAAATCCTCCAATTTATGTTTCTACATTAGTAAGACTTTTCTTTACTGTATCTAACTCCATGATTTTGGACTTTTTTTCCACAAGTCTACCAGAGTAATAAAAGAAGTCTCTTCATTCATGCCTTAAAATTTTACTATCTACATTATATCAATCATAGACCTCATTTAATACATAATGTTGATTTATATATATATATATATATTTATATATATATATATAAAAAATAATTTGAGGCTATTCTCTAATAATTATTATTGTTGTGACACCTTGTCTGATGTAGAGGTACGTGCAGAGAGGGACTTGACTGAGATCTCTTCACTGCCCACAGAATTGTTTGCCACGAAGTAACTGTCCAAATACACACTGGGTATCAATTCAGAGCTCGGTTTAAAAATATTCTGCTCAATTTGGGAGTTTTATGATATGTGCTTTTGAGGAAGACAGGAAAGTCTAGATTGACAGCTCTTCCTACCTCAGAGCTCCAGAAACGGCCCAACATACTTTGTATCCACAGGACAGGATCTTTTAATTGTTTAAAACTTGAGTTTTAAACAATAACTTCTGGCTCTCTGGGGATATGGCAGATTACAGTTGCACTACAGTTCCTAAGAACCTGGTGGGGTCTGAAGGCACAGGAGAAGGATCCCACAGCTCCTAAAGGATTTCATTGTTCTGCTGGGCTGGTTTGAGCCCTGAGGTGGTCCTGGTCCCCCACCCAATATTTACTGTCCTGTGTCAGTTTCCCACTATGCCACTCAATGCTGCATGCTGAGATCTGCACACAGAACAGACAGCACTCTATGAAAGTACTCTCATGAAATTAATACAGAATGACAACTTTTTATATGTCAGAGGACAGCCTGAAAAAGTTCTACCCAAAAAAACCAGATTAATTTTGTGTCCCCATCTCCCCATTACCACTGAGGAGCACAAAGAAGTTTCCAGCCTGGAACCATCATACATAGGAGGATATACCAAAAGAACATTTCAAAATTGGTCTTGCAACAATGGTGAAAGCCTGCCATTAATTTGGCAAAACTTCTTTTCATGCTATAGTGTCAGAGCACTGGTAATACTTAGTGGGCTTCTCAAATCTCAGCAACAACTTCAGAAGTTTGCTGATCAGAGTGGTTGGTGACTGGGAGTACAGAGGGGTGAAAGAGGCAGATTGGTTTGGTGCTCAAGCATGTATCAACTGAGCTGGAGAATGAGAAAAGCTGACTGAAAAGGCTGCATTGCCTCCTACCACCATTTACCAGGAATGAAAGAGGCATCTGTATTTCTCACAGAGGGGCCACCTTTTGTGCTGCAGATCAGGTATCACACATCATGTATTACTGTAGTGTGACATATTTAAGAATTCAATAAATCTGAGCTCTGTTTCTGCCATCTTAATCTGTGTTTGGCAGTACCTTTTTCCATTTAAATCACCTCGAACACTGAGGACTTCTGAAACACGACAGAATTACACTCTGCATTCACTGCTTAAATGAGAGTGGGCTCAGGTGATGAAAGACGTGATTTAAACTGCCCTTCTAATCAGTTACATCAAAGCTTTTGATCTGAAAGACAACAGTTTTGAAATCTCCAAGTTCATTCCTGTAATTTCTTTTCATGCTCAAATGAACAATCTAACCTGGAAATCACGAACAACCAGCACCTTTGGAGAAAATCCAAAGCGTTGCTGTTTATGAAGGTGGTAGGATCAGATACTTCTTGGTGTAACTGTGAAGAAAAACACTCAACCCTCCAAAATGATTCTGCTGCGACAAAGAACAGATGTTCTTGAAGGATGTACTTGTGCAGTGCTGTACTATTTTGGGGTGCAAAGATCTCTAATATTTTGGTGAAGTGTGTGCCTGCTACAGAAATTGCAAATATTGTATTACTCACTCTGGGCTAGAACTATTATTCCACTAACAGAAGGGTGAAATTTTTAATATTTTATTTAGTGAGTATTTGACTTTTGGCAGTGCTCTCCTGGAATTTAAAATGCCAAGTTGGCAGCTTTCAGAAAAGGAAATTTCAGTAAGTTGGGATGGTCTCTTTGGGCTCATATTTCTTGCAGTTCTTTTTCCATGTGTCTGTGCCCCTGGCTACCAGCAACAGCTCTTACCTACAGCTTTGTTTCTTATCCTATGTTTTATTAGCTCTATTTTTTCAACCCTAGCATCATTTTACTCTTCAGGAATGCATTGTAAAGTTCTGCCAGCCTTGATTTTTCCTGAAATGTGTAACAGTAATGGTGGTAGGTTCTAGTAAGTGCAGCCCAAAGCTCTGAAATTTTGACTCTTATGTGATGTCAGGCTGTCCTACCCTGTAGACTACAGAAGTCCAGATGCGTTGGCAGGCACATACCTCATGCACACTTCCCACAACCTTGGTTAGGTTACAACAACAAGCATTTTGCATTAGAAATTTCCCTGACAAATCTAATAATAGCTTTCTTTATAGAAAATAGAATTCCCTTACTGACGGTGGTATTTTAAAGAACAAGAGCTGAATTAGGCTGCTCTAGAGACAAATCAATTAAGAGTCGATTCTAGCTGATAATAAAATACCTCTTGAAGTCCTTCAGGACTGGACACTTAAAACTATCAGTGATAAAACCCTGTGGGGAATGATGAGTAAAGGAGGTGAAGTTTGCAATTCTGATAAATGACTGAAAAGAATCAAGCCTCAGTGCAGGTAACTAATTACAGTTTGCTAGTGAGAGGGAGAGCAGAGTGGATCTCCTGCACTGCTTCTTTCCCAGCTGTTCCTGTGTGTCCCACAGTGGGCCAGTTCTGCCTGGCAGCCTCAGCAGGATGCCACTGCCTGACCAACACGTTTTGAGCTGACAGACCCAGTGCACCCACCTTCCATTGACAGCGAAACACAGCTGGCAAATTCCATGCAGCACTGCCGTGGCATTCTGTAGAAAACTTGCTATTTTGGGATTCTCATCAACAGGGCCTTGAACAGACAGGAAACAGCAACACAGCTTGTCCACCAATCCTATGTTCACCACATAACTACAAACAGAGGAAAAAGCATATTACAAAAAATAGTTCCACACCAGCTTTGGTAAATTTGCAAAAGAAGTAATTTTTGCTTCTTGGCTATCAAACCACTCAAAAAAGCAGGTTGTGATTACTTAAATACTCTTTCTGAAAGGGTTCAATAAAACAAATCCAATTACAGTAACTTCAGATCTGGCTCTCTGTGACTATCAGTAGTTTCTGTTAAGAGATCTGTCTGTTGTAGGATAATTTCTATTATACTCTACAAGAAAGATGAGTGTAAATGTTTATTTTAGCATACTGCTAGAAGGACAATGGAATTTTGCCATAGTTAATGATTTATAATAAACTTGATAGCTCTGCAACAGTACAATTTCATTTTAGCATGAAGAGATAAACTCTGTAGAAGACACTAATTCCAGAAGACAATGATGTTACCCAGATAATGTTCTATTGCAATACATACATCATAGCAACCACTGCCCAACTTTTGGGCTTTGTTCCCCTCCTATAAATACATATGCAACATCTCAGGGACTAATAGAATATGAACAATCTTCTACCATCAGTACAGAAGGATCAGGATCAAAAAACCTCCTTAGGACTCAATCAAATTCAATACAGAGGAAACCATGTAGTGACTTTTTAAACTGAAAACTCTTTTCTTTTTTATTAGGGTTGACCAGATCATCATTGCTGATCCTCAGATCATCATTGCTGATCCTCAGATCACAACTGTTCCTTCTCTGAACTTCTAATAGCTTAGAAACTTACGCCAAAAAAATCCGCTCTTCACCCTCGTACCAAGATCTGTCTGTCCACAGCAGGTTCTCTGACACTCTGATCATTACCAACTCCACCTAAACTGTGCACAGATATGTTTTTTCCATGTCACTCTGCTGATAGCACCTCACTTCACCTACTTTCCTTTTCTACCACAAACATCCAGCTTCTCAGACTTCAGCCCATCTCGACCACCATATTCTGCTGCCTTAGGTGAGATCAACTCTTTGTGGGCACAAACGTCCCACTGCAATCACCTCCCTTTCCTTGCCCTCTAATTTTCTTCTTATTCTCCTTCACTCTTATGAAGTGGGAGAAACCTCTTGTCAAAATCAGAAGAACTGCTGTTTTATCCTGTGCCTCCAACTCACTTAAAAGACATGGGAAAACAATTGCCTTCAGACACCAACAAATGATCCACTGTTCCTACACTGACTGTCTACACAAAACCCTCCCGTGCCTAAGATCACTGTCCTACCAGCTGCTCTACTGCTCCTCAAGCCCACTTGGCAGAGATGGCTCTTAGAACAGAGGCTCCTTGAGAAGGGAACACCATTGGCTCTAAGTTTACATCATATCTAGACCACCCTGACTTGACTCAATAGGGAACATTATTAAATAATATTGATTCTAGTAGATAAAAACTATTGATTAGATAATGCTTCTCACAAAACTGTACAACTATTTATTAAAAATAACTATTCCCTCGCAACATGTCCTACAGTTTTGTCTGATTTTGAAAAAACAGGAGGTTTTGACATTAGGGAAGAAAACCTTGTCCTTTTCAGACACTGTTGTTGCTCAGAGACAGAATTCTCTTCAGGGTTAGAAGCGAGACCTTCTGCCAACATCCACCCTAGTGACACAAAGCTTTTGAAAGAAGTGAAGGAATTAAGAATAAAAATACATTGGATATAAAGCAAGAAGTTGAACTGCAGCATGGAAGATTTTTAAAGCTGCTGAAGTACAGCAGTCAAAAATACTTAAAGATGCACAAAGATTATTAACTGCACTCTCATTGTGCAGGTAAATTTGTCTGTTCTATTTAGCAACATGAAAGGTTACCAGCATTAAGTTTCTTTCAGATTTTGATCTAAGCAATCTACTTGATCATGCGGGTGATAAACAAGTTCTCCTGCATTAGTGGAATAATTCCAGGAACATAGCTGGGTGTTAGATACATCACAGTCACAGAGAAATGCTGAGTGCTGGAAATAGCTCTAAGAAATAGGAGAGGAGAGGAAGAACTGAATAAAATAGAGCTAATACTGATAGATGGCGACTCACAAAAAGGCACAACCTTTCTCACCAACATTCTCTCCCCTTGGAGAGTCTCTACAGTGTGACTGACACCTGCAAACTCTGTGCACTGTCCCCCTCCTTTACACCCACACCCGAGTACAAAGCAGCTACTCTCTGGCAGAGAGGAAATGGATGAGAGCTTTCAGTCTGCTGGGACTATTCTTCACTGGCATCCGGAGACAATAAGAAGATGCATGGAGCACTCCTTTCCTTGAGGAATTGAGCACACAGACAAGTGGAATGTCAAAGCTCTCTAATCTATTGCCTCCATCTCTTTTTACCCACAGGAGTACAGTTGAAATAACCTGGCTACCCTTTTGATACCCAGACAGCACATAGATAATTGGTGTTTATGCATCAGGTCTAACAGTCCCAAATAGAAAAAAAAAAAAAATTCCACCGTTCCTCTTTCTTCCCCCATCTTCCCAAAACTCTCACTTAATCAACTCCCCATGACATACGATACAATGACCTGGAGGTGAAAGATTCTCATTAATGACAGAATTTGTCTGGTTTTGACTGGTTTAAAATGCCCTCTCTCTTTTTTCCCTAATTGCACTATTACCTTGTCATCATGCCTTTCATTCCCAAGTTATAACCAGATCCCCTAAAGTGCCTCAGGTGAGGGACCTGGTTGGATTCTCATGTCTCTCCTTATCTTGAGGGTATGCCTGTGCTTGGCCCAGTCAGTGTCAGATGTCTGTTCAGCACAGACCTCCCACCCTCCCATTCATAAACAGGCAGAATACAACATCCTGAAATTTCACACTCTATCAAAACCTGTTTGGGGAGAAGGAGAGTTACACGAGAACATGAAAGTTTTAGAGGTCACTGGTATCTGTGACAACTATTTGTTTTGCTTTCCTCCTCCAGCTGTCCTCTTTGTCTCCATCAGCATCACACCAGACTTTGAAAAGTCTGAAGGCTCACCATGACACATTTTCAGTAGCATATAAAGAAGAATTTCATTTCTTCAGAGGGCTGAAGACATGTTAATAACTATTTATGTTCAGGTTCAGCTATTAAAATGCAGCTACATGGTAAGATCAGATCATAGGAATGACTAGGTGATCTTTATAACAGGAAGTGTGTATTTTGTGACAAGCTTATATGAATGCATGTATGATATGAGAGACCACAGGCAATGGGTACACACAGCTGACATAGAGAATTGAGAGAAAATAATAAAAATATGGAAGCTGGCTCCCAGATAATCAGGAGAGAAAATTAATGGAAAGGACACAAAAAAACAAGTACAAAAAGAAAAGCTTCCTGTGTTTCTGTATTTCTGTGTCTGCAGTTTTTTGAAGAACATTTTTGATTGAGAATATAGTATTTCAATAATCTTCTTGACTACCCACACACTACTCTGACTGCATTAAGAGTTAAAGCAGTTTGTTCTTCTCTTAAATCAATGCAAGTTGCTTTCTCTCTCATAAAGAATACTTAGAAATGTTTCATTATTTTTTTTAAACCTGATAAGGTCTTGGACTCTGCTGCTGAAGGCTTCCACTTGTGAGGATTTACTTTTCACTTCCTGTAATATCTTCAGTGCAGTAGAGTGGTTGTTTCCATCTGGGAAGCTGGAGATTAGACATCTGAAAATCACAGCAGTTACCCTCAGAAGTCCTGTCGTTAAACCTTCAAATACCTGCTTATTTACACTTCTGCCTGCAGTAGCATTATGGTCATCTGGAACGCTAACCTAAGTAAAGAGAAAAAACCACAAACAACCAGAATTCAGTAAAACTAACCAAAGTTTGTAGAGAACCATTTACAGATTTGCATAGGTCTACACCAAAAGTAATACTAAAGTAACATTCTAGCAGTGCTGATGGGCATTAAACCATTCCAGGTACTAGATAAGGTAAAGCACATAATCCAAGCTGGACCAGAATAAATCAAGTCAAAAGAATGCAGTGTCTGAGAACGAAGGAAGCCTGATAGCAGTGGAGTATGTCATTAGTATGATTGTGTTCTTATGCATAAAACATTACCAGTGACCACTGCACTTGTCCATCAGAGGTCACTCACTTGTCAATCATGTCAGAAGCACAACACCCAGTTGTCTCTGAACAGACCTCAGAGGAATCTCATTTTTCTAAATCATTAAACTAGAGCCCACTCCTAAAAAAAGGTGAAGTTGAGCTGTACAACATGTAAATCTAAAGACAAATCTATACGCAGGATACAGATCTGGAAGGAAATCCTCATGGAGAATATAATTTTTTAAAAATTAATTTATTTTTCCATTTCTGCAGTCCAAGGTAATTTATCCAGCTGAAATCCTGCCCTATTACAATCAAACAGTAAGTGGAGTGTGTGTGAAGTCCTGCAGTGTTCGAGGCAGACACTGGCAGCAGTCAGGGCTCGGGGCTCCTGGGAACATCCCCTTGGCTGATGCTGCAGGGCCCCCACCCCACAGACCTCTGTGGAGCCTCTGCTCTGCCACTGACCGAGGCTTGACACAGGCATTAGGGATCAATATTGGCTGAAATGTCATTTTCCTTCCAGGTTAAAATCATTTACACTCAGTATATGCAAGCGAGGCCAGAGAAAACCATTCCTCCCCGTATAGGTATCAGGAGGGATTTGGTAACACTTGGTGACAAAGAACAACATGCACATTTCTTTATTATTCATTAGCTCTGAGCCTTGTGCTGGTACTTAAAACTCATTGTAACGGTCTGTTTCTGGTGACGAGCCAAGAGAGCAAGTGAGAAGTCTTTAGCTGCTTATTCAAGTTCAATAGGAAAAACAATACTATGTTGCTCCAGTAACATTTGTTGACTAAAATAATTCATGCCTAATGATAGCAATTGCTCACTGAAACAAATGGATTAAACTTTGCAATGTGTAAATCAACTTAAATGTGGCGACTTTGTACTTGGAACATTAAGTTTTAAAAATTGCTAACAAATGCTACTTACTGCTTTTTTCACCTTAGATAAAAAATTATATATGCTATTTCTTAAAAGATTTAATAATATCCTGCATCAGAGCCTTCCATTTGCTGTAATGAACAGTACTATGAGTGGATAATGGGTTTTTTTGCCTTCTAGTTCAATGTACATAGGAGAAATATATATTCCAAGTATACAGCCCTTAGCTATCAAAGATCATGCTTTAAAATCAAACTGCTCTTGCTAATTTGTAAAATAAATAGATCTGGCACTTATTAGAGTCATTTATTGCAGAGTTTATTTTTCATGTTCAATTTTTTAGGAAAACGTGTCTGTGTGTTAATATAAAGTGTGAACAAATGTGAATTTTTATAGAGTGTTTGTCAAACAAGAGGTAGAAGGAAATACTGCTTTACAGAAAATGGGTCAATTTGAACTTAATTCCTTGAAGATTTTCCTTTTACACTAACTCAAATGAGTGACAACAGATCAGCTCTTTTACAGAAGTAATTAATGGGATAGTGGGAAAGTGTGCTGAGATTTATGTTCAAAATTAATTGGTGTGCTTGCAGAAGCAAAATTAATTGGGGTGCTTGCTTGTTGATTATTATATCAAGCAAGGGGTAGGAAATCTTAAGATTTAATAGCGTAATTATGAAAGCTTTCAAGCTCTGGATTCTTTGTGTTAATTACACAAGGAGTTGATGATATTCAGAGAAACTGTGTCAAACATGGGCTTTGGATGAGGAAATGTCACAACATTCCACATTCCTGAGGTTTAACAGGTTTAACAGTTTATACGACACAAATCTACAGGTGTGATTACACCTTAAACTGATTTGTTGAGTAATTGGTATAAAACATTTTTAAATCACAATGGAAAATCAGGAAATATGTAACTACTGTCCAAATATTTGACACATCCAACATCTCAATGCTATTTTAGCTTTTCTCATGGCTGACTATGCTGGGCCTAACCAAGACTCCTACTTTCTTTAAGTCAGTTCTAGAACTGGAGCTCTCTGGTGACCTGACTCTCAGCTCTGGTACAGTCTCCATACAATTGATACACTGTTCCTTAGAGAATTCCCCCTGTGCAGGGGTTCCCATGCTTGTGCAGAGCTGCCATAAGCTCTTCAGCTCTGCCCAGCATCTTGGGCTTAATCCTGTAAGATGCTGCACAATATGGCCCCAATCCAGTAAAGCACTTAGGCACACATTTAATATAGCTGAAAATGCTACTCTGTTCTGACTCATGTCACCAAAATACCTCTGCAGATCAGAGCACGTTCTGTTTCTGTGCTAACAAAAAACACCAAACAATTTCCAGTTAGCAACCTAGAGGTCCAGCACTGACAACTCATTCATATTTTTATTTTATAAAAGGCATAGTCCTCCACAGCCATGAAGAATTTTAAATGTAGAGTTGGTAAACCTAAATGGAAAGACTTCAGACCTTTAGAAGCACACAATTTCTCTTCTTTTGGTCAATTATTTCTTATCATTCTCCCATTACCAACGGTGATTTTGTGCCTTTTGCACTTGTAGTCACTGGGCTTGCCTCAAAAACACTCTGAAAAACGTGTCTCAGAAGTATCAGTAGGATGTCAGATTTTCCATGTAGTAACTAGTGAATCAAAGAAATGGAAACGGCCCAGGAAGTGCATAGGCTTGAGATGGTGCAGGTGAAGGTTCCAATTTTAAATTCCCTACCCCTGAACACTTCAGCATGTCATTACCTCTTCTATTCCAGCCCTGTTTTCAGGATTTACTACTCTCCACATGGGCTTGTTATTAGGGACTAAGGGAACTGTCAGTGCCACACAGCTGAACCCCATGGAGACAGATGTAATTTCAAAATGGACTAGAACCGCCGAGCAGCACAGATGTGCCTTGGATTTCACAGTTCTTGTCATCATCAGTGCAAACATGGAGCTGCCTTATTTGACGCAGCACAGAAGATTAAAAAAGCTGACCACAAGTGGTTAAGAAACTGCAATAGGATGTATGCTGTCATTCTGAAGAACCCAAATTAAACGGCAGCACGTTCCAGGCAAGAAATGGAGGAGAAAAATTACTTTCCTCTGATTAGATAGCCAGATTAACTTAAACCCAGGAAAATTTCTTAGGCCACTTACCCAAAATATGGTCCAAATTTAAGCACTGTATTTTGGATAAGAAAAAAGTAACAAACAATGGGGTTTTGATCCCTACATATGTTTGATTGCTACTTCACTTAATGTTCATTGCACATTCACTAACGAGGTCTTAGAATTTTCAGATACTATGCATTTAAAGATTGCCTTAAAAAATAATCCCAGTGATCTGTCATGATATCACACAGACAGTTACGGTTTATACGTATGGCATCTCAGATACCTTTGTGGAAAGTACATGCCAGCTGTCACTTGACTGGAAACCCCCAAAATATTAAACTATCCTTACATGCTTACAGCTCCATTAATTACTTGGTTTTGTTAGTGTGAAACCTTCCAAAATAGAAAACTAGAAAAGCTGCAATTATTTTGCAACTATCTTCTGGCTACAGTGGACAAAGAAGAGCAGAAACAGCAGTAAATAAATGAAGCTACACTCCAGCACGAGAATGTAGGTGGGAAGGTTTGATCCATTAATCATGGAAATCAGGAAACACCCCTGCTGTCCTCAACAGACACCAACTTAGGCATTACCTGAGCTAAGGAGGCTAAGGAAGGTAACATGGTAAATCAGTCTACAGAGGGTTTCCTGCCACTCCCTTTAGGTAGGAGGTAAAGAAAGGTCTAAACAGGACACTTCAAACTATTAACCTGGACAGGCTGGATGTCACACACACAAAAAAAACCCCAAACCAAAACTAAATCCACATGCAACTAGTTGGAAAAAAGGTTCATACTGGATGTATTCAAGATTATATTGAAATGCTTCTCAAAACAGTACTGTTTCTGTATTCAGCAAATATTGGTGTACTTGTTTAATAATTTGTTAAAACCTTGCAAATATATATTCTCATTTATTACTCCTGGTATTACTTGGGCTTTATTTTCCAAGAGTAAGTGGAAATACACATGACATGGGCAAGGCTGCATCACACAGCTCATCCAACCAGGAAAAACGGAGGCAGTTAAAAGTCTCTGGGGGTATATTTTAGTATTTTGGTATTCGGAACTGCTCTCAGTTTGTACATTTCTTCTTTGTAAAAAAAGGAAAAATTCAAACTTGATCTGATTTATTATATTTTCAAGAGAGAAAAATTAGGGTTAGAAAAGCAGCACTGTTTTTGGGTTTTGTACTCAAACGTGCACTTCATGGAACTATGAAGATATCCCAGTTTAAGGGCCAATTCTGCATGAAGAGAACATAAGAGACTTTCTGTATAGGAAAGAAAAGTCCACTGTGGATCATGGGAAACATTAAGCTTTAATTACAGTTTTGCTGCAACTCAAGGGTAGTATTTGGCAACAGACTGAAAAGAGCTCTAAGTGCAGTAAATTTTCCTTCTGTAGTATCTCTGAGCTCTAGGTGGCCAACTCTGCCTAAGAAACACCCTCTGTATTCCTCCAGGGAGAGTACAGGTCGTTCTCCAGCCCTGCACTGCGAGCAGGGAGGGGGTTTGGCAGCAGAGTGAACCTTGTCACTGGGGAGGTGCTGAAGGATTTCCCCTGTGTGTAATTCCCTCGAGCCCGGCCCCGCAGAGGCAGCCCTGGAAGCACAGCGCACGCACCTTTCACTGAGCACAGCTGAAACCTAATACCTGCAATCCTCTTGGAAAGATCTGCTGGGGAACAATGAGCTGGCAGCTGCTCACAGGAGAATGCACAGGTTGCATTTGGGTTTTCTTTGTGTCAAGGACCCTCGGACTATCTTTTTAAAGTGTTCGTCAACAGTCCTATGGCTTGTTGATTCTAACAGCGTCACTTAAATTATTAAAAGTATGTACATAACTTTTCAATTAACAAACTGCTTGGCTCATGAAAACACATACACACAATTTATAAGTAGAAAACCAAAACTAAATATCTTATGATGAGCAGGTCACTATGAATTAAAAATGAGTTTTCAAATAAAATATTTAATGACATTTCAAATTAAATGAAACATTGGAAAATTAAAACTTTCATTGCTAAAGAGCCCTATTTAAGCACTTCAGCAAATCAGACTCTGGCAATGTATTGACCTGACTTGGATTCCCGACACTGAAACAAGTAAGAATCAAATACACAGAGACAACTCGTTATAGTCTATACTTAAAATATTCCTATAGAGTGAATTAAAGAAAACAACCTCAGAAAATGCCAAAGACAGAACAACATCCACCCACAAGAGTTCCTGGTACATATGCCTTTGCAGAATTTATTAGTAGAAGCTAATACATCAATTTCTATAGAGTATAGTAGATACAGCCACCAAATACAAACAACAAATGAATTTCTTTCTTTCAAGCCTTTATTCTTATTTATCTCCTGGTGTTCTTACACTCTATACTCTAAATACTTTAACATGTTTGTGAAGCATGCAAAAATTTCTAAGTTTAAAAAGTTATTTTACCTACCGTAAACTGCTGTATCAACAGGTCCATCAGAAAAGTGATCTTATTACTAAAGAGAACATAGGTGCAGTTTTCTATGCAGTTGCTGCAGGTGAGGCTGTAAACATTTACTGTACTGCAGAGTGACCTAAAAAATCACAAGGGAAGAAAAATTAGAATTTTACTTTCTTCAATAAATCAAAAGCAAATAAATGGCAGCACATCAGAAATAACCCTGCAGGAATTCACATTCATTTTCTTCAACTTGGGATTCCAAACAGAACTAATAACTTAAACAAAATCAATTAAATAACTTCAAAACAGTAAAGCCATACCCATGAGAAGCCATGCACTCTACGGGTACTGGACTCTCCTGTATTCAAAATTCTTAAAAAACTGATACAGAATATCAGCCAATTTCATCATTTGGATAGGTACTGTACACACAGCTATAGCACACGATGAACTCTTTCCTGGCAGGGCCTTCAAGAGCCTGTGTGAAGTATTTGACAGCAATTCCCAGGACAGCAGTGCACCACTTGGTGCCAAGGAATAGGGATCACCAAGGAACTGGCCAACCCCAGCAGGTGAAAGGCCTGGCCCAGAAATTCTTGTGCCACATTGTCACCCACTCCTGCACAGAGCCTCCAGTGCCAATGTACAGCTCCAGCAGCATTGGCTGAGCTACACCTGTGGCTGGGGAAGAGGCCGCAGCTCTGCAGTGGGAAGACACAAAACCACAAGCACGTGCACAACTGTTCTCTGCATCACGTGTAGTGATTTCCATCTGCTCCAATTGAAGTGTTCTTCTCAAAACAGGACCTGCAGGGAAGTTGGGACCAGTCCTAGGGAACACTCTTGCAGAGAAGATTCATCTTACCAAAGAAAACCCTATTTCAGAATAAACAAAAAATTTGTTTCTTGAGCTTTGCTTACCTCAAAAGCCATCACTGTTACTACACAAACACGCACACAGACACACAACACAAATGCATCGTAAATATATCCAATAATAAATACAGATGGCTAGACATTCAAGTTGTTTGTCTAAAGCAAACCAAAAGAAAAAGAACTTTTATTTTGTTGGGTTTTTCTCAACATGTGAAAAAATGTGACTAAGTTCAAATAAGCTCCAAAGAAGAAAATAAATTACGAGCACTGTTGAAAGGTCATACAAAAGTGGGACTGCAACAAACACCAAGTTACTGCACTGAAATCATCAAAGCTGGTATTTAACAGAACAAGCTGCAGACTAATTCAACATACTTGTGTAGCTGAGTTCTATGCTTTATCTTTCTCCTAAAATATTTTTTGAAACAACAAAATTAGTTACACAATAAGGACTGTGGCTTTACTGATGCTAGGTTCATTGCTGAGAAATCTGGTCACTTAGCCTGGCTCCTCAGAGCCGAAATGGAGGCCTATTACATATATACATTGTATTTCTCAAGCTAAGGAAAGCTGGAAATGCTCAGAGGCCAGAAAAAGTGGAGTAAAATTTTCTTCATTGGTATGGCTGGATTGTCCTCTCTTCGGCTGGAGAATTTAGAAAAGAAGTGAATGAACACTTATACTTTTCCTACTTTTCTGAGTACCACCATATTACCAGTTATATTAATTTAACTGCACTGGTAATTAATTTTACTCTACTGACTAATTAAATCAGTTTCAATCTGCAGTTTACATGATATGAAAACAATATTAAATACTTACTGACCAAAGGCAGGTTCATTTTCAATTATTTCACCTAACTTTTACCCTACAAGGATAAGACCTATAGATAATTCAAGCAGCATGCTTCACATGCATTTTTAAAAATCTGCCCTGCAACACTATTCTCTTTTCCTCTCCTGACTATATAAACGAATTTAGTTCCCTTCCCTCAGTAATGCTGAAAAATACTTTCATTAGGATCCTACTTCTACCTTTCATGAAGATGAGTTCCTTGTGTAGCTGTTTTTAGAGGGGAAGAGAGAAAAAACTATATTGGTAGTCTCTATTTTCTGTTGAGAAGATGCTTTAAATCAGCTTCTGTCATTTTATCAGCTATTCTAAAATAAAGATCAATTCTATTTAAATATAAACATTATAATTCATCCAAAGTGTCATATATGAACTTGTAGGTTAATTTTGACAGCATTTCAGAGTTCTGAGGTGATTTAGTTAATTCACTGCAATAAATGCTTTTTGATATATGGGATTCCTCAATTCCTAAGAGGAACATTTATTTTACACTTGAAAACACAAAAACTTCCCACTTTATATAAAGACCGAATTCCACTGTAAGAATGCATCATGCTTTTGTATTTCCCAACTGAACCTCACGTCACAAAGAGTACTGGCGTTTTCAGAGACTCCGATAATGCGTTTGAAAAGGTGCTGGAAGCAAATGGATGTCAAATTAATTTTTCACAACAATAAAGAGGGTTCATTTAATTGATACCATAAGCTTGCTAACAGCAGCTCGTCTGAACACATTCTGATCACGGCACGCGCTCAGCTCTGCCTCGGCTCCGCGGCCTGACTGAAATTCAGCACGGGGAGCGTCGGCACAGAAGTGTCCCCAGGTGGTTCGCAGTGTTAAATGGCAGATTAGAGACAGCACAACTAATTTCTTTACTTTAATCTTATTAAGGGAACAACAGCTGTCAACTGTCACCATTTCTGCACAAGGCTGCTGAGACAAGCGAGGGGCTGCGAACGGCAGAGCCACAACTTTATTTAACCGCACGTTAAACTCGCCGGGATGAAAAACCCAACGCACTTCCCATCATTTTCTTCCCTTTTGGAAGCTCTTAACTTAATTCCAAAGCTGTTATCTCCAGAGATCCCAAAGGCAGCTGAAGGCCTGAAGCAGGAGGCTCTGTAAAGCAGGTGGTTATTGATTACCCACGTTGCTCTAAACTTTGTATCACACCCACAAATCAGCTTTCCAGCTCTGGCCGCCAGCACGTTCACTCCACCCATGGCCAGGCTGCCCTCGGATGCAAGGCTTTCCTCCAGAGTAAATCCAATTATAAAAACACTCCTTATGGTACACAAGCTTTGAGCCAAAAAAGAAATCTGTCTTTAAACTCAACAAAAATATGAATCTCTATGTTAGATTTATTTTACAGGAGTATGAAGGAGGAGGATTCATTTTAATCAAGCCAGATCTCAACAGTTTATATGTCTGCATGTGGTTTTTTTCTTATGTTAGCACATCTTCATTTCCTCAGTTTGCCTGATATAAACAAGTTGACAAACTTTAACTTTTATTAAAAATACTGAGGCATCAACAGTATGCAATCATGGAAAACTAATCCATGACAGTGCACCAGGATACAGAGGCAAAAACTCAGCTATTGCTTTACAAAAATTAGGGCATCATCAACATATAACAATTCACCTGTTTCAAGCGTAAAGCTTTTCCATATTCTTCCAACTTCTGACGTTATAAATGAAGGTACTTTGATTAGCAACGAATAACCCTAAAAGCTCAATCTGGCAGTGCAATGATATAAAACTAAACATTATCAAATTTAGGATGTGTTAATCCAGTAGAAAACTGCTCATGTTTAACCAGTTTGAATATGATGCAGCACTCTGATGGGGAAAGCAATCAGTATTGGTAATTACCTGCTGAGTTGCAAAGAAGTGGGAGGTGAAATATTACTGAAAAATGCTGCACAGAATGCCTGTGGAGCGGAATGGGTAAGGAGCCATCAAGGTAAGAATACGGATTGAAATAACAATAAAACTCCCCTGATTTTAAGGTTAAAAATATCAATTTTAACTCTTGAAGACCATACAGGCTCTTACCCTTCACTCATGGAGTCTTTTACACAATCAGGAACCCCCAGAGATTCATAATTACTGTTTTGTCTGTCATTTACATTATTTAAGGATATCCAATTAAGAAATGGGCTCCAGCCAAAGCCTAGATTCAATTAATAGAGAGAAGATAAAATTCAGCATCAATTATGCTTCAAGACACTTCCAAAACCAGACTGGAGCTTCACTCTGAAATGCTGCTGCACTTAGGAATAAACTGCTGGATGACACATGACAAACAAGTCATTTACCCCAATATTTACTGGTGTGATAGAATTTGAAAATCTTCTACCAAAATTCTCCAGCCCCTGGCTTGTCATTCATTTCATACCAAGACCTGGCTTTAAATCTGAAAGTTTCGTAACATTTCACAGAGCTGTTTTCAACAACCAAATTGTTGTTCCTTTACTGCACACGAGGGCAATGCTGCTTTATTCTTGAGCTCTGAGCCCAAAATCCAGCTAAACCAGACAGCAGGAACGGGAAGAGACAGATGCTGCAGGTTTCAATGCTGAACTTGCACAGTGGTCATTCTCTTTAGAGTGTCTTTATGTCCATGTACCAACTGCTATTTTGCAATTAATTTGTTTCTAGTAAGTTAAGAAATTTATATGTTTCTCTCAGGAATAACCTCACAGGAAAATAAGAAAGCTTGTTCTACATTTTATGTAAAAAAAGTTTGTTTGTGAACAATCCCATAAAACTGCACAAACAGCAACACTGCAGCTTAAGAAGTGCATGCTCATAAACCCAAGTAAAAATTACAACAAGAGAACAAGCTATAAAACCAGCTCGTAGCTCAAAACAGCTCTTACTGAAAAAAGTCATTTGTATCAATGCTATCCAAAATATTATGGAGGCACTAATTTCTTCTTTTTATGTATGTAATTATGGTTTGAGCTTTTTTACCCTGATAATATTTGCTTTAAATAATTGATGCAAGAAACTGTATGAAAATAGAAGATACATTAAACTTGACTTCAATCCTATCTTAGCTTGTAGCAAAAGTCCAACTTTGTTCCTTACACAACTACTGCCAATTTCTCTTTTAAAATACTCGTCGCTCAAGGAAGTCAAAGCATTTCCCAAATGTTAATTAAACAAACCCTACAAGCCTCATTTGTTAGCAGGTTTGTTACCAACGTGTCATGGCACAAAGGGGGTAAATGAACTGCACAATGCAAGGCAACAGAGGGGATGAGACTCATCTCCTGGTCTTCATCTTAAGGCATTAAATTGTTTTGCTGTGCAGCTCCCATTTGCTTTTCAGTAGATGTGTAAGAAAAATACCATAGGGCTCTGAAACCTTTATAAATTCTGCTATGCCTTGTTTTGTGGAGAAGTGGACAAATTCTGGAAAACTACAAAATGCTGCTTTAAGAAATAATGCTAGACATTAATTTTTATGCTAACACCAAAAATAAAACTTACTATAACCCACTGCTTTTTCTTTCCCTTTTCCAGTGATTTATTTGAAGGGGAGAAAAATTGCCCCAACACCAAATGTATCATCTGTCTCATAAATGTCACTTCTTCCTCAAAGCATTTCCCATCCTGCTGCTCTAACTACTGAGCTGGACAGTGGTACAAAACAACAGGCATATTGTTAAATCTTCTGATAATAAAGCTTTATCTTGTAGACATGGGATTAAAGTTCTGAGCTGCACCATACTGCCAGGATTTTGGAGAAAGAGAGATGTAGATAATAGCCCATGTAATCTCCTCACCTACTTGAAAATAGCTTATCCTCATCACAAAGCAACAGACAAATCCCCAATTTAAGATGAGTACAAATAGTTAAACATTGCAAGAACCCACAATCAATCTGAAGTACAGCAGTGTCCCTCAGCAAAGCATATTTGGCTGGGGGAAGACTGGAGGGCAATTCATGAAAGGTCGTAATTCAACTTCTCTCCACAGGGCTTTGCTTTGTCTTTAAACAGAGGGAACTGCTGTTTCACTAGATTCAAAGTTCAAGAAATCAGGATGTAAACGATATTTGCACAAAAGAAAGAAAAGTAACTTCAAACTCGTTTCAAAATTAAATGAGAAATGTGATCTGAATTTTCTTCCTCATTTAAAGAATTAAATACATTCTATGATTCTCCTTTGGTTTTGAACCTCCCTCAAACACTCTGTATGTGAAAAATTTCTTAAATCCTTTCAGTGAGACCACACCAACACCCATGAACATGGTTTGTGCCTGGTTCAAAAAGTCCCACCCTCTGGAACTATTGCTTGCTCTCGACAGTGGAGGTGCAGATTCTGCACAGAACACTCTTCTCCATCAAAAAGACCACAGAAATACCAACAGAGGAGGCTCTGCATCCCATGCACCAAGTTCCCTGGGCCACTTCCAGCAGACTCCAGACTCCCTAAGTCAGACTCAAGCAGTCAGACTCTTGCAGACCAACCCTGCAAGAGCAGTTTGCTTTAGAGAGCAGGATCCTGTGTCAAATTACGTGCAACCTGATGGATAACTTCCCAACTTCCAGATGCCTACAAAGTGGAGACTGCAGTTTGCTGTGAAGTTGAATGAAATGCTGTATTTCAGGAGTGGAGCAAAGTTCCTCAGAAGATGTTTTTAACATACGATGTTGTCAGAACAGTTTATATTAATCTCTTTTCTGCCCCCATATTTCTTTTGGAAATACAGCTAGTGAAAAACTTGTGTTAATAAAACAATGTTTACAGAATTTTTCAAAGATGCAAAAACTCTTTTTTATAATTCAGTCATGAACAGGCTCAGGAATCTGAGAGACCACTGGTCTGAAAGGGGTGTGAGATAGACAGTGACTGTCAGAGAGAGGAGAACTCTGATCAGCTCTTTGGATGTGATTTCTGTTATACAAATGTGGCTGACATGGGGCTTTATTTATCAGCACACAAACTCCTTCAAGAACTAATACATCCTCAAACTGCCTAACAAACTTCAAACACAATGTTTTCAGTAATGTAAACACAATGTTCTCAAACCTTCTCTACAAAGGCTGCTAAAGCACAAGACTATTCTTAAAAGGAAAGAACAAAAATCAAAGCTGTACAGAAGGTGCACATTCTAAGAATTTAAAGCTCAAGTTAAACCAGGCTTTACGTGGACACACAGTGTAATCCTGTCCCTCGTGAAGTTTATCCCACATTGATGAGATAACTCAAAATTAGAGACTGTACAAATGAAGAAGCCCCAAGGCTGTCCCTGAGCTGCTCACCATTGGCCCAGCTCAGAACTGCTCACCAGTGGAGCTGGCTGGACTTGCAGCAAGTGCATTTGGCACGACTGCAAAGGCAGGAATTTTATTTATTCTCTTAAAAGTGCAAAGTCAAGATATTAAAAAAATGTTTTTTCCTTAGTGCTCTTTTGCAGCACTTCACACTTATGTCCCATAACCTATTATCAGCCAATTTTAATCCAAACTCTCACACTGTAGTGCCTAAATTACAATTATACCAGTATTACAAAATATCTACAAACAAATGATGACAATGGTACACACCAGGACATCCTGGCTTCGGTTCACCTTGTACTAAAACCATGCCCAGCTCTGCTCTGAAAGCACTTATGTGCTCTTGACTGTATAAAAACTACAGTTAGAGATTAGGGAGAAGAGTGTGCTTTCGAGTTACCAGTTCTTGCAGGAATTCTGCTTAGTCACCACCTTATTTTTCAGGGATTAGACATTTAAACCCTTCCATTCTTACGTTCTGTAAAGAAGAATTTCCCTAATCCACAAGAATTTTGATTTACCTGTTTGTAGGAGCCCTTTCAGCTAGCAGTATCCTACAACTATTTCATTTTAAAAGCAGACAGATTCCAGTGAATTACAACCCTTTAAAAATTCCCCTGCTTCCCATTAGAGATCTTTGCAGACTAACTTCAAAATATATGTATCTCCTCCTCTGTTAAAACAGTTTTGTCTTTTCTCTTTTTATACAATTAGCTGCTGCTCAAACATATCATAGCTCAAAATAAAACCACCAAGTGAGGAAACCAGAGGGTGAGTGGAAATGTCTTTCACCTTCCATGGCATAGAGAACAGCACTGTTTTTTGCTCTGAAGTTCAATGTCGGACTAGGAGAAGAAGCAGCAGTGAAGCAGCAGGTATGAAATGAATATTCTAGAGACTTTAAGTGGCAGGTGAAGGACCCATCATACTTACTTAAAGGGAACCCGTGCAGCTGCATTCAGGTTGGTGGGAGAAGTCACCGTCTGAAGAACATTTTCAAGGGCAGTCAGTCCTCCTGCAGCCCGGAATGCAATTTTATCCGCTGTGTTCTAAAGAAACACAAACACAGAAGAGAACCAACAGAAATTACATAAATGTCTACATAAAGGGTACATCTGACAGTTGTGGATTCTGTCAACGTAGAAAGTCCTTAATGCACTTATTTATCATGTTGAACACCTTTGAAAAAGGGCATTTCATTGCTCATGCACAAGGACAAGTTGAAACTCCCAGGTGTTACTTTTTTCAATTATCATATATACATATCAACTACTATACAGGTAATACACTTGAACACCGTATTTTCTCTAAGGACATACACTTATAGGGATTTGTTCATCTTTATCTGTTGCTATTATCTTTGCAGCTATACTGCTTTGTATGATTTTAAAAATATAGACAATTTCTAGATGGGTACTTCCTCATTTTTACAAACTTTTCCAACAGGAGACAACCTCCAGGCTTCTCTCTGGTTGATCTCCAGGCAGATCTCTTTTCCTAGGTGTCCACTTGGAACTTGCACATAGAATTTCACACTTAGATACCATCTTATCATTATTCTCACAGTTTGCAAATGACTGGGGTTTTGCTGCAGCAGATCCAGTATTTTAGAACTTACACTCTTTTCCTTTCCTGCAAAAGTGGTTTAATCTCCTCTGTTTACAATAAAGCAAGTAAGATCTTCTCTACTTCTAAGCTGCTAATTTTGTATAGTTTTATTGGCAGTTTGTATTTGATCATCTTTATTTTGTCAATGATGATGATAATACTCTAGTTAATAAGGAGTTTTTTCTTTTTTCCCCCCAGTGTTGCAAGCACTTCACATATGGGGAAAAAATAGGAAGTCCTCTATAAACACGATTATTATTAGTCTGTAAAGAATGTATTTTATTGTAACAGACTGCATAACAGAAAAAACTCCTAGTGACTCTGACAGTAAAATCTTTATTTGAACAACTAGAAGAATAATTAAGCAGCTGTAATATGATTTAGGTGGACAACATTTTTCCCTGTGAGATCAGACATTACACACAGAAGTACATATCTTACTTTTTATTTAAATCATGCAACTTTCTCTTCATTAAGTTTTGTTCAACCAAACAGCTATATTGTATTTGATTTACAAGCTACAGAAAAACTGTTCACAGACGTCAGATACTCAAAAAGGAAGCATTTTCCACAATTAATATGAACTGCATTTAGATTTTTAGACAACCAAAAGGTTTACCTCCCAAGGAATAACTAGTCTCAAATGAGTGGAAATCTGTGTGCCAACTTACCAAGCAGTTAAGAAAATCAACCAGTGATTTCCTATAGGCTAGCTGATAAGTATAATTTCTAGCAGTTAATTTTAGCCCAGTGAGCCCAGTAAGCGTGCCTTAACTGCAGAGTTATTTTTGAGTTTTACTCATATATTCTTCCTCTGCTTCCTCTTCCTCCCATCTAAAAAAATATCTCAAAACCCTGCCTCCTTAAGCTCCCTTGGCTCCCAATAACACTTTCCACCAACTCCTGGTAGAGCCATAAAGAAAAGACCCAAACAGCAAAGAAACAGTCCTGCCATAAATCATCATTATTGACTTTATTTGAGCACCTTGGCTCACAGCCACAGTTCTCAAACCTTTTCCTCCCCTGCTCCCCCAGTGCTGCAGCACCTCCAGACAGAGCCCAGGGCCTTTCTACCCTTTCCCTGCTCGCTTCAGCTCAAAACTTCCCAACATCTCCCAGGTGTAAAGAGAGATGTCGTTAGTTCCAGCGTGCCTTTGCCCTGGGAATGGGCACACCCCGAGCAGTGCAGAGCAGGAGGCACACGAGGAGCTCAGGAGTGTGCCTGTGCAGCACAGCAACGAGGGCAGCCTCTCTGTGACACTGCTCATTTATTTGTTAGTGCTCCTCCAGCTGCAAATGTGCCCAGCTCCTGCCACTTCTCACTTTCCCTATTTCTCAAGGGAGATTATGCCACAACCTATTAGCTCTTGTGGCAAGAAGTCTTTCCTGTCATTTAGACCAAATATGCCCTTTCTCTATTTCATCCCATTACTCTGAGTTACATCCGATTTATTGCGTTCATTTTGTTTCTCCCCTCAGCCATTGCTCCATTCCTGAACTCGCAGACTGCTTCCTTTTCCTACTTGGCTCGTTTCTCAACTCTCTGTTCTCTTTAATGCTAAACTCCACCTTTTCTATTTTTTCACGTGAACTTTTCTTACCTGTGATTTTTTTTTCCAGAACTCCTCTTTTCTCCGTAAATACCTGGTAATGAAGTGTCCAGAAAGGAACTTCCCCCTATTCCAAATCAGTCACTAGAGCCACACTGAAAGAAGCAATGTCTCCCTATTCTGAGGGGAGGTTGTCACATTTTTATTTTAAAAACATATAAATATTTTGAAGCTGTTTCATTTCCTATGTGCTCTCCTTCCATTTCAATCTGGAGCATCACTTCTTTTATAGACAGACATTTTTCAGAGGGCCTGGTTCACTTTTGTCTAATACTTTACTAAAATACAAGTATACTTGTCAAAATACACATTTGCATTTTAAAAACTTCTGTTACTACTACAGTTTTTTATCAAGCAGAAGGGAGCCTGGAATTTCTTCTGATTTTATATGACTTAGCTATGTGTCCTACTACTCCTCTGTCCAGATTACTCATAAAAATTCATTAGCGTTTTGATGCTTATCCATGGAAATAAATCCCTAACTATATGCATGGAAGAGAGAGGGAGAAGCTTCAGTACAAGGAAGATAGAACCAGCAGCAAAGTTGGGGAAGACACACGAGCACAGCATTTGTTACCTGTGCTCTCAGGGGTCTGTAAAACTGCCATGGAGAGATACATGACTTTAGCACAACATTAAATATATTTATTTCCAGTGATTCTTTTAAGATGGAGAACTCCAAGGGCTTCTAACCCATTCCTTGGAAGGCAATGTTGATGCTGAAGCAGCTGCTGGTACCTGGCACGTGTGAATGACCTTGGTCCCCACCCAAGTGTCCAGCTCTCAGGAATCCAGGATCAGGCACAGCTCCTGGAACTTGGCCTTGGGCCAGTGGAGCCCATGGGAGCTGAAAGGAAAATGTGCCCTGTCCACAAAGGAGCAGAAGAGACACTTGAATACTGCACTGCTGATGTTTTCAGGGGGAACACTGTGGGACTGGAGGACACACTGGAAAAAGAAATTGTCCCCCAGCTGCCCATGACAAGACCTCGCACTGGTGAGCTGTTATAAAGAACATACAGCATTAAATCTCCCCAGTGTTGGAACATATTGTCATTCTATCTCTGAAGCAGCCAAATCACATCAAATTATTTAAAAATATGTCTGAATTGATTCCTACTTGAGACAATTTTAAAATTTTAAGTATTTATATATTCATCTAAAGAAATCTTTCTTGGATTATGAAAATACATGAGCGAGACATTTATCCAATTTGTCTGTCAAAAATGAACTGATGTCCTTGAAAATATGATGTCCTGTAGTGCTAAAGCTTTACATTAGCTGATACATATTATAATACAAATTCAAAAGAAGTGGACTGAGGCATCTCAGTTATTCAGAGCCCTTGCTCACATAATATTCTTATTTAAATTGATCCCCATTTGAACCTGTGTTAGAATGAGAGACCCTTTCAGGTAACTACAACTTTTACTCTGGTGGCACCCAAAGCTCTGAGCAGATCAGGCATTACTTGAGTATGAAAAATGACAGATCCTACAGGGAATAAATATTAAATCCCTATTTGAAAAGAGCATAAACCAGCATTGCATGTTTTTGCTGCTTGAAAGAAGCCTCCAGACTTCTAATTTAGTCTCCCAAATGAAATAGCTCTCCTGTTTATGAAACCCGTTTCACAATTTCACTGTAGGAACTGTTCTTTGAGTGGCTGCACATTTAGATTGGGATGGTTCTTCTGCAATCGATACCATGGGATTCATGTTCGTTGAACAACAGAAAGTATATAAACGTGCTTTTATACATGTTTTTTTAAACAGTGTCTAAAAATTTGATTTGCTAATTTCTATTTTCAGAAATTCACAACTATTCAAATAACATTTTTAAACAATTTAATTTTTAAATACAAAAGGATTTCTACGCTCTGAAGTTACCTGGTGACAAGGGAGAGCAGAGGCAAAAATGATTATTACTGTCATCTATGTATTTTTTAACAGAGCTGAGGAGGCACAAAAACCTTGGGGATGCCACCTAGATGTGCCTTAAACATTTGAAAAACAAAATCAGAGATGCAGTTCCTCGGAGCAGCAGACACAGCTCTCAAAACCAATCCATGAAGAGTCTGTTTTCCTTATCCCTCCCAAGCCCGTTGTGAGCTACAGTGGTCCTGTTTGTACAGGAAGAAAGCCAACCCAGCTGATGTGACAGTAAGCATGGATTTAGTCTCTGGACCATTATAAGCTTGTCATTTGAAGCACACAGCCAGTCACTTAGGCAGAACACTGCATGAATCAAGGAACTTAGTGGAAAGTGTGTGTACACTAATGCATGTGTGGCACAGTAAACAGAAACAGTGATAAATCAGACAAACCATGTAACCATTTTATGGATTAATTATGAATTAAACATATTTAGAAACTTAAAATCAATCCTTAAAAAAACTCCAATCAAGACAGCTCCCTGCACAGTGGGCAACCATGGCTAACTTATTTACCTACCTGTTACAACACCTTAATGGATCTGAATTTCCCTTCTCTCCTATGGCTTGAGTGACAACTGACTAATAGGATTACAGGCTCTGTTCCAATAATACAGCTCAGCTACATGCCAGCAAAAAATGACAGCCTAAACCTGAATTACACGGCCTGGGAATCCATCCAATTATTAACTAAAGTAACTGTTATTACCTAACCTAATCAAAGGAGAAGCAGCTGTTAATCTTTGGTGGCCTGCAGTGTAGTAGCGGTCAGACTGGATGGACTGTCTTTGTACTTGACTCCTCTACAGACAATAATTATGTCCTTTGTGATCAAGAAGGAAGGGCTTCCTAACCTTTCAGACAGAGGCAGCAGATGGGGAACAACTGTTTGTGTGTTCATTAACAAGATAGGGTAGATTTTATCAGGGTTTGGCATCTGTGGCACCCTCCGAAGCACCACTTACCCCAGGACACAAGTATGTTTGGCAAATTTGAAAATGAGCAGACTAAATAGAAAGTTCAATATAATGTTTTCATCTCATTATCTGACATTTGGTACAGAAAAATACACACAGCTCAAAAAGAGTGATTTACACATATGCCTCATCCTACCAAACGTGGCCAACAAAGAAACACATGAAAAGGCCAACTGGCCTGTGCTGGTACTTGGCTGGCTTTTGAGGCACCCATTAAAGCAGTCGCATAATGTGAACTGTGTGCTTCAGAAACAAAACCAAACCGGGGCAAAATCACTGCTGAATTTATACAAGCCAGTGGGTAATACAAAGTAACACAGAGTGAAATAAAGCCAGCAGCACTTTGCAACAGCTTTTGGATTGTGTGTTCAATATTCCAGGAGAGAAGCGGGACCAAACCCTCTGTCCTGCACTGCTGCTCCCCCCTCTCCACACAGGGCACTGGCAAACTGCAACACTTGGAGAAGAGAAGAGCTCAGAGAAATCTGCCTCACCAGCAGGCACAACAGAAGTGTAACTTAGTTTATGCTGAGGAAAGTAAAAATATGATGGGATGACAGTGTGGAAGGACCTCAATGGGAAGAAGATTTCTGATAATGCACAGGAACAGCTAATATTTGGAAGCTGAAACCGAATGAATTCAGGTAAGAATAAAATGGAGTTTTTTTAATGCCAAGAGGAATTAATGATGAGCATAATATACTTAACATATATAGTCGACTCTCAATCATTTAAAGTTTTTAAATCAAACCTGATTATCTCCTAGAAAAATATGATCCTAGTTAAATCATAATTTATTAATTTGGTGCAAGAGTTATTGGGTGAAATCCAATGTCCTGGACCAAAGGACTCACTTCCATACATTTCTCCTGTTTAAGTATTATTATTAGTTAATAAGTAGAGCAGAATCAGAAATAATGCTGAGCTTTAACAGCTCAAATGATTTAATGCCAGCTTTGCTATCTCTGCTCTATATGACTTTAGCACATTTTGACTATTTGAAGTATTTTTGAACTGAAATACTCTGCTGTAGACCCTCCCTCAAAGACAAGCCTCCAAAATAAATATTTTCATGTAGACTAAAAAGGAAATTTAGAAAAATTATTTTTCCTTCATCAACCTAAAGAATGTTTTCTGCTGCTCCTGCAGAATGTCCGAATCAGAAGCTGATCTGGAAAGCCCGTCTGAACAGACCTCAGGAACTAAAGTATTTCAGAAGAAATTATTTCTGAATGGAACCCAAATACTTTGAAACATGCTGACTTCTATTTCTGAAAGAACACACTTCTGCTACTCTATTCTAAACTGTTCACTGATGGAAGAAATAATAACTAATTAGTAAAATATAGTTGAAATCCATCTTAAGAATTTTTTTCTTTCCTTTTACCTAGTGTTTGAAGATTCTATCTAAAATGCCAGAGGCTACAAAATGCAGTTCAAAGCTGCCTTAGAAAAACAAACCAGGCAACTGAATACTGGGCTGGCTCCTCCTTCCTTTGTAAATCTTTCCTCTCCCTTTAAATAAATACACAAGTATATCTACATGCACATACAAATCCATGGACACATTTGTGACAGTAGAAAATCCACGTTCTTTGAGTAGTCCTCCAGACTTTTAACCGTGAAAATCACTGGAGAGTACACCAAAGTAGTATTTTCTATTAAAACAGACAATTTTATGCCTTGCAACACTTCTCTTCAGTGAAATTAGTGTTTTAATAATCCCCTACTCCATGTGAAAATCTCAAACTGGTTCTCAAACATGAGTGAATTCACCCACAATAAAATTTCAACCACTGAATATCAATGGAAAACTAGTTTAGGATTAAAACACGTGCCTGAACTGGCTCAGTGTGATTTGAATTGGAGGCAGGCATTAGTTCACACGAAGGAATATCTATCATGTATTGGTATCCATGTCTTCCTTCTGCACTGCTTATAGGTTAAAGCCCCAGAAAGGAGGCCTTGAGAAATGCTCCATCCCACCTTGTCCCACACAGCAAAGTGAGCATTCTGAAGCCTCAAAGGTGATTCTGAAGCCTTAAAGATAAGACAGCTCCTCTGCTTGTGTGTTTCCTCAGGTAGGAGAGGATGGTTCCCTGGCACCTGCTGGCAGGAAAGGGGCCTGGGGAAGGTGTTTCACTCCCTGCAGGAGCTCAGTACTTGAAGGCTCCCATGGAAAGGTGCCTCTGGCACCTGAGCCATCTGGGTAACGCGGGCTTCTCACTCCACAGCTAAGGTATGCCAGCTGCAACTTCACAGCCTGTATTTAGCACAGAGGAAGACAAATACCTAAGAACAAAAAGGGTGAAAAAGCAAGCAGTTGATACAGCATTCAAATGTAATATAAAAATGAGGCTTATAAAAATAAGTGCAACCTTATTTTTAACTCCATCAAGAATAAAAGAAGAAGAGGCATTTTCAACTATCCCCTCTGGAAGTCTACTATTGACAAACAACCAAAAATTGGTTCAGGCCTAGGGGCAATACCAATACTAAGAAACCGATTCTTAGGCCTGTCCTGAAAACACTAAACATCCTGTGCACATAAACCTAGTTTCTCTCTATGCCATCATATACTTAATTCATTTTTCTGCTTGCAAACATCTGCCCACATTGTAAGGTTAAGCCAAATTCAATAGGACTCCTTACTGACTCACTGTATGATCTAATTGAACAGGATGAGCCTTATTTACACAATCTCCTTCCAAGTTCTGCAGTGGCTTTTCAGTTCAGCAGTAAAGTCACAGTGAGGCACCCTATTGCACTTCTGTTGACAAGGACAGAACACTCATAATCAAAATTGTGAAGCCTCAAGAGTCAGTGAAAGCCATAAAGGAAAGACAGGTAAAGATAAACCAGTGAATTCCATGCTCTCTGTTCAGCTGCTTTCACCCACGCCAAGTAGCATAACAGGAAACAGACAATATTGCTTGAGAAAGTAAGAATTATCCTCATAGATATTCTGAGAGACAGCACTGAGCATTGTGGCACTTGTGCTTATTAAAAATAAAGGTCTGGTCTATTTATAAATAACAGGGCATCTAGTAAGTGCATCAATTAAAGAGAGAAAGCAACAAAAGAGGTTTAATAAGAGGAACAACTGCTCCTGGATCTCCATAGATGGCTCCATTAGCTGAGGCCAATTTGACTTTTTCTGATTAATCTCACAAATAAAAGTTCCCAAACAGGTAAATAAAAAGCACAATTACGTGATCTTGTCCTGTCCCCTCTCAATATTTATTGGACAACAAATTGCCCGGTGAGTAGGAAAGTTAGGTCTCTCTGAACACTGAATCTGACAGGTCACTACTGAGAGCTGCCAGCCACTAGAAAGCAGCTGACTTCTGCAGAACCTAAATTATGAAAGCCAGTGCAACCAAGCCAAACTGAAGATATTAAAATTATGTGGGAGAAGACACATGGAGAGGGAGCAGTGGCTGTTTAAAGACTTGTCATGAAGTCAAGGGCACGGCTTTCACCCTGATTGCCTTGGGTGCTCTTTGTAACCTCTTGGACCATTTAACCATTAGTCCATCTTTAGGACAGCCACAAAAGACTGTGGGGCACAGGAACAGCATGGGTTTGTGAGGTACTGCAAACATCAGAACAGACCATGAAGGCCCCTGGGTGATATGTTCTCTAGTCAGAAGAGATGGTCTCAAATCACTGTTGAATTTTTAAAATACTTCAAAGAAAGTATATGTGTATATATATATACACACACCATCAGACCAAATTAAACAAAAACTTCTTTAGAAACCATAATAATCATTACTTTATTGTGATTTCTAAACTGGGATCTGCTATTGGCAGAAATGTGCCTGGGTAGGGAGTTCTCACCACTGAGAAATCAGTGCCTGGGCTTTAATGACACTAAAACACACCTCTTGTCTTGTAGTGAAAGAACTTTGCATACCTTGGAATGTATAAATGTCCATTATATCCATTCTGATATGATGTATTAGTTCTAAACTGACGTAGAAGCCTGATCTGACAGCAAAAAGCCACAATTAGTACAACCCTGGAAGCTGACAGCATTTAATTGCATCCTGCAGCAGTTTTCAACTACACCCACTGTGCACAGAAATTAACCTCCCAATAATCTTGGAGTAAGAGCACTGCAGAGCTTATCTGTGAACTGAACTTGCCTTTTAATACCATTTCCAGCAAACAAGTTAAAAAATATTCCGTGACTGACCTCTAGTAACAAGTTCCTAATTATACGTTCATCTTGGGGAAAAGGTTAATCCACAGATTACAGAAACTCTGGGCAAACAAAGCATTGATGAGCTAAAGCTGCCTTGCCCAATCTGCAGCACACAGCACACACCTGACCTGTTGACATCTTCCAGTGACAGGGAAAGGCTGTTTGGGTGAGAAATGCAGTCCAAAGAGCTCGTCCTGTGTTTGCCCACAGCCTCTGTGCTGGGACTGTCAAATCTGCTGCTGCAGTTGATAGAGAAGGGGATGTTTTTAGTACCAACAGCAGCTTGGAGCACCTGCAGATAAGCTGGTAGTTACAGGACAATACTGATAGTCCAGGCTTTGAACACTGCTGGACTTTCTTCAAGCTGTTTTAGTGGCACCGTGCATCACAGGCACTCAGTGCTGACCACTTACACATTAAAATTCTCTAATTCTCACCGTTACAGGCTTTAAAGGAGTGCATTAATTTTGAGGAGGGTTTACATCTCATCTTTTCCACCAATTATATCTGCTTTATCCTTTCTAGAGTTCATGCTCTGATTCAGGTTCTGTACTTAACACTTGCAACAAAGGAAGCATAAACGCAGAATTCCCTATGTTATTTTCTCTGTTGGCAAAATTATTAGATTTTCAGGGACAATATACAAAGTTCCAAGGGCCTGAATTCTAGTTTTAGCTGGCAAAACTTATTTTTTAGTTTTAAAAAAAACTTACTAGTTTTTTACTTTTTTAAAAAATCATTTTTAAGTTTTAAAACTTATTTTTATGTTTTGTAATTCAATACCCTTCCTAAAGTTTGGATTTTGAACTTTAAATTGTTTTTAAACTGTTATAATTCAGCTTTACATTTGATTAATGAGTTCCCCTAATGTGACATCACTGTAGCTTTGGAACTGGCTACTGCGGGAGTATCCAGAGTCGAAAAATTAATGGATGGATTAAAATATTAATCCATTATTTGCATAGAAATACATCATACGTTTAGCTAAAATGAACCTTAAAGTTTTAACTTCTCATTATAACAAATAAGAGTAGCAATTACTTTCACAGAGAACAAAACCCATAAGGATGAAACCATAGTTAAGGTGGTATGTGAGTGTTTATTTTGTTTTTTAAAACTTTGGCTAGGAAATGCCCACTGCCTGATATAAAAGATGGCTTTCTGGTGTAGACCAGTGCACTGTGCATGAAAATCTTCACCCAGCCAAGAGCCAAAAGACACACACCATGTAAGAGAATGGCAGAGGTTGCACTGTGACAGTACCAGGGGCTCTGCAGAGTCCCAGTGAGGTGTCACAAGGGGAGGTGGAAAGGGAGCAGGCTGGGGCCTTTCCAGCTGCTTTCATGCCCAGCTATGCCTGTGCCTTGGCAGCTGTGGCACAGCTCAGCCCTGCACTGCAGCAGAGCTGCTCCAGCGCTGTACACGGACACCCCAACGTGCTCACAAACCCCTGCACAGGGGAGACAGCACCAACAGCCCTGGCTCACCAGTGTGCCTCTTAACTGTGGGCTACTTCCTTTTTAAATTAATACTGTGCAAATGTGTACTTCTACTTTTTGTGGAGAATTCTCTGTGTGATTGCACATTTAAGTCTCGTCAGGACACACAGTGATTATCCAGGTAAGTCCCTATGCTCCCACACCAGGAGACAGGCTGCTCTAAGCGGCTCAGTAGGAGAAAGAGCTGTGTAATTTCCAAGCACATTGGTGTCTGAACCTGTTGTCAGTAAGAAATTCTAAATAGATTTATGACTTGTAAGGACTCAAAGGACCGCTGTTGTTTCTGCCAGTGGTGTCCTCTAGTGGAGACCCAGCAGATGCTGAGCAAACAGGGAAAAGGGAACGGGCTGAGTCCAGAACCAGCCTGCCAAGGAACACCTCCCAGTCACAAACCTGCCAATAGAGGTCTGCAATCCTGACCAAGCTTTTCACTGCTAGAATAATGCTTAAAGGTAAACTTTTTAAAGCTTCTATCAGCCTAAGAAACGAATCCATCATGAGGCTATAGAGAATAATGTATGTTAAATGATATACAGATACTGTGCCTGTGTGTGCATGCATGGATATACATAAGAACACAAAATACAGACAACGTGGGTAAAGCCACTGGTTCATGATTTAGGTAAATTCACTACAACAGTAATTTTCACTCTTTTTCATACATAATGCCCCATGATGCTTTTTTGGACTTACATAAGATGGTGGCAGATAAGCTGGCAATTCTCTCTTTGATGGCCACAACACTCTGCTACACTAAGAACACAGTTACTTTGGTGCAAATATCTGCAGCACCAAAACTAAATGTGCAAGAGTTCGGGAATCACAATTCTCACTGTATTCCTAAATATACTTTAAGCAGCAATACTGCATCTTTATAACAGAGTATTTGCTTCTAAAATCTGTTTTCTCTGTATATACATGTCATATATACATTTATATACACATACTCACACATATACACAGACAGGGCAATTTTAAATCTCTGTAGAGATATTTGAAGAAACTTACAATGAACGGTACAAAAGCTTACACATGTTCCATTTAACACTGCTTTTGTTCCATACATTAGTTCTTCAACAGTTTTTAATTTTATTGTTTCTGTTTCTGATGATGAAGAATTTGTATTATTGGGGGGGTTGTCCCTCTTCACCCTGGCTATGGTCACCATCCCCAATAGGCCTGACAGTTTAGAGAATAAAACATAAATACAGGGCCTGAGTGTGTTGTTAGAGCCAGCCATTTCTGACAGTCTTTACAATGGGATAAACACTGTCTGTCTACAGTCCCCATGTATTTGAAAGCTACGACAAACATTTTACTGAAATGTAAATAACTGACATCACCACTGCTCAAACAGGAGGCTGAAAAATCTCTCTAAAAATCCCAAACCCAAAAACATTGCCTGACACAAAACAAACCATTAACGGTCACTGAGAGAGCATGTTTTAGAGATCATGGGCATTGAGACCTTTTTTTAGGAAAAGGACTAAACTACTGCAGTCAATTACTAGCTCATATTCATACATTTTTCAGTCACAAAATGATACCTTCTCTAAGGAAGTATATTTTCCCCCTGAAATCTGTTTCCATTAAGAATATTATTCTGAATTAGTAATGTAAATAACCATACTGAAACTCAGCCTACTGAAAAGCAGCTACTTCTAGATCTGCATGAAGAGAGCTGATAAGTAACTATAAGCACTGTGGCCCAATTCATTAAAAGCCTCCTCTTTTAAGTTCTGGTTCTATTTTAATTCCACACTTTAACAAATTATTTTGCACTCACTGTTATTTACTGAGATTTTTAGAGCACCTAGAGAGCATGACAGAGATCAGGGACACAGCTATTCTCAAACCCATACAGAATCATAGTTTTATGAACAGAAGCAGTGAAATCTCGTTAGGACTTTGTGTCTTGTGAGGATATGGGAGCTTCAGTTGTACTGTTTGTTTGTGCTGGGCCATGGATCAAAGCTGTATCCTGCTCCTGCTGCTGCAGCCCTCTCTTCAGGAGCAGAGCTATAAGACCTTCAGTCAAACCACTTAGTTAAAGGAATCTTATCACTTGTGTTGTGTTGGAGATCTTTTTCAAACTAGTGATCAGTAAGAAGCATCATATAAAAGTAATTCCAGTTAAGCAGATTAACTGTCGCCCTAAAATTCCAAAAATCATGAGGTTCCCTCAGAATCCTACTGAATCTCTGTGCCATATTCCAAGGCGGATGGACAAGAGACATATTAAGGGCTTGTCTGGATGGCACATGTAAGTGTTGTACAAATTTAACTGGAGTGATTTAACTGCAGTGTTTTAGCTGCAGCTGAGCCAGGTGAAAAGGCCACTGCCCTCAGCTGCTGTCACCATCCTTTCGACAGCAGTATCCTGCACCTTCCTCAGAATAAGTGTCTGCCAACCCTGCCCAGCACAGACCTATCCAAAACCACACAGAACACTTCCAATATTTAAAAGTAGGAATTTAAAAACCTGAAGGCAAACCCAACCCTCTATAAACAAATTTTAGGAAGAGCTTTAGGGAAGGGATGTTCTGTCAGCAAGTGTAAGGGTGACCATCTGAGAGGCAGTAACCTCTGACCCAGGTCAGGGTCACAACCTTACAAATGTATGTACTTTGGTCAGCTTAGTGCCTAATGTCTTTGTGCCTAATGTCTATGCAGGAGATATTTCTTAATCAGTAGTTTTTTTAATCAGCAAATTTTTAATCAGTAAATCTCACCTCTTTACATAACAGGGAAATAGATAATATAAGCGTAAGTAAGTTAAAACTGTACCTGCAGTCACACTAACAGGACACACAGCTCTCAATATCCTGGCTCCTAAGAGCTCCCTGTTATAGGACATTTCTGTGTGAGTGCTCAAAGCAGACTTGAGCAGCTAATTTGGGATTCCTTGCACATCTGAAACACACTGCTGCCCTCGGTGATGGATGTGTAAAATTAGTCCATCAAGGAATGAACATGCATAAAATCAAGAGAATCGTGGCAGGAAAAGTGCTCTAGCCCTGCCACTTCAAACATCAGCTCTGCCTTCTGTAAGAGGTTACACGAGTTTTTTCTTTTAGCATCAAAGGCCCATTCAGAGGAGATCTTAAACTGAGGGTTATCAGATCTTATTAAGAGCTTGAAGAGTCCCATATGACATCTGCCAACCTCAGGCCAGGGCTTTCTGGTAACATTTGCGTGCATTCTGCTGTTGTGGCTCTATGTGTGTTTGTTTTCTTAACGTAGTTTTAAACAAAGTAGAGGTGAAAGTGAATACAGCTTCCTTCCAGGATTTCTGCCAGAAAGGATGAGA
The DNA here is from genome assembly GCA_013398115.1 of Falcunculus frontatus. Lineage (NCBI taxonomy): Eukaryota > Metazoa > Chordata > Aves > Passeriformes > Falcunculus > Falcunculus frontatus. Next base: position 729,484 of record VZRV01005410.1, on the reverse strand, counting down.
TGCACAAAGCCAAGGACTGCCTTCCAATAATCTAGAGCACACCCAAAGCAGCAGCAGTACCTGTTGGACACACCTGAGGGACAGCACACCAGGTGTACACAACATTGGGATTTGTGCTCCTTGCCTCCTACCAACACACGACCTGAGGGGAACAAGCCTATTTAAAACTGGAACCACATGGTGGTTTATGACTTTAGAGTACCTCTTATGCATATTTAGTTTAAAGACACGGGAGCCACGTGTTTCATGCAGCTAATGGCCACACTCCAAGTCAGATCCTCAAAATCTGCACTTCAATTTGCTTATTCTTCGCACATCCTTCTCCGGCATTGGACGTAAAGCTCCTACTTTTCGCAGAGCTTCACCCAAGCCACTGTGGGCATATCAAGAAGTGTCTGGAGATCTAATAATCACTTGAAGCAAAGCAAAGCAACTTTCATTTGTTAGCACTCAAAATATGCACTGGATCCAAAGTGAAAGTTGTACACTTTGCTGTGTTGCACGGGGAGCCAGCAGCAGTGAATGAGGAGAAGGTAAGGTGCTGCAATAAACAGCCAGGACTCCAAAATCCACAGTGGTTAAGATGTATCTTCTCCTGAGAGAGATTTCTCAAATCTGAGTATCTAGAGGATATATAAACCTTTCAGTCTGCATTAAACAAGCACTTCTTGCTGTATCGGTGGAATCACTTGGCCCCAGTGCAGAATGTTTTTGTGTCCAGCAGAGCAGGAAGGCAGAAACAAGAGCAAGTGTGACCACGATAATCATGCAGGCATGGAGCACCCCAGAATGTTCTCATACTATGAAAGAGGTTCAGAAGTGAGAAAAAGCCTTATTCAGTACTGTGGAACACATCAGATGAAGGCTAAATCCAAACAGAAATTGTTAGTGTGATTTGATTGTACCTGGAGGCAAATCCCACTGAGACAGGGCTGCAAATCTTTTGTGTGTGGCTTTTTTTGTGATTCAAGTTTGCATAAATATTACATCCCACCCTTTCATGCTGCTTCAGCACAGTCATGGAATTTCTAATGAGCTGAATAATGCTTCCTTCTGTTGAGAAATTTAATAGTATATATTTTTCTTATTTACTGTTACCAACACCAGCTGAGCAATTTATTTCATGATTTGTAAAACCACTCTTTTTTTCCCCTAGTGTGCCTGTATAGATAAATTTTTCAGGCAGCGTAAACTACTAACAAAAGAAAAATCCAATGTTTCACAGTATGAATGGAAGGAGGGGTTTTGGATCAATTTTGTAATAGTTTTGCAGGACTTCTTCTGAGTAAGAATTTCTAGTAAGTGGCAAGGATCTATTGTAGTGAAGCCTGTCCTCCCTCAGGGCAATTCTTTATTCAAGCCAGGCCATTAGCAAGGGTAAATCAATGTTATCAGCTCACACACACTGACAGCTTGTGTGGTTCCCACTCCCCCATTCCTCCCCCCACATTAGGGTATATTTTTATGCTCTCCAGGGAAATTCAATTAACAGTGTCAGTCTCCTCCTCTCAGTCCATGACTGACACCGCCAGGACTCTTTTCAGTGCCCACTGACATGTAAGATGTGTCTGCTGATTTCTCGACTCCCACGTTAACAACAGAATTCCCATCCCCTTCTACAAATGACCGTGTATGATTTGTGCTGTAAACACAGCAACAGCTCCTGAAATCAATCTTTCTTGACCTTATTGATCAGGACACTCGGATATAAAAATACTTCTCCCGTGGCTGAGTAATGTTTTGGGGGGTAAAACCCCAAATCAACAACAAAATAACGCATGTCTATTAATACTATCAAATTTAGTTTTTAATTCCCCAGTGCAGATTCAACAACCAGCAAAACCTTGTGAACAATTAATGAGTAGCACTTGGCTGCAATTCACACCTCATTTGAAAAAATCTCAGCAAATGATTACTAGTAAAAAGCTAGTAATACAACTCCACTTTTCCAAAGGGTTTCCAAGGATTATTTACGTAACTTTCAAAACTGAGTCATCTTTTCATAGTAGTCATGCAACAACATGATTTCTGTATTTTGAAATCAATAAAAAATTAATTTTTCAATAATTAATGGAAACACTACAAAATTTGAAAATGGCACAACTCTATCAAACACACTCTTAAGCTCGATGAGCAGCTCCAAGAAACCAACAGAACACACGTGAGCAGCCCATGAATCCCAGGCAGCCTCCGGTATTTAAAAGCATGTGCCATCAACAATTGTGTTCTTCACACTGACTAAGCTGTGAAAAGCATCAAGCAGAGTTCTCATTGTCACAAACATCGACCCTGAACCACAATGATGCAACCCCCTCCTCAGATTTCATTGATTTGGTTTCTTCCAGAACTAATTTTCATTATGTCTTGATTACAGATAAGAAAGAGAACTATTTTCTAGCGGTTAAAGAGAGAACAGAACATAATGTTCCAGCTGAAAACTCAAATACTGTGGTCCTAATGGAGCAAAAAACCACATTACAAGTCACAAAGCACTGTGGCAGCAGACCATGAGGAAACAGGAAAAAAGATGCAAGCACAGTGCTATCAATAAAAAAAAATCCAACATTTGACATAAACCAAAACATGCTCTACAATCCTATCAGTTTGAAAAACTTAAAAACCTAGATATATCTCATATACATGCACATCATACCTTCCTCCTCCAGCAAAGACCCACTGACTGTTAAACTCTGGGAAAACTCAACAGATTGGTGCAATCCAGCAAACCTGGATCCAATTCTTTCCTCTGTTCTCTGCTAATTGGTTTGGCCCCTTATTGTAATAGCTGTTTGTGGGTAAGCACTAGAAACTAGATGACTGAAATGACCCAAGTTAAAAACAATCCTCATGAAAACACAGGGGGAAAAAGTGAAAAGTGTAATAGCAGACACTGCTTGTTATACAGAGGTCATTTAGTCTTCAATATCTCATATTTAACATTCCAAATGCAAACTGATGAGACTTGAGGGCAAAACAATTCATAGGTCAATCATAAGTCAGTCATAAGTCACCATACCTCTTTTTCCAGAATCCGAGAGATCTCTCCTAAAGTCCTGTCCAGACCAGGAACTTTGTTGTTCCCCAAGGAACAGCTATCCTGCATCTGGAGGTGCTTTAGAAGGTCTTTTGCTAATCGCTGTAACCTGCAACAGAAAACAAAGAGCACTTAAAGCAAAACCTCCCTTATTAATTTACATCTTTGTAATGAACCCCTGCTAACAACGAATCATGAAAATCTATGTCATAATATTATTATCATTTATTCTGAATAGGATGCTAAACACCCAAGGAGATACAGTCAGCTTGGAGTGTCTGTGACATTTCACTATCTACGTTTTCAAGGAAACAGCACAGATATAATGTGAACAGTACAGCCAGAAAGGTGCTTCTTTATTAGCTACATTTGTTTCTGTTCTTTCCCTATTTCTCTGCCACAGCTTATCCTGCTAGTTTTTGCCATCCTCATTTTCAAATGGTTTCACCCTACTTCAGTAAGGAAAATGGAACAGCAGGACCACTTGGCTGATTTCTTATAGGCATCATAAAAGAAATGGCTCTTCAGGGTTATTTGAATAAGAGAAAAGCAATGGCTTTGCAGCCTACTATTAACCAGGGTCAGTAATGAAGCCAAAATGCAGAGGTGGGAGCGATGTGGACACACACAGGTTAGGTTTCATTTCAGTTTTATACATCTGCATCTGGGCTATTCACCTGTGCTCTCCTGCTCAGCAGTGAGGGGAAATACACAGTGCCAGGGCACAATTCTCTCACCCCAAGGTCTAAAACACAGCACTCAAAACACACTCAGAGTTTATCCTTCTGTGCCTTGACTTTGAAGGTGGAGACTTCCACCTCTGTGGGAGCAGCAAGGCAGAGGAGACAAGTGCTGGCAGAGCCCCTTAACTGGAGACTGAGAAGTCGGAGGAAGTGTCCTTCCATGCTTGCCACATGCAGTTGTCACTGCCTCAGTGTCTCCTCCTGGCTGCTCTGGGTGACAAGGCTCAGGCCTTGGGGGATCTCTGTTTTCATCTACTGAGCAATTTGCACTGAAGTGGGACAAAGCTGGTAACTGAGCAGAGGAGTGGGAGACACTGCTGTGACTGGCAGCCTACACATAGGAGACTACGGGAAGAAAAAGAGAGGGGAAGGGTAACAGTGCTCATCATAAAATGGGAGATATCAGTGTAAAAGGGCCAGAAGGCATTCACAAAGTGGCCACAGAGGACTGGAAAAGAAAAAGAATACATTAACGAGTCTCCCAGAAGTCAGACAGGAGATGGAATGGCTGGAGAATGTACCACAACAGTCACACTATAAAAAAAAAACCAAAACAAAAAATCCCCAATATCAGAATATTAATTTGGAGACAAATAGAGAGTTTCTACTTAATCAAGAGAAAACAGGTACTCTGTGTCTTCTCTTTGAAAAAAATAGGTGCTTCATTAATAGCTTTCAAGACATGCTGAAGATACATATATGTTCTTGAAGTACAAATAAAAATGATTTGTAGAATTTTGAATCTTGGACTTCTTATCATCTGGTCAGCTGAACCCACTAATATACAACCAGGATTTTTCTATGACAAGAAAAATAAAAGGAGATTACATCCTGATGAGATTTTTTTGCACTGCTATTTCCTCTGTGGAAAATGAGGTTGGAGGAAACCTCTGTCTACCTCAGTAAGCCACAAGCTAAAATGGGAAAGAAAATTAAAAGCCAAAGCCAAAATAACTGCAGGACTTCGGCAGTAAATCAAAAGACCACAGCACCAATGAGAAGTGGAACTGCTGCAGTCCAGAAGCAGAGTATTCTCACAGAATGGGATTTAGAATGGCTATTGCCTTGGCAATATCCTAGCACATTAAGCAAAAAATACTTTATTTCTTTGGTATATCTACTCAAATTCCATTATTAAAGCAAATATAAAGCCCACAACACTATATTGTAACTTCATCTGACAAAAGACAGCAAGACAGGTTTCCATTTGCTTCATTTAACATCACAGGAACAGAATTCCACCAGGATTAACCACAGAGGCTAAAGAAAGGCGCTTTCCTAATCTCCATCAGGCATCAGCATACAAAACGTGTACAGTTTATCAAAACACTCCTCACAAGGGCTCCAAGAGAACATAATCACATTACACCGAGCCTTCAGCTGACACAACTAACACAAGTGTCTTTCTCTTCAGTCTATTAAGATGCTCCATAAGTTAAACATCACGTTCACTTTCTGTCCTCACTTTAAAAACAAGCTGTACAGTACTAACTCCCAAGGAAAAGCTTCCAGTTTTCCATTTCTTCTAAAAGTCTTTCTGGACACTTTTACCAAAATTCCAACTTCCTAAGCGTGTGTTCAGCATCATACAGTAAGAAACTGGAAGAATGAATTTCCAATTCTGCCACATTAAAGAATTACCTCTTACATCCTCATATCCCACTGCAGGGTGAGTCTTCTGCCAAAAACAGTTAACAGATGCTGTGTGATCACACAGGGAGGAGAAGGGAAATAAAAACTGCCTCCTCCCACCGAGTGAACCTTGAAGAAATTATTTAAATATCCTTCATACTGACTTTTTGGCCGTGTCAGAGAAATAGGAATAGTTTCTGGACTGTTTCAAAGGACTAGAAATCTATGCGAGAGGACTTGTGCTCGGATGTAGAATTTGCCATTGCTATGAATGGATTTGGAAAGAGAGAGCTCTTTGTACATACTGGACTCCTGGCACACTCCTGGTATGCACTGGGGATTACCAGGACATGGCATCCACACCTGATCCAGTGACTCTGGAAATACCATTGAGTCCAAATCCAAACATTTCAAGACAATTAGTCTTCCTTCTGTCCCCCAATTTTCACTCCTCCAATGCTTACTAAGCTATACAGGGAATGATAAATAACTGAAACTTTACTGGGCAGGATAAAAGAGGAAGTAAATGTCTTTTTCTCTAAAATTATTTACATCTCACTTATTAAAGTTTTAGTACTCCTCACAAACAGATAATTCAGAAAGCAAAAGAAATATCAGAAGGACATAAGGCACTGACTGGTCTTGGAACATTACCATAACGTAAACTAATAAATTGTATGTTCAGCAAACACAAATACAGTATCTGATCTTTTTGCACTGCAAATGGGAAAACGAGGGACATTCATATCAAAGGTTTTTCTTTTTAACATGGGCTAAAAATTTTTAGCAGGTTTAATGTATTTTATAGGCCAAAGGAAAAAGATCTGTTAATATTTATCGGCCACATTTCATCTCCAGAAAAAAAGCGCCTTGAAATAGTAGCATCAATGTATCCAGCACTTCCAGATGTAAGCCGATTTCTTGCCTGCACACTGAGGTACCCACAGAAGGAGTGGAGTGCCCGGGTTGAGTGCTGCCTGCTGGGCAGCTCCTCGTGGTAGGAGCTTTCTCCTCCCGGCCGTTCCTGCGGGTGCCAGGCGGACACAGCCCCAATTCTTCCCGAGGCAGCCCGTGCTGGAGAGAGCTGAGAGCGGCTGTGGCACCTCCTGCCCTGCCCCAGAGCCGTGCTGTACCCCCTGAGAGCAGCCTCCAGCCCCTGTGTGTTCCCTGCGCCCCCAGTGCCACCCCCACGCTGCCATTCACGCCCTGGCACACGGGGCACCCTCGGGCGTGCCATGGAAACACCATTCCACAGCTGGACACTGCCCCAAACACTGCCACACAGAAACCAGCTGCAGCTTCATACACCTTCTGGAGGGCTTCAAATGGGAATCTGAAACACTATGAAAAATTCCTAGAAATATTATTTTCTGAATATATTGATTTGTATTCCCATGAGAATGGCTAAAACATTCTCCAAAGAGGAAATCCACCTCCTGCCCAATCATAAACCTGGTATTTATCTTGTTTTTAAGTTTACCTGAATTTTACTTTATTTACACTCTGGCTCTTCTACAGTTTCCACATTTGGAAACTAAATTTTGTACAAGTACTTCCAGTTTCAGAGATTGTCTGTTTTTTTCCTCAGTAATCAGTATTTTAGTATAATATCTTATGACTAGACTCTAAGCCTACTACACCAGGAAAACCGACAAGGTGAGTTTATCCTGTGAATACACTGATATATCATAATGAAAGAAAGTACTATATTGTTACAGACTTTTAGCTTTGAGCTTCTGAAAGAACAAACTTCACACTATATTCCCATCTTCTCTGCAGCAGACTCTTACAGGAAATAATATTTCATTTTCTACCTCTTCTTTTTGTGCTGCAGTTTGTTTCCAGCGTAACAGTGGTTGCAATTCCCATACTATCTGAAGTATGCCTTTACAGTTTAAAAGAAAAAGGTAAATAAAAAGAATATATTAAAACAATTCCTTGTTATGTGAGGAGAGACTGGCTAAAATATTAGACCAAGGAGTTAACTTTTTTCCCCCTGCAAAGCTGCTAATTCCCTTCAGGCAATCTTTCATTTTAGTTTCCCTGTTGTATTGAAGGATGACAATTGTACTTTGCTACCTGGATATTCAACACTGAAATATATTGGCCTCTGCATTAGAAGATACTAAATAGATGTAAATAACCTTCTAACTTTGTGAAAATGTTTTCTTTCCCTTTTAAAAAAGTGCTCTGATGGACACCTGAGAATGCTCTAAAGGACACCTGACACACGTTTTGCCACATTATCCTAGTAGACTGGACACTAAGTAATTACTCAGAGCAGCTCCCAGAGAATATGAATTATTACTACAAATCCACCAAGAGTCCACCAGCATTTACAAAATTACCTAAGTGCCACCAGGGACCAATCAACAAATGCACAGTGGAGAGAGGCAGGGATCAACACCTGGCTGCTCCAGGTGACAATCTCCACAATCCTTGCCTTGAATGTCCCTCTCTGCACACATAATAGTTCAGAGACCAAAATACCTACCAAACAAGGCAATATTTGGAGTTCTCTCACCCCACTCCCTAATGTGCACAATTTTTTTTAACAGATGCTAAAAAAACCCCAACTGTCCCAGCCATCTTTTAAAAGTCATTTCTAAGAAAGAACTACTTAGAGCCATTTACAATGCCAGTCATGAATCAGTCCTGGGACACTGAAAAAGGGATATACAGAGTGTCCATCAAAGCAGGATAAAGCCTGCCTGCTTATTGCTATTAGTGTAGTACCAGTGTAGAGCTCAGAAAGCACTTGGATCAGCGCTTCCTTAGTGCAAAAGGTTTTATAAATCTGCAAACCTTAAACTAACAAGAACCACTGAAACAGTCTATCAGCTGCATCAGGAAATCAGTGGTCTCATAATATTAAAGTGGCCTAATCTTAAAGGTGATCTAAAAAAGCTTTTTACCTGCCAAAGACTAATTCTGGGTTCTGTCTTTCTTCTGTAACAACTGACAACATGACTAACAACTAAAATCAGATAAGAAGTTGCATTCCATAAATGGTTCTGGTTGTTTGTGAAGACACTTCGTTTGGGGGTAGAGGAGTGGATAAAGAAATGGGGCATAAGCAAGGAAGCATAAAAGCAAGATACATTTATTTATTTCTAAAACACATTGCTTTTGTTAAGCAAATAAATAAACCTACCAATGGTGTCCCATTTTAAATAGACTTTAAAAAGGAACTTCTCTATTTTTAAGTTCCACAGCCCACTAAGTCAAAAGATATTTTCTGTTCACTGGTATACTTCCACTCCAATCTGAGTACTTCAAACTTCCCTTGGGAAAGTCAAAAAGTCTTGGCATTTGTTTTGACCCAAAGAATGCATTTAGCACTCTGGGGTTTTACCCCCTTCATTGTGTGACATGACTTTTCTCAGTAACTCCAGAGATCTCCTGAGAGCTGTGCAGATTCCCAGCTGGCAGCACTTTGCTCTCTCAGCCAGGTACAGCAGCAGTTAATCACAGAATCCTTGTGCAGCACACGGTGTTCTGGCTGAAGAGCCAATACTCTGACTGCCTGCACAGCTTCTCAAGGTAATAATGCTTCAGACTAATAGTGTTTGTTTCTTTATGCTGACTCGTCCTGCTGGTCTTTTTTAAGTAGGATCCTGTGCTTAGTTCTGTGTTTTCCTATTATTTTTCTCTATATTTAGAGAATTTTATTATGTTGTGCCATGTAAACAGATACAGTTTGGGCTAAAACTCTCGCCTCATAAAATTTCTTGCCCTCTCATCCTTTCTCTTAAAGAAGGAGATAATACTTCCCTATTCTTCTTCCATTTTGTAGTATGTGTTGTGCAAAGTAAACACATTTTAATAGAAATAAACTGGGCTTCTGGTTGACTCACAGACACTCCTCTTCTTAAAAAGCCAGTTCAGACTTGAGCTCCCACTTTTATCCCCTCAATATCAAAGAAGCTCACAAATATTTAAGCCCTCATAGTAGGTTAAAAGTTGCGTAATTTTGGAAATAACAATAACTATGGTATCTGAAACTATGTTTTAAAAATTTAGAAGTAAGAAGCTGATAGATCTCTAGGTTTCTACACAAAGACTGCAAAAGAGACCTCCCAGATCTGTGATGAAGTGAGCTACACAGTGGCCATCACACTAGTTCACACCTAAAAGGGCACAGCCCTAATGGAGGCAACAAAGGAAGAAACTAAAAAAGCAGATGGAACAGAAGATTCTGTCTGAAAGCAAATGAGCAATTAATTACATAAAGAGAAATGAAAGCTGTAAATTCAGGATCAGTCAACAGATTTGAAAGCATTTAAAAAAAAAATTAAAATCTGAGTTTCTCTTGCACTGCAACTGAGACAGAACTGACCAAGTTACATCACTGATGATCTCACGCTGAGGCACTACAGCTTATTAATATCTTCAGAGTCAAATGCACACATTTCTGCTTTCTGATGACAAGAACCTAATTTTTTATTTTCTAGTAGTAAAGAAAAGCAAAACACAGAAGCTACAAATCTAGAAGTCTTAATACACCATTAAATTAATCTTGAGAACTGAAGTGCTGATGACCAAGAAACAAAGCCAATTCCTTCCCATGTGTTTATGCAGGTGTGCCATCTGCTGGAGGTGGGTCATTTTCTAATGTCAAACCTCAGTGAAGGATTTTTATTGTTTTAAAATACATCTAAGATTCAGCAGCAGTTTTCAAGCTATTGAAAAGCCTTTGTAAAAGATAGTTGCATACAGGCTAGTTGTATATACAGCCAAGGAGGTCTGACTGCAAGGATCTGAACTGCTTAACCACCAGCAACTTGTACAAAGTGACACCTGCATCAGCAGTTTATGAGTGATGGAAACAACCACAAAATATACAGGATCTGGTACAGGTTATTACCTCAGTCTGAAGACAAATATCCCCAATATGGAAAGTTGTTGCCATTTTAGGATGAGGGTTTTTGAATCCAGCTCTTGAGACCCCACAGCCCCTTGACCAATGCTACAGACTCCCTAAGCCCAGCAACAAGTAAGGCACACACACCATCTGCCCACTGGGAATGGATGTCTCAGGAACATGAAGAACAGGGCAGGCCTGCATAATCCTCTTTACTAATCTGTTTGTTTCCCCATTTCTGTCTTAGGAGTCTCTTGGGCTGGATGCACTTCCCTAGAACTGCAGGAATGAAGGTAACCTGTCAGTCAGCACCTGTGTGAATTCTGTCAGGCAGTGCCCTACATCTCCCTGCATGCTGCATTAAGAACATTGGGTTTAGTTTCTTTAGAACCTGGCTCCAGCTTCCCCCTGTGTTCCCTCATTCTGGTACCAAGAAGGACAGCAAACAATCCCCATCCATCTCTTCCATGCCATTTAGGACCTTGTAGCTCTCTATAACTTAACCCCATTAGAACTTCCTCCCATTATCAAATTTTCCTCCAAAATGAGAAGTACCACTTTACTTATTTCCTAATACATAAGTTATACCTGAAAATATTAAAGATTTCCTTTTCTGCTGTCTCTGAATTTCCTTCAGCAATTGTAGCTTATCTGTTCAGAGACAAAGAACTAGATCTTCACATCCTGTTCAAAAGATGTAAATAACCTGGGTATTTGTACCTGATGACATTCTTTGTTCTGTTTTTGCTTGTTTCTTAAGTAATTTTAACAAAGGATTTCTATGCACTGCTGAGAGTACTGAGCTGATATTTTCCTGGAATTACCTGTCACACCTGCAAATTCGAGGCCCACACTTTTTATGTGAAGATATAATTGAATTCTATCTTCCCCCTCCATTGTGTAGCACTCAATGTACACTGGATTTCACCTGTCATTTTACTATCTGGTCACTAATTCTCTCCAAAATTATCATTCAGCACCAGCTCTTGTCCCTACTGTCCTGGATCTCTGCATGAGCATCACACTCTGTCCCCTCACTGCTGGCCCTCTTTTCCAAGTCACTTGTGAATATGTTAACCATCACAGAACTGCAGAACTCCACCAGTGACCTCCCTGTTCTGCCAAGGACTGGTGAAATACTCCACTTCTTTTCAGTTCCTTAACTGTTTTTCACTTAAACTACAGATATATAGTTTCTTTTAAAATCTTAGGTGATAGACCTTACTAAAATATTTTTGGAAATACAAATACTCTGCATCTTTTCCCAAGTGGTTTCAACGGAATCAGGAAACAAAAGCTGAGCAATTTTCACTTTCAAACTAAGCAGAAGGAATTTGTCAGTGATCACAGATCTTGGTTTAATCTTACCATTCAGCTGTTTTCATCTGTGCCTTATCCTTGACAATAAAAAGGTCTATTCTTTAAAAAGCTCACTGTCAGACTAAGACAACTGTGCATTAAAACATCTGTGTTTCCACCGCAAGAACTTTTGTTTCTGACCAAATGGAGGTCAAACATAAGATTTCCAGTCCCAGAATTCCAGTGCTGAATTTTCACCATCAGTCTTGAAGTACAAGATTGGAACCTTCTTGTTTCCAGGTAAAAAAGGGATGTTCTCTTTACTATTGCAACTTACACAGGTTAAGATATACAGCGTCTTCAGAAAAAACTGCGTTTATTAAAGTCTGACCTTTAGTATCAGAGACTGATCAGTAACTCAAGATGGCAACGTGCCCCATATTGAGGGGGAACCTTCCACACCTGCTCCACCGGAAATTCCAGAGGCACGTCTGTGACAGACAGGGGGAAAAAGCATATGTCTAAAATATATAAATGCTTACTTGGCTTTAAATGGGGAATCAGACACAGCATTTTTTGCTTCCATCAAGCTCTCATATTCCTTTGCCCTGGAGGAGAAAATATTCATTATTATTGACTATTGTCTAAAGTGTACAGGATGTAATACCAGCAAGGGAGTTTAAACCTTTGGGTTTTTCTGCTTCATAGTAAGGCACAGCATTTCTGTCAATGCTGCCCTGTCATAATCCATACTGGTGCTTAACTACTGGCCATTGGTCATTAACAATTTATGATTAACATTACCACTTTAGAATAACATCAGTACGTAAATGATGTATTTAAGTTGACTTTTGAAATGGTAGAAAATTGCACAAGTGATATATACAACTGTAGTAATCTACTGCCTATCATAAAGTTATTGGTGATATAGTGCTATACAATATTATGATAAAAACACATAAGTAATATTATTATATAAAATATTAATGACTTAGACATGTAGTGCAGACCAGACTAGTACATCAGAGAGATTACAATTAACATATAAATAATTGGTTATATTTGCAGGCACAGAGGCATTTTTTAAGTAACTACTAACTGTATTGTAACACAATGAATGTTAAGCAAATAGCATAGAAGCACGTCCACCAAGGGCTTCTTTACTGCTGGAAACAGAAACACAACCTCTTTAGTCCCTTAGAAGTATTATTTACACTGGCCATATGCCAAAAAGTAGGAAGAGGGAGACAAGACCTTTTTCCACTGCTTGTTTTCACTCCAGCCAGCCTGTGCCAACAGGTGAAAACCATGAGCGGCTCGTGGAGCAAGGCAGGATCCAGTGACAATCCTGTAACCCATTTCTAACAACACACACATAAAGCAAAACTAGTCCAGGCACTGCAGTGATGCAGATACATTTCTCTCAGATACATATATTAAACCTTTCTATATATTTTCTGTTCACCAAATGGCTCAAGTTTCCCAAAGCCACTCAGATTTTCCTTTTGTTTGCTTAACCATTCTAGCTTATGCTCCACACAAATATTGTTACATCACCACTAGCTCTGATTTGTGGGTCATTAATAAAGCCATTAATCACAGCTGAATTTAGTATTAAACATGAAGGTGAGATTCCTTTATTAACCTTTTGCCTTCCTAGCCAGAAACAACACATTCAGCTTCTGTACAGACAAGTCAGTCAAACCTGAATTATCACTCCAAAACCCTGTTACTAAATACACATGGCTGGAGTGCTTTAAACCCCCTGCAAAGCGTGGACCTCCTCTCTGGTAACCAGACCTCTAATGCTTCCATTTAGCTTTCATCAAGCCTGCTTTTCCTGTGTCAGTATCCAAATATTCTTCTGCTAGCAGCACATACATGATAACCTGAGATAATTTACTTATCTATATATCAGTTGTTACTGATAGCACCAGTTAAATGGCTTGGGGTTATAAATATAATTAATAAGACCAACAAAACTTCTCAACACATCTAATATCTCATTGATCACCATTTGTCCCCTCATTCACCTCTGCCCTTCATCGCTTTGATATTGCAAGAGTGATTTAAGATCTGGAAACTCAGAAGTGCAACAGGAACCTATTTGGATGCAGTTCTTATCTTTTATCTTTCTTATTTTAAACTTATTTTTCAGTTTAAAATATCACAGCTTCCTAGAAACTGAAATGAATGTGACATTCCAATTGCTGAGGTGTAAGGGCATTTGTTGTACCTATTTCTTTTTCTAGAGAAGAGTTGCAAATCTGTACTAAAACCTGGTCTGTAGATAATCTGCTAACACCTATGAAACTGTGAATTATCAACATAAAAATGCCTCTGCTTTATGTTGCTACTGGACATTTTTATTAGTAAGTCTTCTGTATTAACATCAGAAAATCTTCTGTTTAACTGAGTTCTCTTCAAGGACAGCAAAGCCATTGAAAACTTTAGCCACCCTTCAAAAGTAAAAACAAGCTTAATGAACTTCATGTCTCCTCAATGTAACTTAGATTTTGAAACTTTCACTGTGTTTTTCAATAGTCCATCACTGTTGTAAAACGGTGGCCCTTTATTACTGTTTTAATTACAATTTTTGATGACGAATATGCTGACTCACACAGCAATCTGACACATACTAATTCAAAATGTTCCGAAAATATTTTTCTCCTATCTGTGCCAACAATAAATTATTATTTGAACTTGCATTCTGAGGTCTGACAAATCTTTGACTAAATTCAACAGAAGCAGCCCTGGAGAAATAACTAAAACTGGACCCAGTAACTGCATTAAATCAACAGGTCATATGAATAACTCTGCATCTTGAGCAACCAGAAACCTGGAAGAACATTATCCAGTTCCAGCAGTGTGTTCTAATGTGATGTTCAGATAGTGGATCTGCTCATCCAAACAGGAGAGCAGTCAGAAACAATAATACATTGTAAGAGTGTTGTGGTTTTGAAGGCTGATGTGCCATTATCAGCACTGCTATGAGTTAATAAAACATCTCGCTTCTACCGTAGCTCTAAAAATCCGTGCAAGCTTTTTTCTCTTATTTGAAACCCTTCTTCCTTAGAAAGGCAGAGAAAATGTGTAATAATGACTCTGACCTACCTGAGAAGTATTTTTAGAGAGAAATGTAAACCTGAGCTGGGGACTGTTCAGCCATAAAGAGTGCCACTGCCAGTTCACGATATAATGATGTCCTGCACATCACACTGATTTGCAGATGTCACTTTTTAGACTAAGAACAAATTGCACGTCTGACAACTCACTTTCCACTTTAAGATATTTTTAACTTTCTTCTTGTTGTGACAGGCAACAAAAAATGATTAAATTTAGTCATGGGATTTGACACTACAGCAGGCTGACTTCTATTTGTTGATTACTATTGATTTTCTTTGATACTTCATTTAAAAATCAATAGCTAGCAAGAAAAATAGGCATGGTTTACACAAATTTAAACATGCTATTGTATGCTAGAAGAGGCTACAGTTTTGGCAGCGCACTGGCATCTAATTATGAGAAAAGCTCTTAACAGGTGAAACCAAGGGCTCCAGATCGATATTCAGTTTTCTTTCTCAATCAGAGAAAGTGGCCATAAATTAGGCTCATCACTGTTATTTTCCAGACACTCCCAAAGCAAATAATTTTACATTTTTTTCAGCCTTTCACTGCACTCATACTAGAGGACAAAAGGTAAAGTTTGGAACAAAACTTAGAGGAAAAAAATAGAAAGAAATTTGTACTACCTGGAGTTCATCCGTGCCTTTAGCTTTTTGGCTTTCTTTTTAATTTTCTGTTTCTCTTCTCCATCTTTTAATGGTTCCACAGGAACGGAACTCTCAATCACAATGTCCACAATGTACTTTTTTAATGACAGGTGCTCCTGCAGAAAATATTGAAATAATATTTAATGGTATAGGATGTGATGGAGATCATAGATTATCTTCCCAGGAAAAAACAGTGGTAAATATTTAACAGAAGGTTATGAAAATGAAGCCAAATTTTAAAATAAATCTTGGGAAGGAGATTATTTCACACTGGAGAGAACAAGCTGTGTATATTCTAAAAAGGGAGAAAAAATATTAAAAGAAGAACAATCAATACTCTGCCCTCTTTTCAAGAAATTGTTACCTAACAAGTATGGACTCTAAGCTGACATCCCCTCTTCTCCTCCGAGCTGCCTTTCACAGCTACATGAAACTTGCCCTACCAACACAGCTCATTACATTAAATAAGCCAATTTTGGATTTTATTTTAATTCTTCATGAAAATCTAAACTTGTCTTAACTTCCATTAAAATGCATGGAAATGTATTTTACTATTTTACTATTCACTACTTACCATGTTAGCACGTATCAATTACTTTTCCTCTCACATTAAAAAATTTGAATTTAGGCAAAATATTGGTAAAATTTCAATTCCCCACAGAAGAAATCCTGAACAACCAGTTTAATGCCAGTTATTAGAATGTATTTACACAATTTTTAACATACTGAGGCTTGTATCTGTTTTCTTACAAAATACCAAACATATTATAAAGCACAGGTCACCATTGCTTATTAGGATAATTCATCCTTGAATATTATTATGGCCACAATCAGATGTGGTTATTCCTTCCCTTTTGGTAAGTACCCTGAAAATTCAAAGTAAAAGGTGAAGTGCTAAAAAAATTTATAGACAGTGTTTTCCAGAAAACAACCTATATTTTCCTTCATTGATTCAGGAAAATATTGCGCCTGCTGAAAACAAAATAAATCTCAGTGAAATTTCCTGGAAAAAGACCATTTAGTTTTTGGAAAGCAGTGCTGCATGATATAACCTAGGAATATATATCTGGTGAAAACAGTAAATGAAATACCTATTTTAAATCATAGGAATGCAAAATGAATACTCAATTAGTAGCTCTAACTCTACTGAATTAGTACTGGACATAAGAAATCCAACATTATCCTCTAAGCAAATTCTAAAGGTCATGTTGACTTTTCCTTTGCTCCTCTGCCTACTATGGATAACTCCCAGCACACCTGAACAGTTTTTCCTCAATGAACTGTCCAAGTTGTTCGAACCATACAGATTGCTACAGATCGCTGTAGTCACTTGTATGTAATTTTAACAGCTTTTGTAGGCAGCTTTTCCCTGCCCTTAACATTCTCCATTTAATTTTAGCAAGAGGTGCTTAAAAGAAAACCTTCTTAAGGTATCTCCAAAGGCTGTGTCCTTGGAGCATGAGTGTATTGCAATGAGTTAGTTCTTCACCAAGCTGCTGCAGTGCAGAATAAACCATCCCCATTCCTGGTTATGAAACTCCAGCTCAATTTTGTCTCCTCAGAGAGATGTATCCCTTAACACCCACTGAAAAATAGCTTTTCCACTAAATTTCTTTTTAAAAACAGAAATCCAGTCATTAGGTTCAAACTTCACAGGAAAGAGGTGGGTTTGAGTCTGACAATGTTAAGAAAAGAAATTACTTCCTCAAAACAGACTATGGCACTGCTGCTTCGCTACCACACTTCAGGGTACTTATCCCATGACATCTATTGAAAAGGATATTTATGAATGATTCCAGTGGGATTTGGTATGCACATCCCTGCTTTCCAAAGGCTGCACCCCAGCAGCAGCAGGAGCTTACCTCAAGTCTCTCCAGTGAGATGCAGCACTTGTAACACACAAAACTAACCACGACTATTACTGTAGCTCTACACCTTCGTTCAACAGTGCAACTGCAATTTTGGTTCATCACATCTTCAAACTATTATTGCTCCAAAGTGACAGCAGAGCAGAATGAAGTTCCCACTGCACTCTGGGATGGCCACCATGCTACACCAGGGGCAGCCAGGCTGCTGTGCAGCCACACCAGGGCAGCTGTGACCACGGGGTCACACTTGTGCTGGGCACAAAGGAAGGAGACAAAGCTCTGCACCCCCTTCACAGACACTCATCTCTTTTTTCATCATCTTATCTGTGGCTTAGCTGATGACTTGAAGAGAACTATAGGGTTCAACAAGCACATTCATGCCCCAGGCTGTGGGGCCAGGAGAGCACCCACAATGGCTGCACACATCCTGTTCACATGAACTCAAGCACCTCTGTGAAGGATGGTTCTCAGCGTTCTCGGCTTTCACGTGGGGCACTTTGGATTAATATCAGACTTCATCCACACAGCTCATTAAAGTCAGACTAGAGTAATAATACCTTGTGTCACAAAAACAATCACTTTTTGAAAGTACAGATCAAAGCATGGGATTATCACCGTGGGCAGATCGACACCATTCAGGTGTGAAACGAGTATAACAAATAGCTTGGTATTGGGTGACAACCGGTACCTGCAGAGAGCTGCTGCTACTTCACCCTCCAGAGCAGGGGAAAAATATTTATCCCCATGTTTTATTAAGCTCCCACCAGTTACCTGAAAAAAATTAAGGTTTTAGAATCCACCAAGTCACACTGAAGTACAGAAGTCCAATCCTTTAAATAATTAAACTCATAAGTAGGTTTACCTGCACAGCCATAGTTGGGCAGGTGAACACACCACAAAAGCAACAACCATCAGAGCATAAAGGGGACTGGGGCCAGTGCAGTGTTTTCAAAGCAAACTTTCTGCCATCATTTCATTTAACTAATATTAAAACTCATCAGTTTGGGGGGGGTGGGTGGGAGTATTTCCAATAAATGTAATGCAGGATAATGGGGTAATCTGGACACTTCTTCCTGAAAGCCTTTCACTTGCTTTTGTTATTATTTTTATAGAAGTAAATGCTAAATGCAGTGAGAATTTCTGAGACTAAATTAATTTATACTCTCCCTAAAAGCATTCTGGGTTTCTTCTTATGGCAACGTGAAGGGTCATCACTGGCCTGGCCCTGTGCTATGCTGAGCACATTCTGGCCTGAAATCCCCAGATTGGTAAACCACCAGATCTTTGGAGAATTTAGGCCATTAAAAATGCAAAGCATTATTAAGCAGAGGCTCTTTTTCAACAGAAGCTTCTGTCATTAATATCTGTATTCAGCCCTACCAAAAATGTTCAGTGCAGTTTCAGTTTCAGCCATATCAATTGTAGCTGTGCAATTTCTCTGAAGCTCTGTTTTTAAGGCTTATGTAAAATATTCTAATTTTGCTGGTTCTGCCTTAACAGGACACTTTTTATCTCAGGATTAAACCAGAGCCAGCTGTGATGGTCATTCCATATCAGATTTCTGCCATCATTTTTCATACTTGATACTCATCCTCTGAGCTGCACAGCTGAGATCAACAATGTCACAAAGCCAGGTCTCAGCTTTCTTGAAGGTGGCAGAATCTGTGCCACAAAGAGCAGTCCCTGTTCTACGCTGGAATGTACAGCTGCAAAATATGGAAACAAGAACTGACTGCTGCCATGTATTTCTCCATGATCACCTGTATATATTCCTCTATGCTCATGTGATGATGGCTCAGTGACCCATTAGAGCAGAAACACTCCTGCTCCTTCTCTCCTGTGTTTCCAGATGCATTTCCATGCATTCTCCAAAGTAAGGGTTATTTTTAAAAATCCCAAGGTATCCTGTACCTGTCTCAGGGGGAGACCCTCAGTCTCTAGCTAAAAAAGCCATGAAGCATAAAAGTAAGGTAGTAAACATACACCATGTGATATTTAATGGCATTTTGTACAGACACGTTGTTACTTGACAAAGCCACAGAACCTCTAAATTTTTATAGAACAGTGAAGTAATTTTCAGAACAACTGACAAATTTCTGTAAAAGTTTCAATACTTCATTTACAAGCAGGGTAATAAAGACTAATATTAAATGCCCATGTAAAACTGCTTTAACCGCAAAGCAGACGGAAATTAGATTATTTACAAAAAAGTCTTTGCTATTTCTTCCTTCTCCCTCTATTCTCAACTGTTCTGACTTTTAGTCAAGTCATTGAAAATCCTGAAACTTTCCAAATGCAACAGATGGGCCTCATCTACAAACTGCATGAGAAACTGAGTTGCCAAAACCATTAAAGCTAAAACTAATAAGGTCATCCCTGAAGTCACATTCTTGCTGGTTATTGCCTAGTCCCCTTCAACTGCCTGAACCAGAAAATCTACCCTGTTAATCTCATATCTTGAAGTTGATAATTTTAGTTGACTAAGCACTTCTTATAATCAGGTTTTTCTCTACACACTGAATTACACCCCTTTTTCTTATATGACATGTTTACATTACAAGGACAACAGCATTATAATCAATATCCCCTGAAATAAAAGTAATTTTTTTCAGACTCCAGAACAAACATAATTGCTAAGTTTTCCAAGCACCGTGTAGCAAATGCTACAAAATGCTGAAATGCTATATAGCTGAACAGGGTCCACTTCTGCTTGGATGAGGAAAACCATACCATAAACTGGATTCTGAACCCCAATAATCTATATAAAATGCAACAGCTGGACAAGAAATTTCCCAATTGACATCCTGTTCATACAATAGCTATTCATAAGACCAATACTCTTCATGGGCTCTCCCCATTTAGTGTCCTAATTACAGCAACAGCATCCATGGATCTGTCCTTGGCAGATGAAACCTTGGATATGTAAGTATTTATCAAACCAGAACACAACCGCAAAATTATGTTCCTATCCCATCTTTTTGACTATGACACTTCTTGGCTCTCTATATTACATATAAGTTACTATTCATTTCACTACTCAGAAAATATCAATAGGAACTTTATTAAATTGTGAAGTGTGCCAAACAGAATTCCTCCTAACAAAATTCCCTCATCCTAAAATTACAAGTAACCATGACACAAATACTTATGTCCTGTTCCTTTCTTTTTAAGTAAGTGTTGCCTTTTTATGAATTCTGCCTGGGACAAGCCTGCATAGGCAGGCCAATATTGCAGCAAAGCCTCTAAGCCAAGAAGAAAAGGAGAACCTGGCTGTGCTGCTGTAGGGCAGCCACAGCTGCAGATGCTCTGTGTTGATCCCTGGTCCTACCTAAGCACAGTGCTCCCCCTTACACAGGCAGGGACAGCCAGGGAAGGTAGGCTCTGGAAATCCCTGGAGCAGGCAGGAGAGGCCAGGAGCAGCAGCCAGTCCATCAGGGATTTCCTGGCACCTGCTCCAAGCTCACTGAGGCAGCACTGCAGGGAGATCTCAGGGCAAAGCCTGGCAGTGCCACGGCTATTCGTGTTCCAGGGTGTGACCCAGGGCTTCTTACCTGTGCTTCCATCATTCAGAAACTGATCAAGTCATAGATGTGGAAAACCTTCCTGGCTACTGGACTTTTGCCCCAAAAAGCTAAGCCAAAATGACCTTGCTGAATCTGAAGAGTTTATAGGGTTTTTTCCCCTCTGTTATTTTTTCATTTTCATTCCCTTCTATATTTCTGGATTCTGGCCAGAACTGAAGCAGAAATGCCAGAATACTGTACGGCTGGTTATTCTATTATTTTTGTATTCTTTCCAACCTTGAATCCTCAAGTTCTGAAAGAAAAGGCATTCTTATAAGGGTTCTAACCCAATTCTGCAGACCAAGGCAACTTGAAAAACATCTCTCTCTAGCTATGTATCTAAATTCAGTCTTCAGAACTTCCAAACACTTCTTGTTACTTGCCCTCTCACATCAGCATTAAAATATAAACATGAGGAAGACTATAAAGAAATACTTGTAGTAGCTTATATCACATAATAATAGCTGTCATTCATTTACCATTTTAATAAAAAAAATATATATCAAACTGAGTATTTTCCACAAAGGTAAGGTACATAAAGAATATATTCTAGCAAATCAATAGGTAACTATTCTGAAGCCTACATATAACTTTTGGATTTACAACTCTACCTGTTTCAAAATAAACAATATCCTCTAACTGCAGAAAGTCATTAAAAATGTTTTCACTATTTATTACCAATGTCAGGAATAATGGTTTCTAACTTGTGTATATAATCACTTAAGGGATATATTTGCCAAATTTTGAAGGGTTTTTTAAGGTTCAATTCTAAATCACGTTACCACAGGAATATTTGTTCATGATTTTACTACATGTTTCAACAGAACTCCTCACTATTTTATTTTTTTTCTCATAACCTAGGACAATATTTAATATGGAAAACAGATGCTGAAGCAGACTACAAGTTATACCAAAAGCACACTCCAATCTTAAACAATGACAGCCTGAAACACAAATGATCAGCAATTCTTAATCATAAAGAGATCAAATACTATTATAGGACCACAAGTGGTGGTCCACTCCAAAACAGGAAGATTCACAAAAAGGAAGGTATTCCTTATTAATATGAATTAATAAGTGTTACTGTAGGAGCTACATACATAAGAAACCTCTCGAAATCAAGATTTTAATTATTCACATTTCTATGCTAGATTGTACTTTAAAGATGAGTTGAGAGCATTAAAAAACTTTTACTATTCATTCAAAACTGAAGAGTGACCTTTCATTGTACAATTAGGTTTTCCTTGACATCTGGAATTTAGGGGTTTTTTCATGAGGGACTAATCCTGCTTTTCAGCATGCCCAAACTAAAAACTATTTTTACTGGTAATAGTGACCACACTTTCAGCCACCTTGCTTGTCCATAGATTCAATGACACGACAGTCTGCCACTAAGATCAATAACAAATAATATTCTTAATAGTAGCTTTAAGTATTTCTTCAGATTTTTAATATCATTCCCACTTGTCACTCTGAAATGTGGGAACAGAAGGCAAAGTAAAGGCGTCTCTTCTGTGAGAATGAGAATTCTGTATCCTGGCCATGGAAAGCATCCCTGCAGATGAGGAAGGAAAGCTGGAAG
Source organism: Falcunculus frontatus (assembly GCA_013398115.1). Classification (NCBI taxonomy): domain Eukaryota; kingdom Metazoa; phylum Chordata; class Aves; order Passeriformes; genus Falcunculus; species Falcunculus frontatus. The sequence continues at coordinate 707,126 of VZRV01005410.1, read as the reverse complement.
GCCCTGACATTATCATCTGCCTGCAAGGACAACTGAGAGAAAGGGGGGGATGAGAGTGCAGTTGGGCCTGCCAGCGGTAGTTTTTATTACTGGCTGTGAATATTCAACATATTCAAGCCAAAAATAGGAAGGGTGCAGCTGCTGGCAGTGATCTATCAAAATTAAAGGCACGGCCAATAAATAATTAATCATGTACATTTTTGCCAAGAAAAACAACACTTTATAATAAATTAAAGGTAAGAAGCTATTGCTATGCAAAGTACAAAAAACTAGAATTGATGTATGGGGTACTGAGAGACCTTCTGCAAGCTGCAACATGGATTAGATTTTAGAATCACTTGATTGTTCATGACAATGTCTTCTAGGACAGAAGTATTCACAGCAGAATGACATGGCCAGAGCTCCTGGGTTGAAAGGACCACAAGTATACAAGAGATATGAAACATCCATAAACAAAAATGGACCACAGATGCCTGGTGTAATTACACTCCTCCAGCAACACACAGCCCTGCTCTAAAAAAAAATCCTTCCTTCCTCAGGAAAAAAAAAAATTGAGTAAAGCCAATTCAACCAGAACCTGAGGCTTTACTGGGATGGGGAGTTCTTGTTTGCAAGTGATTTACAGATTGTTTCCCCTGAGAGAAAGAGAAGAAAAACGGACTACTGTTGGAGAACTATAATCAGATGCCAAGAAAAAAAAAAGAATTTACTATGAAGTCTGCGGATAAAGCAAACAGGAATATTGTTCTACATATGACAAAAACATATGCACCACCATATTACCCAGAAATGGCTTCAGTACCATCAGAGTTGCATCAGGGTCATCTCCTTGTGCTGTAAAGGGTCATAATGGAGCAGTCAAATGCCAGAGAGATGAAGGGCAAACACACACCAGGGCAGGAGCAAGGCTGCACAAACTGGGCACTGGCTTCAGAGCTGTGCCTGCCCCATCCCTGGAAGTGTTCCAGGCCAGGCTGGATGGGGCTTGGAGCAAGCTGGGATAGTGGAAGGAGTCCCTGCCCGTGGCAGGGGATGGAACTGGAGGCGCTCTAAGATCCCTTCCACCCCAAACCAGTCTGTGACTCTATGAATTCAGGTAACATACACATGACTGTTCCAGAATAAAACAGAGAACTATTAATGGCGTATAATGATTTTTAAAAGCCATGTACCCACAGGTATCAACACCTCAAACTCTTCTATTAGATGAAACTAAAAACCTGACCATGCTTAGTATTATTATTTTCCATTTTGCTTAATCATGTATTTCAGACAGGCTACCAAAGGAGTTCACAGAACACTACAATATATTTAAATAAAAGAACTTGAAAACACTCTGATTTAGAAAGGAAAACAAAAGCCTTTTTTCAATCCCGAGAAGGTTAAAGCAATAAAACAATAGTTATATATCATTTAATTGTAATGAAAACATAGTGTGTTAAAAAAATAATAATTAGCAAAATCCTGGCATTACCATGTGTCTAGACAAGAAAGCTCCTTGTAAATACAGATGAAGAAGAGCAAGGGTCAGACATGAAACTATTCCCACATCTTTTTCCCTCAGTAACTTCCTCTGCAAGAAATAATGGAAGCAGCACACATCTCTAAGAAAACAGCTTAGTTTCTTTCAGAGAAACAACTCCTCGCTCCTAAAATCTAAAAATCTTTTAGGAATTCCAACTGCTACAAACATGAGCTCTGCCTGTGTGTGGTGCTGGCTATAAAGCTCACCTGGCTGGCACAGCTCAGGTACCAGCACAGCTCTGCCTCAGGCTCCCACCACATCCTGCCAGGGCCGGTGTCTGCACCCAGAGAAGCTGCCAGCACAGGCAGGCACTCTGTAAATCAGAGCTGCTACAGCCTGGGCAGAGCTGGGCCAGGAAAGGCTCCCACTGCAGCCCCAGCCAACTGGGCAGCCACACTCCAGAGGGAGCTTTAGTCACTGGCCAGCAGCTTTTCTTAAAGGAATGTGGGTGGGCTCAACCAACCAGGTCTTTATATAAATACTCACATTTTAACGCTGTCAGTCTTCAGACAACAATCACCTCTCCGCTCCATCACAGGATTATGTTTTCATTTGATCTAAATGTACCTCTTAGAAGTTCTTTTTTGCCCTTACATAATGACAATAGAATCAGTTTTCTCTCCTGATAAAAAAGAGCACATTTTTCACATATGCAAACAACAGTTCATTAATATTCCTCCATCCTGCTTTGGAATACATAAAATTTTAGCATGCACCTTAGATAAATTAACCAAACCCTGCCAAGCTATCTATTGCATCTGGTTTTTAGAAGTACTTTTCACTTATTAGAAACATTCATAGGCCACATGGAATGACATGATTTATATTCTGAAAGTCCCTTTAAACCATGGCATTTAAACACCAGGAGATACAGAGAGAGCTGGGACAATGGTTCAAAGGGAGCTGTTGGATGTATTTCTCCAAGCAAACTACGAGAGACAAGAAAGGCAAAGACAAAAGGGAAAGCAGAGGGGCATAAAAGTGAATCTGTAGGAGCTACAAGTGGAAGAAAATGTCAACAAGGTCCTTGCAGAGACTCCTCAGCCTAATGAAATCACCAGGTGTTGTCCTATGGCTTTTGCAGGCACCTTTTCAGTGAGGCTTTTGTGTCACACAGGCTTTAATTCAGCAAAGCAATTAGTCAAGACTACCAACATACTAATTGATTCCAGTGAAGTCAATGAAAGCAAATTGCTTACACTGTTTATATCTTTTGCTGAACTAAAAGCAACGTGGATGTTGAGAGAGGGGACGGGAAATCAATAACATAGAAAATGGCAATGCAAAAGAAGGCAAAGCTGAGAGTTTGATGGAAGAAGCCAGGCACTTAAGCAGAGAGATAATGTAGGCAGGACGCTCTTACTGCACTGAAGATAATGGTGAAATGATGTGGGACACCGGGAGCATTGAAAGCTTCAGAAATATACGGAAGATGATTTTTAGCCCGCTGGAAGTTTTACCAGCTAGGTGAATTAATGTATCTATAAGAGGCCAGACAAAAGCAAAGTTACAAAGGAAGTAAGAAATGTGAACAGAACTTAATTTGCTTTCACATGATAACCACTGTTAGAAAACCGAGAGCTGTTTGCTGTAAGAGAAAGCTACACCTGTTTCAGCTGGAGACTAATAAAGCCTCAAATGAAGAAAACCCAAAAGGCTGACGTGCAATGAAGCTCCCACAATCTGAGAAAGAACCCCATGCTTTTCATTTTTGTATCTTCATTCATAGCAAAACTATTTTCTTTGTGCATTTCACATCCACAAATGAATTCACCTCCCTGATGGTCTGATACCAGCTGTCAGCTCCTGCACAAGACATGCTGGAAATAAGCACATAAGCAATTAATGCCAAACCAGTGGGACATCGCTCCAACACAAAATCTGCTTTAACCTCTGAAAATGTCTGTAAAATTACAGAATTCATAGACACTACAGCAAAGAGAAAACCCCTAGAATATAGCAGCTACTTTTTATTTCTGGCAAGATCAACTCCTACCACCCACCTGGCCCAGAGGAATCAGTGTCACTGACCATTAAGTAGTTTTTAAGTTTTTCCTTACAGTCAAATCAACCAAGAAAAATCCTTACTGTGTGAAGAGAAAGTATATAATCATTTGCTTAAATCAGTTTCCAAAGTCTCGAGGAGATACCTAAATCTGAAATACCAGTATGGACAAAATAATATTTCAAATACTGTGATTTCTCAAGTAATAGTAAAGAAATTCTATGATTAGATTTTTAAAAAAGCTTTCTTTCCAGGCAGCTACCTAATATACTGAACAGGCTGAACACAAAATGAGTCAAAGATCAAGAGTAAGTTATCTGAGGTGTCAAGTGCATATGGTTAAAGGTGAAATTTTATTAGGTCAAAGGTGATATAAATAAAATCTTTTATGTCAAAGAAGAAGGGTCACACACAAGACATATATAATCTGAAGACATCACAGATGACAAGTAATAACTTTAAGTAGCACAAGTGTTTTCTCAGTAGAGTTACCTTCACTGACTGAAAAATTGAAAACAGCGATAAATAAGTAACTATGACTATTATAAAGCTTCCCTGGAATATGGGTTCACTTCTGTATAATACTTTGGAATTTTTTTCTCAAGTACTTAAAAACTTGAGACGTTACTGAATGCTTTAGTTGTGAGGATGGCATTAACTACGCATGCTGAATAAAGGGATACACAAAGCAGATCGCTGATAAATAAAACTGCTTTCCTACTTTACACTGACCAGATCTGTGAGTGTCTTACTACAGCTCTTTGGGAAAAAAAAAAGTAATAAAAAGCAGAGAGGGCCTCAGACCCAAAAATTTCGGGTTACAATAGTATAGTTCAAAATTTTATACTTGGACTCATTGAAATACAGCCATAAATAACATATAAAATACCTAACAATGGAAGCATCCATACATTGCCAGTATGCCAAATACTATGCACCATCTTGATTAAGGACACTGAAATCTGCCACAGTAATTCTCAAACTGTTCATTCAGTTAAAATGGTTCTCTCCTTTCTCTCCTGCACTAAGCACTATTCAAGAAATACATACATTTAACCTTCATCTTGGTCTTAATTCACATCAAAATGTTTCGCTGAGAAACCCTGGATTTAAGCACAAAAATCAGGATCTCTGCGCCCTCTAGTGGAACTTCTCTTTCACCAGCTGGGTGCAAATGCAGCTGTTGGTACCTGATTCCTTTTTCCAGAAACTGTAATTGTTCAGCTATCAAATTAGATGTGAAGAGAGTGTAATGCCCCATCAAAAGAAAATCCAGTTCACTGTTTTACTCCAGATTCATCTGAGCCAGCTGCCCAGCAAGAACCACAGTTCAGTCACCAGTGGCCAGACAGACACCAGTACAGGCCAGAGAGATCCAAGAAAATGTCAATACCTGGAACTGCCCACAACAGGAAAAGATTCTGGGAAATCTCACAGCTGGTATTTCCACGCAAACACGTGCAGTATGGAGATTTCTCACATATATCCACTTAGGTAAGCCTGGCATCTAAAATCCTAATCCAAAACCCCACAACTCCCACTTAAGCACTGTCCAAGAGGAAAAAACAAACTGAAAAACCAGTTTATGTACTTTCATTACAGTTGGGAAAGGGCAGGAAAGTGCAACTCCACAAACATTCATTCCTCCAGACTACTGTGCCTCTCCAGTTATCTTTTTCTTCTTTTTCAGTGATAACCACCTCTGTGGATTTCAGTACTTCAGAGACCTAACTTTCCAAAGATTCTTAAAAAGGAAAACATGTTACAACCAGATGTAAGAAGCTGAAAATAAATAGAATGTTTCAGTAAATAAAAATTGTAACAAGAACTGTGAAGGAAAGTGAAAAAATCAGAACTAGTGACCAGTGTCATCTGAATCAGCCTGGCTGGAAACAGATTTCCAAACACAATTAAGTTCAATATGAATCAGTGCTAAGAACTGGCTTGCACACTTTCCTCCTAACACCTGACAGATACAATACAGGAACATTCACAAATTTTTTTTGATGTGGCAGAACTCAAATTCTCATAGAAAAGGCCTTGACTTAATACTGTAGTTGAATTCTGGCAGCAGCGACGAAAAATTAAATGCGACAATTATATAGATGTCTTTTCTACACAACAGTGGCCTCTTGGTATGGTACAAAATGTACTCAATGCTTTCTAAAAATCACCCTAAATGCCAGCTCTTCTAAAGAAGGTACTGAAAAACCATTATTCTTCTTAGCAATGTTAATACTTACAAAATGTTTCCAATCTCACATTTTGAAGTAATTTAACACTACAGTTTTCAGCATTATGGACCTTGATGCATAGGATAGCACATCTGCTCACCTGAAAAAGGACTAAGGTATTTCAAGCAACAGGAAGGAACAAAGGAAAAAAGATGCCAACACCTGCAGTGTATAAGATTTTTAGGATGAAAAGATAAATGCAGTGACATGAAAAATGCCTTTGGTTAATAGAAAAGCAATTAGTCGCATTTTAAAAAGAATCTACTTTCAATGGCAATTGCCTGCAGTTTGTGAACGCACTGTTTCTTTCATTCCTTTTCATTGGTAGTCTGCTATGACTCCCATGCTAACAGAAAGAGTCTTGTTCAACTCCTTTATAAGAATTTTCAAGACTTTCATAGGCTACTCAACTGGATGGCATTTAAAACTAGAAGTAATATAGAAAAATAGTACAAAACTTACCACTTCTTCATCTGAAAGCTCTCGTCCTTGTATACTACTGTTTTCTCTCACAGCTTGTTGGTGTTTTTTCCCTTTAATGTGGCTAAAAAGATACACTTCTGAGGAGATCTGTAATGACAATGACTTAATAGTTATTTTTCCTTTGCAAATTTCATAATGTATAAACAACAGTATTTTACATGTAATATATGCCAATTTGTCAGGAATATGTTCAGAAACTCAAGCACAGTACTTTATTCCTCAACCTAATTTACATAAACAGTAAATTACAGAATGATTTGCTAGCCAGCAGTGTAATAATAGATTAAAAAATATGTTGGGCTCTCCTCTCATTTTCTCTTCAATCTAATTTCATATATTGGAGTTTCATTCTGAAATGCATGGTCAGTGAGTACACAAGACTCCAGTCTGCTGAGCCTGAGTTTCTGTTCCAGCACTGCCTGAGGTGATCCCCTGCAATCTTGCTTAATGCAGCAATTAAAGAGAAATAATGCTTAGTGGCATATAAGGCTCCAATAATGCAGAGTCTCTGCAAAGCAGTGAAAGCAGTTATCAACAAGAGCAGATCTCCCAGCTCTGGCTCGGTGACTCTGTGGCTTCTCTCCCCCACCATTGCTGGGACACGGGAGGGCAGGCACAAGCAGAGAGACCCTGCTGAGGTTGGGATGCTGCCAAGCAATGTACTTGGCTTCCAACAGCGACCAAAAAATAAGACACCAAAGGAAAAGAGAAGACAACACTCCTTTTCCTTTCCAACACTTTTAAGCATCCAACCAAACTCAATTCGAGAACTTCTTGAGCTTGATGTGGTTTCTCTGTGAATTTCAATCCAACGAAACTTAACCAATCAGCCCCTGAACTCCCAGTAAATCCAAATATCCACACCATCTTACAAAAAGGTGTTCCCAGCTCAGCTGCCTGCTATGTAAAGGACCACATTCTTTACTTCGCTGCAAATCTATCTTTTAATTACCTTCTTCCATCTGATGCTCCTGAGTTCTTGCTTCTCTCAGCAGAGACAACCAATAACTGAGCACTGCCCACCGTCTCCATTCTACCCACAACTCTACACTTCTTTGAAATCTTCCCTAACCCACCTGATTCATGGACAGAAGAATAAGGTGCACTTTTTACAAAAGCAGAGCGGGGATACAGTAAATGAGCAAGTGAGTGAAGCAGAACTTGTAGCTTCATGGCTTAGGTTGGTCTTGCAACTGCAGCAGCATCCCTTCTACCCAACTTACCATTACATTGCATAATGAGCACTGTTTCTTTCGCTCATAGGGAGTAAGCTTTGGTGCATAGTCAGTATTAGCATGTCTTCCACTACTTAGTTCAGCTGCTTTCTCTTTCCTCTGTTCAATTTGTTCCATGTGCCTTCTAATACTTTCATCATGCTGAATGGAAAATAAAGCAACGAAGAAAAAACCCACTGAATTACAGCAAATGGAATTAAAGTGTGCAAAGAAATATTGACATATTTTTCAGCTAATGTATCCTTTTGTACCTTCAGCTGAATCTTCTTCTGCAGTTCTTCCATGGCTTCTTGCTGAGCTGCAGTAAGAGCTGCCAACCTCTCTTCTCGATCTCTAACCAAAAGATAGCAAGTATAGGGAGACTTTGTATCAGTGGAAAGTATGAATAATACTGGCACATTTATGTTTGGAATGGAGAACAAGAAAACCCAAAAATGAAGTTGAAGATGGTTCAGTAAAAAGAAAAACAATAAAAAGCAACTTAGTTAACAGAGAATGCCGATGTTCTCATTTGAATGACTTCATACAGACAGACACTTGTCAACCTTTGTAGCAGAACCTGGATCACACCTCAGTCCCAATCAGAGCAGTGACAGTCAAGAAGATGCTACAGAAGAGTGATAAATGTGAAATCTTGTCACCATTTGCACTCTTCAGCCAAGGGCTGCAGTCAGTGAACCAATGGGGAGGAGCAGAACGACAAACGGAAAAAAAACCCCTTAGAGCACTGAGGGCAGTGTTTCATAAAATGTTCTTTGGCACAAATTTAAATATAGAAACTTCCAGATAAAACTTTGACCAACAGCATCACCCTGTTGAAGAGATTTAGATTTTTTTCTCTCTGAGAAAAGAAAACGGAGTGTAACTTGACTTGTAACTATAACCATTAAGTGGAAAGTTGCCTAGGTTAAGGGTTAAGAGTTTCATCAAGAACAACTTCCTAGTCATCAGTAAGCCAAAGGAGCAATTAAATCCTAAAGAGAAAGAACACCAGCTACTCATGCTGTTTACACAAAAAAAAATTGTACAATGTGATGGGAGAGAAGCCTGGCAGCTCTAAAGGGCCAAAGACATAATGAAGGCTCTGGGTAAAACTGAGCTATGAAGGAGTCAATCAAAGCCATCAGCCATCTTTTCAAAAAGCATTCTAAAATTAAAGGAGTCTGAGTGACAAAACTAGAGAGCCTAATGTAAGGACTATTACCCAAACTGCTGTGGATTTTGCCATGGGTGGGTGAAAAACCCTGTTTGTCCGGGTTTTTTTAAACAGAAATTCGATAGAAAAAACCAAAATCAGTTCCATAAAAGTAGAAGGCTCAGATAAAGTAACATTTTTAAAACAAAAAGCCACAGAAAATATAAAAGCGGATAGGAAAGAAGACAGGGGAGGAAGTAAATCAAATGATAAACACTAAACAATTGTTCTTTCAGAAGGAAAAAGTGAACTCTTCCAATGACTGTGGGTGTGGGAAGGGTGAGGGAGAGATGACTGATGAGAAGCATTAGGTAGTTCACGTGTTATCTCCCCTGAGGTACAGAAAGGAGCACTGAATTACGAGCTCATTTTAGCTGTTTCTTTCAGTCTGCATTTTTTACATATTTTTTTAATGCTACAAACTGCAACAGATTATTACCATTTCCTACTTTGGGTTAATAGTCTTTGAAACAAAATTCTCCAGTTTCCATTTATAGAGCATCAACATTACTCCTGCACAAGCCCTTCTGAAAAGCATTCTTTTTACATGGTTGGGGTACTTCATAGAGTTTTATGATTTCTATTGACAAGAACAAAATTTTCTGTATTATGGATTTCAACTCTCTGGAATATAAAATACTTTGAAATTACAACTAAAACTTTACTGGAAACAAGTTAAATGTACCGTAAGGGCAGAGGGGCTTTTAAAGTCAGTTTTAAGTACACTATTCCATTCATACAGATGCTTTAATCACCAACAGATGCACATGGTAAAGCTTATACTGAAGAAACTTTAAGCAGATACTGCAAGAATTACTCATTCCAGCAAGTATTAAATCTTCAGGACACAAGCCAAATCCTAGCAGCAGGAAAAAACCCAACAAGACACCAAACAATACCCCAAGCTTCCACCAAAACACACTGCAATCAAGGGCAGAAGGGACAGGAGAGCCAGCTTCCTGTCAAACTCATCCCTCCCTGAGCTTCAAACCCAGGACACCGAGTCCTCCCCTCACTCTGCTATGTTAGAGAAACCTCAGAACTGTTATTAGGGAGATGTAATCACTCTGACAGGACAGAATCACCAGATTGTAAGGCTGTAAGGCACCGCACACATTCTTTCCTACATTTTCCCAAAATTAAAAAAAAAAAAAAAAAAAAAAATCTCTCGTGTAATCAGCATCTGGCAAAGAAAAACAAGTGCAAGCACGGTTTTGTAATATCAAGTACAAAGGGTTTGAAAACTGAGTGTTACAGCACCAAATACAGAGATTTGCTGACACAATACCAACAGAAGGCAAATGGAAACTGCTGCTCCTCATATGTCATAAGGAAATGAATGGGGTGCAACAAAGGGATGTGGCAGATTTAACACTGATTAAACTAAGAGAGCAAGGAATTACATGCTTGGAGATTTTTGACAAGATCTAACTGCAGAAGGCCATAGAAGACAAAGATGGGGACAGTGGGACAATTATTGGCCATTTGCTTACTTTGAGGGTTTCCTCAAATTTCAGAAAGATGTAGAAGCCTCACACATGCAGGGTCTATCTTCCCAAAACAGCACAACCAAATCTGCCACTAGCCCTAATCTTCCTTGAGTATTTGCAAATGAGAATAAGATACTGAAGGATCCCTTCCGACTCACTCTCATTGTGATTTTGGCTCAATACACTGAGGAAAGGTCCATGAAGCCCCAGGAAAGGCTATAGATCCTACCCAGAATTCATTACACATCTAATGGAAAGCTGAATCTCTTTATGATGTCACTTGTGACTTCGGAAGATGAAAGGTGATCAATACATTTCTGAATATTTTACTTGGGGAAAAGAAAAGTCCTCTTCATGACAACTTTGAAGAAAACAAGCCATGACAATAAAAATGTAACCAGAACCATTAGTGTACACCCAGCACAGAAAAAACCCTAACTTTTATCGAGGTTTTAAGGAACGCTCATGGCAGGGGAACTGTAGGAAAAGAGGGAGAAATAGGAGGTGAATACAAACAGAATTCAGTAAATGAAACAAGCAGAATGCATCAGACTTGAAAGTAAACCTCCCTCACACACCAATCTTCATTCTCTCTGCAGCTCATGTTGGCTCAAAAGGAAGAGAGAGAGGAGTCCACGTGAAGTCCCCTTTATGAACTTTTAATTATGGGCAAAACTATAAACCAAGTAGCTCACAGGCAGCAGAATTAATGAAGCCTGATTTCCTGGCTTTGTGCTTCACAAATGTAATCCTTGGTGTCTACAACAATGTGAAATCAAATTGATGCCAGTAAGTCCAAAAGTTTCTGGAGAGTGGAGGAAATGGGGAACATGGGTACATTAATCTTGTTTCCTTAAGGTGAAATATGAAAAAGGCAAATTATTACAAGATCTTGTCAGCAATAAAACTAAGATGAATATAATAAAATACAGCCATGCAATTTATATTGTGCATGTATGTAAGGAATACAAAAACCTATTACAGAATTTATGATGACTCACTTGATTTCTTCTTTCAGGCCATTCATCAAGAATCCTTATTAATGCTACTTTTTAAAATCATAAGCCTGACAAGCCAGGAAGGTACTGCTGTTGTAGAGAAGATGCAGTTTGCTGGGGAGGGTAACAGTGAAGGGAACCAAAGAAACGACTGCAAAGTTACCTGGCCCTCTCCCGTGCTGCATCTTCTCGTGCTTTTTCCTTCTCTTGCCTCTGCTGTTCAATCCGTGCTTCCTGTTCCTTCCTCTTCATCAGCAGCTCCTCCACCCGGGCCTGCCGCTCCGCTTCCAGGGCTCTCTTGCGCTCCTAGCCAGGGAAAAGCAAATTCTCACTGCTCTTTCAGGCATGAAATAAAAAGGAATTAAGAGAAACCGTATTTTAACGTCCGTGGAGCCAAAAAGAAACGCAAAGCCGTATTTCATGGTGCCCCTGCAGCCACAGACACATCGTACCTGAACTGCCTCATCCCGCGCCTGCTTCTCCTCTTGCCTTCGCTGACGCTCTTCTTGTAACTCATTTAAGCGCTGTTCGTATTCCTTGAGTTTGTTCAACACATCGTGGCGTTTGTTCTGAGCTTCCAAAGTGTTTATAAAAGCAATTTCATTTACCTGCAAACAATCAGAAAGCCTAAGAAAAGACCTGAGAAGTTGAATTAGGTTTTATTCTTAGGGAATTCCATCAATTTGTTAATTATCCACTTGGTAATTAAACTGGTGGGACATTTCTCCAGAATGGGTTGGAAAACTACCAGCTTGAGAATAAGTCTTTAGGTTTTGTAATCATTTTGTATTGTTTTGTTTGTTTTAAACAAGACAGCCCAAGGAATATAGAAAGAGAATTTGAATTGTATCAGAGAAACAAGAAACTTTGGGTAAAATACAGAAAAAACTCTACATTCTCTCAGCATCGAGACTTCATCAGTCCATTCTCTCAGTCAGAAAACGTCTAATATTAAAACCCAGATAGATAAATCAATAAAATACACAAGTGTTAGTAGAATCCAAGAGGTCTTTTGAGCTAACTTGAAATATATGTGTACTTACTGATCAAAAAAGTGAAAGTATACATAGTATGAATAAGAAAAAGACAGGCTCAAGGTCCAAATTTCTTATCCATATAGCCTATTTCATAAACATATATTATCTTTTTCAACCACAGAACAGTGCAATACATAAGAACAAAAAAATAAGAAGAAAAGGTTAGCTTAAAAGAACTTAAATGTGCACACTAAAAAAAACAGGTAAAGGGAACATATACAGACAGACAAAAACAGATCATGAAAAAGGGTGGTAGGATCATGTTTGTAACTTTGTTTACTGACTAGAATCCATTTACAGAATGGATTTTACAGGTCAGTAAACAAGTAAGCACTGGGAATTTAGATAACCAACTGGGCAGCAACAGTTACCATGGTCTGCAGCTATCCTACCCATCAGCTACTTCTCTAAAGCCTTCTGGCCCAATTAACCTTGATTTCCAGAACACAAGAACCTCATGAGGCAGCACATCCCACACACAGTATTTGAAACATCTGCTTATCTGGGGAACTATGGTAAGTGTGATTTAGTTAATATAATTACAGAAGTCACAGTGATGTAATGGAATACTAATCAATGTATGGTAGACTGAATTAGGTAGTCTAGAAATCATTTTAACCCAAGATAGAAACAGTAACTAAGTAAAACAGCTAAAACAATTTCGTTGTGCTTATCTTGAATAACACAAATGAACAGCTGCATCAATCTGGGATACATGCTCATATATAATGAAACATTTTCAAGGAGATGCATGAATCTTTACTTGGGAAAAATGGTCTTTAAAATAAAATACTTCATTTATATTATGCTGGTTTTGGCTGGGATAGAGTTAACTCTCTCTGTAGTAGCTAGTATGGGACTATGTTTTGGATTTGTGCTGGAAACAATGCTGATAACACAGGGATGTTTTAGTTACTGCTGAGCAGGGCTTGAACAGCATCAAGGCCAAGGGACCAAAGGGATATTCGAGACCACAGGACATCATGTGCAGCAACAAAACTGGGGGGAGGCTGGTGTGGGGCCACTGCTCAGGGACTGCCAATTGTTTCCTTTTGCATCACCTCTCTTTATTATTTATCTCTGTTATTTTCCTTTTTCTTAGAACTGTTTTTTCCCACCCAGTTATTGAACTGTTTCTACACCAACCCATGAGATTTCTCACCTTTACACCTGATTCTCTCCCCCCATCCCGTGGGACAGGAGGCAGAATAAGTATGTGGTTGTGTGGTGCTTAGTTGTTGGCTGGGGTTAAGCCACTAAAAATTTTATCAAAGTAATACGGAAGAGGCAAACCAAAAAGCATCCATGTAGTGAATGCCTTATGGAATTATGTATTGAGTCAGAAGAGCACTAAACATACTTCATCTAGAATAACTGCACATGCTAACTGCAGGTCTCTGTCTATTCCCAGCTGCTCAACAACACCAGTGGTACGAAACACAGCAACGCAACTACTGTTTAAGGACACAGAACACCGGATCTAGAACGGTTTTTTAACAAAGGAGAAGAAAAATGAGCTCCTCCCACTTCTCTTTCTACATGCTGGAAAGCAGAGAATTGATCATTAGATCTTCTAGTCCTTCCAGGAGGACTAGGTATCATCAAAAATGCTGCCACACTCAGCGAGGAACAAAAGCAGCAAGATAACTATAACATCTTTTCTTTCACACCAACCCACCACGATGTCTAGTAACAGCTAATTAATTTTAAGTCACTTTAGGAAAAACTGCACCATTTAGACATCAGCATTTATCTGTTGCATGGCTCATGTGTGTTCATACCTAATCTACACTGTCCTTCACAAACTACTCAGGAGCACTCTGAGGTACAACACACATAAAAGCACAGCTATTAAATAGTTCCCCTTGAAAATAAAGGCACTTACCTTAGCTTCTTCCTCTTGTGCTTTTTTCACAATTGCTTGTAGCTGCACTTCACGTTTGAATTCTGCATGGAGTAACTTCTCCTCCATCATCCTGCGCCTTTGATCTAACAATTCTTCTTTCCATTTCCTTACATCTTTCTCCTACACAGAATGAGCCAATTCATTACCAACACGGTGTCTGACAACAGGGCCTGAATTTTCCTCAGGATTTTCTAATACTTGAAGCTTCCTTCACAGTAACAAAATACTTTCATGCCCTACACAAGGCCTGCCTTAAGTTTAACCCAAAGTGCATTGCTTCAGTTTGGTTTTACCATTTCTGTTGGATACATGCAACACATTTCTAGTCTTGTCATGCCTTCGCTGAATCTGAGATTTTCTACTGTAAACAAAGAAGTTCATGACTTGAAATTATGCTTTCTTTAATTGCTGTGATGCACAAGTCAGCTGTGAAAACTATGTAGATGAAAACTTCATTTCACCACTGGTTTTAATCTCTAGTATGTCTCTATGTGGAAAAAATTCCTTTTTTCATAGGCAGCAGTGCAGGCCCTTATATCACAGAAAGCTTACCCTCTCCATTAATTTCTGAAGCTTCAGTGTCTTTTCTTCACGTAACTTTTCTCTCAGCTGTTGAGCTTTCATTTGTTTCTCCTCATGCTTCTTTTTGGATTCTGCTATTGTTCTTTTGATAAAAACCAAAGTAGAGCAAAGGCAAGTTAGACAATATTAACCGACACTGTAGCAAATATTTCTATGCCATTTCAGTAAAACAAAACAAATAGGCCACTGGAGGGCAATTATTTCCTGTAAATGTGAATACTGTTCTTCTAGACTTCTTTATTTAGTGGACAATGTAGCACGAGCCTACTTATGAAGAAATACAGAGATTTCTGAAGCACTTTCCACCCATAGCCTTAAACAGAGTAGATTTATGAACAGTTTCAAGCAGCCATGAGTTTGGTTGCTTGTTTTCCCTGGCTAATCCAGGCAGGTAACAACTCCAGCACCTTTTGCGTGAGGGTGACGAGAGTTTCTCGTGCATGTGGATCCCGTGGCCGGGGGGACGCGCGGGCTCTTCCTCCACTCTGTCTCCCCAGGAGTTGCTCTGGCGCCACGACTCACGAGCTGTACAGATAAAAACAAAGGGGTGGATAATTTAAACACACTTTTCTACAAGAAATGCAATTAATAAGGATTAGTTTCTCTAGTTCTCTCTCATATGGGTTTCCTTAGGCCTAAGTACAAACACAGACTGAAGCATCTTTAATACCTGTCGTTTTTTAATGCTTAATGATTTTATTACACCTTTAACCAGATGTTAATATAAAACTGGATAAAAAAATGTAAAATTCTAATGGAGAGATACAGAAAGAGAAGAGAAGAACAAAGAGACACAGTCTGAACACAAAGTCCATCTTTCCTCAGGAAACAATAGAGAAAATAACATAACTTGGAATGTGTTGGGGAAACTTCTGAGACCTTAACTGGCCATGAGTAAAATGGGCATTTTTCTAAATTTTTGCTGTCGTTTCCATGTAAGCATAGTAATATATAAAAATTTACCTTCGTAATCAGCCAGAACATCATTCCAGTCCATAGACAAACCACAGAAGGATATGCTTCCATTGCCCATATTAGCCTGAAATTTAATATGAATCAGACAGTAAAAACATAAACCTTAACTCACAGGTGCACACACAATAAACAGTTCCACCTCAGCAATATTCAGCAACGCTTCCAAACAGAACTGGCCACCCCAAAGGTAGATGCTGTTCCTGCTCTGACAGTAAAAATGAAGCCTTTTGCCTCACCTACTCTTCCATGGTAGCAATGAACATAACAAGTCCCAGCTCCCCTTGTTTTGCACCCAGAAATAGGCAGCAGGACAATGACTGCAAGATCAGAGGACTCTGTACCACTCAGCAGCACTGTGCTGCTGGGTCTAGCAAGACTAAATATACCTCAGTATGGTGTAATTATTACATGACATGTATTTCACATGTAAAATGGGTTATGTTAATGCCAAAACAAACACTAACAAATTCTATAGTCATACTCCATTGACAACAAAGCTTGAATTTGGGTACAGTAAAATGAACTGGACACTCACAGAGAAGTCACTGTCATTATCAGTCTCGATATTAATGTCATTGTTTTCCTCTGCCTCAATTTCCCTGGTTAACTGCTCCTCCTCTGCAATAGCACTGGCAATGGCTTCTTCATTTGCCTTCTCCAGGCGATCTGCTAACTCTTCTTTCTTAGCAAGGACTTCTGCCATGGACTGTAGGGAACATGACACCAGAAAAAAACCCAAAATCAGTAGCAGGCACAAAAAGGAGGATTCCACATAATTAACAGGAATTATATGGTATTTTGTTCAACTTCTCTTTACTTACAGTTTTTTTTACTGATACATTTTGTGAAGGTAGCTGAAAATATAAACCCCACTAGAAGTGTTAGCAACTATTAACTTGTTTAATAACTACATGAAACATTTATGAAATTAATTATTCACGTAATTCAAAAACTTATTATACAAACACTGTCATTAAAAGCACAAAGACTGTTCTCCTGTAATTACTGTTTTAAATACTTACTCTTAGAGACTAAGCAAGGCATACTCTGAGACATGAGTGCATGCCATGCTGTTACTTCTACAAAAGGAATCATGCTCCAAAGTATTATTTAAAGATGGAAATTATCTGCATGAACTGTATGTGGAAACTTTACCATAGTTAATACAACAGAATCTCAGGCTGTACTTGTTTTTCAGCATGAATGACAAGAGAGTGGGGCAAAAATGTAAGCCTGAATATGTGGATTGTCTTTTCCTTCTCTAGTGTCCAGCATTAACCAGTTCACTTCCACTCCAGCTACCAAACAATGTGCCACAATACACAAACTGGCATTTAAAGCAGTCTGGTCTGGAGTAGTAAAATGCTTCCAGGAGACACAGATCCCACTAACCTGGCAGCATCCTGAACTGTTAATAAATGACCATCTAAAACAATGTTAGTGGATGAGATGATAGAAATCTGCTCTAAAAGCAAACAGGTACTTGGCCTGGAAATTATCTAGGACAACAGTTTGCAAAAGTTAAAGGGAAAGTGATTTACAGGAAAACTTCTGCAAATCAGAATTTTAATCTAGTTTCTGACAAAACAAAACCAAAACAAACACAAACCCCTAAAAACCCAAACCAAAATAAACCACCTGAAAGTACAACCTGGATTTTATGTAATGTAACATTACTGCAACTCTCCACTCAGAGAATTCCAGTGAAACAGACACACCCTGAGACCTGCAGAACTCTCCAGACAGGAAAGGACACTCTTTTTGGGAAGCCAAATAAAAACAGAAAACTGACTTCACATTTTTTGCTTTAAGAATGGCATTCCTCCAAACTGCTGGTTGTAAAGGAAGACCCAGCAGAGCAGCTCAGCAAGTCTTAAAAGGCAAAGGTCCGACTTTGTTTCTAAGAGAATTTTGATATCCCATGTGTTTCCAGTTTGAATGATGAGCAAAACTGAAGTAAGACTCTAATGAGAGTGTGACTTAAAATGACTGACAGTGAAAGGAAATGAAAAATTTGCACAAACATTATTAAAAGAAGTAATGAGAGCACAGATGTCTTTATTCCAAATAACACATTTATATCTTTCTAGTTTAAGTTCAGAAATTTTACTGGAATTAAATTCTATCATGAAAAGTATCTGTGCAACAAATTATTTTTCCTACAGTAAGTACCTCATAGATTTTTCTGCAGCTTTTACATAAGGCTAACAGTAAACACTGTGCAACACAGACTGAGAAAATTAAGGCTTACATTTATTATTCACTTGCAAATCTTATGAGATTTCTTACCAATCTGGCAGCACTCACATTTGAAATATCTGAGGGATCCATTTCAGTTTCAGATTTAGCTTTTTCTGTTTGATGCCAGTCTGTAGTGTCAGTGCTCTGGGGGGAGGCTTCATTCATCTGCAGAGTTTTTGAACTGCAGTCAGTACTGGGGAGAACTGGAGGCATCTCAGGAGCTGCTTCTAAGGAATCCCCTTGCAATGCAGTGCCAGTGCTCCCATTGGCTTCTGAGGCTGCGAACTAACAAGGCATTTGCAAAATTAACAAAATGGAACATACTGATTTTTAAAGTCAGAGTCAGATTTTAAGGAAATAGCTGGCAACAACAGTGAGTGATGCAAATAACTTCACTTATTTCAGGTGCTCATAACCTTGTAAAAGTTGGATCTTTCTACCTGAAATCTATGTATGACATTTGCTGACTGCTGACTTTTTGGAAAACACGGAAAAGCTGTCCACAGCATCATAATTTTAATTAGCCTATTTGTGCCAATATCTTAATGCATTTCCATAAATGTAACTGAAATAACCATTATTTTAAAAGCCTTTTCCAATCTGGTTAAGTCCATAAAAGCTCTAGACAACACCACCTTTAGAAAATGCTCTGAAGAAAAAGTTGCGAGATTTAAGGTTAGAAAACTGTTCAAAATTATGTACTGACCTGAGTCCTTTCAGTAGGAGGACCCTCAGACTGATGTAAAGGACCCTTCTGCACCAGCTCCGTGCTCTCAGATGCAGCACTGCCAATGACTGAACTCCCATGCTTGTTTTCTGCTGGTGGTGAAATTACATTTTCTTTGTCACTGTCACCTCTGGACTTCAGTGATTCTGCAGCTACAGGAGCTTTTGTTGCCAAAGCTGTGGATCGAGATCGAACGGGCCTTCCACGCTGAACTGTTTCCCAGCCCTCTGCATCCTTTCGATCTACATGAAAAAAACACCCCCCATTCTCAGAAAGGAAGACTTGTAAATAGAAGCATTAGAAACAACTACTTTATTACAGTATTACACACGTTGTGGGAGAAAAATGTTCTCTTTAAAAATCAATACCAAAAAAATCAATGAAATATTCTTTAGCAAAGCTTTTTACTTCAAGGAATGCTTTTGGTATTACAGACACTGGACAACTCTATTCATGGGACACGTTCTGTTACTGCAAAGAGTGAAGCTACTCAGACAAAAAGGTATGGGAAATGGCAACATGTACTTAAGCTTGCCATGCTTCTTCCTTGCTATTTCATGAGACAGTAAAGCACCACAAAGCAACCACACCTGCTCTTCTCTGCAGCAACAGTAACGTTAGAGGCCTTTTGTGAAAGTGCAAGTACAGACATAATTGCATGACTTAGCACGGAAAGCAGAAATGTGGCTCACTATTCTTCCAGTGTTTTCTTTACTTCTTTTTCTATTTGTTTCACTCTGATAACAAAAATACACTAACTGGTATCAGCTTTTAGAAAATTGCTTTTCCTGGATTCCAGGAAATAACAAAATATTGCTACAATGGGACTGCAAACTGAAGGAGAAAATAGAAAAGCAGTTTTCTTCAATTTACTTTGATTTCTAAATAGCTGTTACATATAACTTTCTGATCAACATTTCTGCTATTGGTACATACTTGAAAACCACTTGAAGCTACATTTGTCTGCCTGAAGCATCAGGTCTTACATGTGACCAGATTTCCAGATTTCAAGTAGAACCCTTTCTCCATATGCAGTACTTCTGTGGCCAGCAATTAGTAACAGCACATCGTTTCCCATGTCTCTTGAAACAACTGTAAGTGATTTTTTGAAGCCTGACAGTACAACTTGCAAGTGAGAAAGGTAAGCTCAGGCCTGTCTATTTGCTGAACAAAAATTCTTGCAAAAACCTCAAGAACTAACTATTGTCCAACATACTTTCGGCAAAAGCTGCTTTTAAGATCATTCACATGAAAGGAAGAGAAGGGTGTAGGAGATGCAAAAAACCCAACACTAAATTGCCTGTTTTAGAGAGGGTAATAATCTAGAATACAACTTCTATAAAAAATTAATTCTCTGGGTATTTCTAAAGTTTTTACATACAAAGACAGTCACGTAGCTCAGGCACGAAGACCAGAGCTTGAGCTCAAACATTAAGGTTTAACATATGAACTGGACTACTTTTAGGTGGACTTGAACTGATGTCCAACAGCAGCAGTAACCAGTAAACTGGAAATGAGCCAAAACCAGAACTAATGGCACTTTCATCCTTTGCCGCCCTTGGCATCCAGCATTTTACAAACATTGTTCATTTAACTATTGGGTTCTTTTAACATCTCAGGATGAAACACAACAGCCTGGCCCAACAGCTGGTGTAAATCTTGTGTTACCAGGGAATTTGACAGGACTGTACTGGAATTTATCTTCGCTGAGCAGCTCATGCAACAGCTGTTTTTACATAACTATATAACTGTTCACAAACCTGAATAATAATGGTAATAACAGATGCGAAAAGATAATTTGGTATTTTACTACTGAAACTGTTTCACTCTAGAAAAATTGCTGTGTATTTTAAAGTAAACAAAATTCCCAAATGGTGTGAATGAATATGGCCGATCTCTTCAGATCACTGCTGCTACCAGAGTCTGCAAAAAGCCTTTCTGTGTTCCTTCCCCTTACGTGCATTTGCACACATTTCACTGTGTCCCACCAACCAGAGATGGGAATGGCAGTCAAAAACACACCTATTACGTTTTTTCCTCTGCCACAGACTTTCCATTTGACCCTGCAGGCAACGTTGGCCTTCTTTTCATTTCTTCATCTTCACATAGAAAAAAAATATCATTACCTACGGGACCTAGTGATGCAAACATGTTATTGCCCTCTCAGAGACAATCTCAACTCCAGCAATTCTCCAGGGAACAAGGTTTAATTCCTCAGGAATCACAACCAGATTTACTGCAGAAAGCTCACAGCCTGTGCAGCATCTGGCTCTGCACCCTGTGGGACAAGGACTGCTCAGGCCCCTTAGGGACCACAGCTGCTCCCACCCCACCGACTTCAGTAACTGATGGGACCACAAAAACTTTGCTCTATCTGGCTTAGGACAAAATCTGGCCAAGACTGGCAAGTAACAGACAACAGAGATTGCTCAGAAGAGCTGCTAAAATCAACCAGAGAACCACCACTGCTTTACTGCAGCAACTTTGGGACTGCAATTCCTTTTGCTTGTCATTTGCAAAACGAGACTGTTGAAACACTTCACTTCTATTTGTTCTGAAAATTGAAGTCACCTTTTACATAAAAGCATCTTTTCTACACTAAAAGGCTCAGAAGATACCCTTTTGTAGTATCTACTACCTAAACATAATTTTACTAACATCTAGATAGTAAGATATATTTATCATATATATGTATCTCAATGATTGTACTAATATCTTTTACTAATATCTACTGAAGTTTACTCTACCAAAAAGGAATATTCTTGCCTGTTGATTCTTTGTCTTGTGGCATATTTCTTAGTAGTCTAAAATGACAGATTAATCAGAATAAAATTATTCAGAGCATAGAGAAACCATAACCACACTCACTTCAAGTAAGAATGAATCTCTTCATAAAAGCCATACATGTTCAATTTTTAATTTGCATTTGTTCACTGTCAGATTCATATTTATTACTCAAGACTCAACCAAGCATTTTAATAGCCCAGAAATACTTGCATTTGAAAGAATATTGTTTGGTGACTTCTTTAAACACAAAGCAGTTTTTAATGCACTTCTGTATTCAGACTCCTGAACTACCTGGAGTCAGTTTAACAGAGAGATGCCATCTCACACTTAACAGTGCACCAGAAGATACTTGTTCATTTTAATTCACCAATCAGTTTAGTATTCAGTCATTTCCAGGCATGTTTTTAACTAAGAGTTTCCAAAGCTAATACATTTATTGACATTAGATCATATCTAATGAGAGACAAAGTTAATACTCAGTAAGGCACCAATCTTCCTCCATATTTATTCCCTAAGTCGGGAATTCTTATAGCCCAGTAGCCATCTCCACAGACTACATATCACATGTTGGGTTTGATTACTCCCGGAGCTTTGTAAATGAATAATTCATTTGACTACCCTGATCATTCTCCAGTTTCACGTGAACTTGGCTGTCCCTGCCTGCTCTTGTGTTACATGGAAGTGACAAGCCATCTGTTATCTCAGGGCCCTCACAGCCACCAGGCTCTTGGGAAGTTGCTCCATCTGGAAGACCTGGCCAAGGAGCCTCACTGGGAACACCACTAAGAGAAACCCAGGCACCTGTGTGCAAACTCCTGGGGGTTCTACCTCAGGAGATGCATGGCCCTTCTAAAAAATTTACTTGCCAGTAATATCCTGCCCAAACCCCCACACTACTAAACTTCAGCCCCATCTGAGCCCAAACCAGGACACTACTAACTACTTTAGAGGACTGTACATCCTGCAAAGCTTCCACTCTTAGCTACATTACAGAGAACATCTATTCACAACTATGGACATGAGCAATTAATACAAGAAAGATAATCATGATCGTACTAGGAATAACAATAAAAACCAACCAGATTTCAGGTACAGCAACAGAAAAAAATTTAGTATTTCTGAGAAGGTAACATGTTCTAGATTGTTCTTTGTCCTAAATTCTGTAATAACAATTATTTCAATTGTGAGCACCTACTTCTCTTTCTAATACACACTCTAAACTTGTATAACCCATCTCACTTTTTAACACAGGCACCAGGGAATTCATGACCAGAAACTGCTCAGACAGTAAGAACAGACTACATTTCATATTATAAAAAACACTCAAGCATGAAAGACAATTTTTTAAAATTCATTAAAATATTGAGGGTAACAGTAAGTTTAATGAGGGAAATGAGATAAGATGATTTAACTTCATTCAATTATGCATCCAGAAAAGGAAAGATTAAAGAACTATATGGAAAATAACGCATTTTCTCTCTCCCTAAGGGCTTATTTAGTTAAATTTGGAAATTGCATCAACCATGAAACAGATACAGTATCATACCATTCATCCACATCACAAAACCACAGTGAGACCTAACGATAATGCTGTTGGAAATCACTGGAGAAAAGAAGTGTTTGGGGAAATGCTGTGGCTGTAAGCCCCAGCTGGGCTTTGGGTGGGCAAGGGAGCATTACAGGGGCAGGGGGAATCCTTCCCCCAAGGCCCACACGTATCAAACAGTGGGAGCACATTAGCTGGGGAAGGGGCAGAGCAGATGACACACGAGCCTCAGAGCTGCTTCAATAATGCATGTGAAGAGCCTCCATGGCTCCCTTCACAGAAACTTCACGGATTTTCCTGTGCTTTCATCAGTGAGGATAATCGGATCTTACCAAAGTGATTCCACCTTCCACACAAAGGACAACACGCTCCCACAGAGAACTCGATTTGTTAAAAACATAACAATTCAGCCACGAGAGAATCACTGAAATTCTCGAATGCTCAATGTCAGCAATCAGAGATTCTTAAGAATAAACTAAGCCTAGCAGGAATGACTGTTATTTCTTAAAATGAAATGTTTCAAGTCTGGATTGCATAGTACATTTGATTTGAAGATTACTGAACACTTCCAGGCCAGTACTACAGGAACTAAGTGGCTTCTCTCTTTTTGGAGCTCATCAGCTGCAAGTAACATTCAATAAAAGACAGCACAACACTGATTTTTCAGCCCTTAAAAGCCTCTGAAACTAACATAAGGATAAAGTCTTTTGTTTTCCTCTTAGCCTCTTAAAATACATTATCCATATTGAAATACAGATCCCTTTTATTCCCTGTGTAGCTAATAACATTCTCCATATGCACAAGAACACCTAATAAAGGTATTTTAGCAACAGCTTGGAGCCTGTCACTCTAATATGAGCGATAATCACAAGAAAAAGCTTTTGTTACGAGTAACTTCAACTAGTGGCATATATTAAAAGTGGAATCACACATCAATTATAGTGCTGAAAACAGCCAAACAGCTGCTCTCTAAGCAGCTCACTCCAACTGTACAAGCAAGCTATTCCCTCATGCAAGCAGTAGCCATCAATCCCATTCCAACCACCATCCTCAGAGTATGGGTTTGATGGTTCTGCTCTGAGCAGAGGAATCCACTACTGAACTCATTCATGTTACACTGTAAGACCCCTGGACAAGGTATTTTACATCCATAATATGCCACAAGTCTGCAAGTCACTATACATGACTTCTACTACTCCTAGGTTGAACACACAACTACCTTAAATTGATACATGCACTTCCTGGAACTTTTTTAATTTAAAAAAAAAAAACAACCACTTTTCATTTTCTTTCAGAATATCCATTTCTACATCCTGCCTGCTGATTTTGCAGAAAGTCACCTGGGACCACACACGAAGAACATAAATGAAAAAAAATGTATCTCTGAAGACAACCTCAGGGATCCAGTGCAAAGAAACTAATTTTATAAATCAAATGGTAGTTTTTTATGTCTGCAACTAAACCAATCTCTTCTAGAACAAAAGATGCTGCATCAAGTATTCTCCAAGGAGCATCTTTAGAGAATCAATTCATAACTAAATGTGGTAACTCTTGTCCTCCAAGGAAAAAAAACATCAGTTGTTACTTCAGCACAGTTCTAATAGCATGTTCTCCCTGGATATATAAAACTATCTTGAGCTCTTCACAGATTCCTGGGCATGCATTATTTTTTATCTTGTTAACCATCCCAACTTGCAGTCAGTTAGATCAGCAGTTTGTGACCAAAGACCTTTTGCTTCTTGGGATGTCATATACCGGTATTTTAACAGATCAAATTCTTAGTGAAAACACAGCAGAATGTTACCTACACATGAAAAACATGAAAACACACTTTTGTCTCAAACTTAACTATTGCAATGTAAGGCTGCATTAATCTTTTACATCTATACTTAATTTAAACATTGTATTTTGCAAAACTAGGTTTAATTTCACTTAGAACATACGTCATCACATTCTGAATTTACTTTATACCATGGAGTTTGTGAAAATAACTTAAGCCACTGAAAGGGACTTGCCATTTTTCCGCAGTGACTTCTGTGCCGGAGGTGCCAGACAGGCTTGTGCAGTTGCCAGCTCAGGATTGGCAGCTTTAGTTCCATGGTTGGCTTTTACCTTATCGGCCCAACTTACACCAGAAGGAGCCAGGCGTGTTGCAGAAATTGTCACTGCAGGGTTCCTAAATGAAAGTCACAGCTCTTTTTAGTGTCTGATCAAGTAACAGAATGGTTTGTTAGAAAGCTTTATCAGAGTCTGTTAGAGACTATCAGAACGGTGCTGTACAGAACTACTTACTTCTCCTCTGGCAAACTCTCCAGGTTGCAGCAATTTACACTGAAAAGTTGTTGTAATTTACTCAACAAATCTTTGTTTTTAATAAACAAGATGAAATTTAATCCTTGTGATACTAATTTCTTAAGGAATTCATGGTTTTGGCAACCAAAGCAATGCATAATAACAAATTCTGCATACTAAGTCTTGAAAAATACTCCTGTCACTTTAAGCCTGGTGCTTGATAATTTAGTACTCCCAATTTGTTTTCATTAAACATAACGAACAGAGTTTTCCCTACTCATCTTCCACATAAGTGATTTTATTTATCATACCCTTCTTGTTATCTCTTCTCCAAGTTCTTTCCTTTTTGCATCAGCGCTGTTGGATACCTCTGTTCCTGTTTCTAGTTTCTGTACTTTTCCTACTTTTTCTATCCTGCTTTGGGGAAGACATGAAGATGACTAGAGGTATGAATCATGAATTTCTACAGTGGTACACCACTACCTCCTCTTCTATTTCCTACTCCTTTCCTAGTAACTCCTAGCATTCCGCCAAAATTTTCTGTAGTACCAAGTATGTCTCAGCCCTTATTTTCTACCCTATTTTCTCTCTCACACACAAAATATTGCAGCTCTCTGGCATTGCCTTGCTTTGAGACACACAAGCGGACTAAGACAGAAGAAAACAGTTTGCAAGTGTGAACGATTTTGTTACTCCCTGCTCTAACACACACAGTTGTTCATCATGTCCCCGTGACTGTGAATAAAACAGCTCCAGCAGCAATAGCAACATGTAATTACATCCAAAAAAGGCTTAGCTAAGAGACTAATCATGCTGAGCTGTTATGTCCTAATAAAAATAAAAGAGCATTGATTTCCACCAGATTCAAATGTTTCATTTGAGTGCTTGTGCATATTTTCTCCCCACCACCAGGCATTTAAGCAGACACCTCTCAGATATTGTCAGGTAGGTATCAACAGATACACCCACACAGGGCCTACACCAAACACGCTTTGTGGTGTTTTTGCAGAAATATTTGATATGTAAAATTTCAGAGAGCTCAGTACTCAGAGGTGCTGATCAAACAGTCCAGTATCACATCTCTGCTGAGGACACTGTAACCACTTAGGAAACTGGGCAGTGTGCTCCCTAGATCCCAACCAGCCTGAAGGAACTACAACACACACGCTGAGATAGATTTCAACTGGACACATCTGACTCTCCAGACTGAGACAGGACCAGAAAATGCTGCTCTATATTTATGTACATTTTTGTTGAACTGTTTTCAGATATTTTCATTTCAACAAGTAAAAGATGCTTTACTGCAGTATGTAACATACTCAACATTTTAACCAGTATCAGTTTTGCCACACATCAAAATCATCATAATCTCACTTTACACTCACCCTTTCTGACCTGTATTTACTTCTGCACACTCAGCTGGCCATTCACACTGCACATACTGGCAATTTTAAAATGCCAGTTACAGACATTTTGACCTTTGTTTTGTAGAGAGAAGAGAGTACTAAACAGATAACATGAAATACACTAACAGTATTTTATCTTCAGGTCTTTGTAATGACCAGTAATTAAAGATATTTAAAAGTACGGAAAAAGTAGGTCCTTGATAGGATTTTCCTTTACGGATCATGGACTTTTCTTTTATGAATGCAGATAATTGCTTATATGATTTAATAAATAGCAAAACAATACATTGGTTACTATAGAAAAATAGTGCTTTCATGAACTTTGCTTCAAATGAAACTTTATTTTAGCTTCAATAAACTTCTTAACTGGTTTCATACCCAAAATTTAAACTCCTTCGAGCATTTGATGTCACACTAATCCTATCTGTTGATGGACTTGGGATCACATGGCGTCCTGGAGACATTTTCTTTACTTCCCAGGCCAGTGAAGTAGGTCTGCAAATTCAGGAAAGAAAAGTTTAATAATATAATTCACAGTAACTCTATCACCTTAAAGCAAAACCAGAACCGACAAACGCTCCAAGTGTTAACGAATCCTGCTGAATTTAATCATTCATCTTAGCAATTGTTTCTAACCAACTCCAAACTCTATCAGCCAGACCCGTATGAACAATAATGCCTCTTCTCAAGACTACAATGCTTATTTCAAATTCCAGTGTAGAACAAAGCACCACACCCACCATTTAAAAGGAAAGGATGGGGTAGGACTGGAAATATCCTCTTGTTCTAAGTGACAGTGACAATGCACATAAAATGTCCTCACACCCATTTTGTTGAAAAGGAAAATTGGTTCTATTTGCTGAATCTCTGCTAGAAAATGAAGTTTACTGTGAACTTTACTCTCTTTGTAGATTAAAAAAAATATAAATCTAATTACCTGCTTTGAGCATCAGCTTTTTCTAGCTTCTCCTGTAGCTGTATCCAATCAATCAATGCTTTGAAGTCCCTTACATAGTTATCCAGCATCATCAGGACTTCCTGAAAAGCAACCACCACATCAATCTTCCTATTTAAAAAACAATCCCCCACCCCAAAAAAGAAACTGAAAAGAAAGGACATTTACTGTTCTGTAGCTTTCTCATTAAAAATAAACCCAAGACAATCCCTGAAAACAAGAAGGCCCAGATAATTAAGATTTTTATGTGAGCAATCATTAAACCATTTATCCTAAAAAAAAAGGTGCACATTTTCCAAGATCTGTGTGAGAATCAATGTGTAAGGACGAAGTGGCAACACACGCAAGAAAATAATTCTTAACACACACAGGGATACCTGTTTCATTATTTATGCTTTTTTTTGATCAGAGTTATCTTTTAAAATATGCTAGATACACATCATCAAATAGGCAAAACTGTATAAAACCTAACAGGTCTGTGAAAGACTAATAATGTCACAATTAATCTGCTTGTGATATAAAGTACACAAAACTACACAAAGGCAACAGCATCAGAACCTGGGTAGGATTAAACACACACTGTCAAAAACGATGTGGGAATGCTGGAGATTTACTCAGAATATGCAAAATCTTGATGAAGTAGTTTGAATCTGGAACTACACGTTGGTCTCTAACAAATAAAATTAACCGTTACAAAAGGACATATAAATTAACCTCACACTGCACCAGGAAGAAAGTCACAGACAAAATGGCAGCGCCTGAAGAGACTTGTTTCTGATTAAAATATCCTTAACTACAAGAAATTATTGACTGGGCCTACTGATAGCCAGTTGGCACAAATGTACAGATGTAGTACCTACAGTAAGGGCAGATTGCATCCAGAAACAATGAAAAATTGAAGCTAAGTTGCCTTTACTCAGATAATGGCACCATTTTTTCACTGCAAAGCAGAGCAAAACACAACATTAATGGAACTCTCAGTTGCGTTCCCCGAGCAAACTACAGTTATCTACTGCCACTGGTAGGGAAAGGAGCAATTCTTTATCATGCAGCAAGGTAGGAAATCACTTGTATTCCACACATAAACTCAAAAATCATTGACTGAACGTGACAAAACACACACAGACATAAGGCACCACCTCAGCAAAGCTGATTATCACCAACAAAGCACATTAACGCCTTTCTGAGGGAGAGAGTTTGAGTTCATGTCAGTCAGAAAGAGCCGCTTTTGTAACTACTCTTTCCGAGACAAGAAAAATGTGTCCTGTACTCTGTCACGACAATGTGCTGAAAATAATCAAAATCATGAAGGAAGCTTGAATTCTATGAAACTTAAATGAGCTTCACATGCAGAGTGTAAAGTACAGACATAATTTTATGGTATAAGGAAAAACACTGATGACAAAACGTTGCTGTTTCACAAGTTCTTTACTATGCCAAAGTCATTCCTGCTGGTAATAAGATACATTTTCTGCTCAAAGCAAATAACTATTACTTAGAAATTTTGGGAACAATTACAAATGTGAAGGTATTGGTTCTTAAGTGCATAACTACAAATTTTAACAGTAAAACCTTTGACACCAAAAACATTAAAAACACTCTCCCTACAGTCCAGGTAACTAATGCATGTTTTTGTAACATCACATCCCATACATCTTTACTATTAATTGTCTTTTTAATAGAAAAAGAACCTCTAATGCATGCAAAATGCTTTTTCATATAAAACCATACTGATTAATATTCATTTTGTTTAACCCTATCTTTGAAATTCAGCTTTAGTTTTGACATAAGTATCCTTTTAACTACTTTTTATGGCACATACAGAGCATATGCTGTTTGCTGTAAGGGAAAAGACATCATAAAGTCAGACACCAGGGAAATCAAACAGAATCCCGCTGCTGATGCAAAAGTTGTTCTTTGTTTTGAAATATTCCCCAAAAAAGCTAACAGAAATCTTTCTGACAAAGCAGTTGGTTTACAGCACCAAAATAATTCTTAAGTAAAGTCTGCTACAAGAAATGAACAAGTCAAGTGTTTCAGCCAGTTCTTTTTTCAGATTCACTAATAAAATTTCAGCTTTCTAATCCAATTCATGTCCATTTAGGTTAGCCCATACTAAGTTGTGCTGACTGTTACTAACAATGAGAGCATAGAAAGCAAAATTTAATTCTGAATCATTTACTTTTCAAGTCAGCCACCGACATATTCCTCTCAAAAAAAAAAAAGAATAATGTGAATATGAGTTATATTTCTGAAGTTAGCTGGCATAGAAAAAAAACCGCAATAAATGGCTTAACCTATTTTAAGGAATGTTTAGCTCCACATTATCAGAAATGATCAGAGCAGACCCATGCAGCTGTAACCCGAGCCATGTTTTATGAACAAGGGAATACAAACAAGACAAGCAGCTGGAGCGGCCCCATACTCACTGATGCACATCTCTCTCCCTAAAGCTATGAGGGCCATTTTGTCAAGCAGGATGGAGCAGAACAAAAGTGGCTCTGAAAGCGCCGTTGCAGGCATGCAGATAACTCCATATAGATGTCCAGCTAAAATTACCAATTAGTTCCCCAATTGGCTGCAACGGCTTCGATTGGTTTGTAATGGACTCTGGGGCCGGCGCGCAGAGCAGGCCGGGCGGCGCCATCCCTTTGTCCTCTGACACACGATCCCGGCGGGGCTCCGCGCCCCCGGCATCGATCCCGCTCTGCCGCTCACCTACGGCACCGCCGGGAGCTCCGATACCCCGCGCTGCTGAGCCAGGGCAAACCTGCACCACTCGAGAAGCTGCTGACAAAAAGGAACCTTTATGGGCCAGGCTGCGGCTGCACTAAGTCAGAACAATTTTATATCTCATTATTTCTCAAGGTCACATCCATCCCATACGATTTTTAAAGAGACAGTTCAAACTAAGTAAGAAAGCAATACGGCTAAAAAATAACCCTTCAAAGAAAATCAGTGACATGAAACTCAAACCAGTCACAATACAACTCCTGTTACCTTCTCTCTGTTCTCGCCAATTCTCTGATCAACAGTTCTGCATGTCTCTTTTTTTGTCTTTCCTTCTTTTCTGCAGCTTTCACTCATTACTCTGGTTGCCATGTATTTATCTCAAAGTTGGACTTCTAGTCTCTTTAGCTGGGTGATCCCATTAATTACTTTGTAATCAACAAAGATCTTCAAGAGTAGCTACATCAGAACAATCCTCACTCAGAACTCAGGTCCTAGATAGGCCCATTGTAATCCTTCAGAACAGAAGTGCACTTTAGAAATCCCTTAACCACTCTGAAATGTCATTTCATCCATTCATGCTCCCATTCTCAAACAAGGAAGAGGCAAACATGGAGTTATGGAAGACTGTAGGATTTTAAGGTTACTACAACCCAAAACAGTAGCACATGCATCAGAGAAATTAACTCAGTCACCACAGCTGTACTTTAGCTTATCGGCCAAGCTACAAACATGTGTTCTGTTTTACAAACCATGCCTGCTTTACGCTGTTTCATTACCTGTACTGAATATTTTAGTTTATATATTTACCAAAATAAACTCCATGGTTTTTTTGTACCGGAGCATGCTTTTAGCACACAAACTAAGTTCCTTCTTTCTTTTTTTTAATGTATGTTTTCAAGTTTAACTGGGTGTTTCAGTAATTTGACACAAAAATTGCTTCAAAAATTCCTTGTAGCCTTTTCATACAGTTGAATTACAGATAATTAAAGCCAGCTCTGGGGTTGGTTCAACCAACATGATTGTCAAAGCTTTGGGAAAGGATGAAAGGAAGCAGCTCCTCTAGACAAAGGACTCTCCTTATATCAACTTCAGTACGTGGCAAATAATATTTTAAGAAAGCAGATGGTCTCCTAGATCCAAGTGTTAAATGCACCATATCTGGTCTCAGTTGCTCCTCATTGATTCACCTATGACATGGCAGCCACAATCCACTGCCTGACAAGGATGTGCTCCAAAGGACCATAACCATTACCAAAGGAAAATTTCTCCATAAGAATTAATGCAGTGGCATGTGCAGAGACTTAATCACACAAAATTTAAACATATATATATGTATATGTTTATATGTATGTATGTCTAATGCAAAGGATCAGAGGCAGGGACGGGGATACCCAGACTGCCAACTAAAAGACATGCTGGCTTTTCAGAACTGATCACCATTTTGAAAGACCTCATCCCTTTTTAGCTATAAGACTGAATGCTTGATCATGAACCCATTTTCCTGTCCTTCTCTGATGACTCATCTGCAGAAGAAGACAATGATGAAAAAGTAAATGTCCAAAAAGAGGCAGCAGGAATGCTCACAGAGATTTTCACCGGGCATGGACTGCCACAATACAGCCACAGGTTCTTTATTTAGAAAGATATACTCTAGGTAAATATCCCCAAACTGGGAACTAGAAGGTGTGTTTTTGTGAGTGAGTGCTAAGTGGCAGCCTCACACACTTCTGCCATACTCCAGCTGTGGAAGTGGCTGTCCTAAACGCCAGCGATGGATCAGCTGCATGAGCAGGGGTCCCAGTCTGCACGGAGAGAGTGAAATCAGTAGAATTTACACAGCCAGGCACAAAAGCAGCCCTCAGAGAGGCTCCTCTCTGCTTCTGGGAGGCCTCAATCAACTCGAACTCTCTCACAGACATCCCCCAACCAAAAAGCCTTAACTGAAGTTGATTCAGTTGGTTCTTTCACAGAGGAACATCGTGCAACAGGTCTAAACTTTTAAGTGGAAGTCTTTACACACCTCTTCACCTTGTGCTGTCTGTGAGAAGCAGAACGACAGAACTTCACTGCTGAATTTTCCATTTCATAAGAGGGAATAAAAATCTCAAGCAAAATTAAACTGTTTTCACAGAACCAAAATGATTTAAGAATGCATCTGTAAGCTTTAGAAACAAGACAGAATCCACCCTGGCCAAAACATTCCAGAAATACACCAATAACTAATGTTAGGTGAAAAGACAGGATATTGTACAAGCTTTACGTAATGCTAAACAGCAATGTAAAAAGAATATAGAACTAAATTTTTACATTATAAAATTCAGCTTTTTTGAAAGGAAAAGAACAGCTGAAGCTATTAATTCATCCTAGAAGAAAAAAACCCCAAAAATTAAATTAAAGGTAGTTTGATATTCTTCTATACTTGCTGTATC
Organism: Falcunculus frontatus; assembly: GCA_013398115.1. NCBI lineage: Eukaryota > Metazoa > Chordata > Aves > Passeriformes > Falcunculus > Falcunculus frontatus. The sequence goes on along the minus strand of VZRV01005410.1, from coordinate 674,345 downwards.
ATTAGTTGTTGGATCCGGTTGCTCAAACTCTATCAATAAAGGATTCACGTAAGTGTGTAGTGTTTCTTTTTTATATCTATATATACACACACATATATATAAATACAAACTCAGTTGCTGAGACACCTTAAAACACCATAGAAGAATAGCAGCTGAAGACATCTGCTGCATTAACCAAAACTGACAACAGAATCTGCCTTCATTCATATACAAATCTTTTGCTCTTAATCCCTTTTATCATACAGCAAGAGATTTAAAGGCATTACCATTTCTGCTCTGCCTGCACTTGCCACCCAAACCTAGGAAATAGTAGGTAAAATTTTCATATAAATGTTAAGACACACAGAAACCTAGCTAAGATGTAGAATATCCATACAATATGCATTTTCAATGTTGAAGGTTACAGCCAAATCTACTAGGATATATCTAATCTTTTATCACCATTGCACAAGCTAATTTATGTACAGTAAGATTATGCTTAAACTTGAGAACTCTTCATTTCAGAAATAATTCAACCATGTTCATTATACCTTTACATACAAAGCATCCAAGCCCTATCTATATATCTATATATCTGTATACATGATTTGAGAGTTCTCAATTCCAAATCAATAGCAGAATACCAACTTCAGCAGAGCCCAAAGCTGAGAGAAAATATACACAAGCACTGATCCTCTTACACACATTCCCACTGTTTGGATCCTCACCACAACCCTTCCGTCTGCAGTTTCAACCACAAAGAGCCACCAGAGCCCTTTCCCATTGGGGAGCATCAAACATCTTCAGTGACAACGCAATCGATAAAGCGATAACAACTTCTAAGGATAAGGGAGAGCAAAAGGTACAAAATACCAAAAAAACCCCAACTAATATCTTATACCAGGTTAAGCAGAAGGTTTAAAATGCCAGAAGTTGTCATATTTCATTTTTATATGGGTCTTCTTGTACGACAACCTTTATTCAAGTAAAATGTTTAAATGGAACAGCACAAGCCCATTTGACCAAGACAGAAGTTTAAAAAGTCGAAATTAAGGAAGTTTTTGATAATGTGAATTTATCTTAATTGAAAGGATTTTTCAAAATACCACATTAAAAAAATGAAGGAAAGGTTAGCAGTGGGACCATTTTGCTTTCTTATTTAATATTATTTCCCACCTATGTCCAGCAGTCAAAACGGTAGACACTGGGCTGTGTCTGTCAAAACCACCATAAAATAATGACAAACAATAGAATTTACAGAAGAGAAACATTATTAGTAAAAATAATTTGCAAGACTAAGCAGTTTTACACTTCATATCCCAATTAACAGAAATGACAGTAAAAGAAAATCCCACAGACAAAGGACCACAGCACAAACATATTCCAGCTGCTCAGGTAAGGCACACTTTTGTGCTGAGAAAAGATCTTTTAAAAGGGAAGAGTAACATGAACATCACAGAAGTTTCACACAACTTGACACTGGACTGCCCTGTTTGCTCATTTTTGGGTTTTTTCACCTGTGTTTTGCAAACAAGTAACCTGATCCACACAGATACATACATCATTGTCAAGAGTCCACTAAAATGAAGACTTTTCACTCAGGCTACATAGTATCCCCCTCCAAAAGCAGATCAAGCAGCTCGATTAAAATGTTGAATGATATCTAACTCCCAAAATATGTGATAATAATACAAATATGTTTCTGTTCTTTCAGTCACAGAAGTTTAAAATGCTAATTTAATTACAATGCAAGGCTGGCTGACTTTCTTAAACCAAAAAATTCTACAGAGAAGTTTCCCGAGCAGGAAGACAGTTCAGTACCAAGATGTTAAATTGTGTTAGACCAACCAGTGACTTGGAAGCCTCTGAGCTACTGTTCAGTTCCCAAAGCTGCTTTCAATGAAATGTATTTGTACGCTAATCTCAAAGGCAATTTGGCCGTGTCTGATTACAGCAGAGAATGAGATGCATAAGATAAAAGTTTACTTAAATTGATATATGAATTTTTTTACAGTGATTAGATAATCATTTCCAGAATGTGTTGAGTTTTCAGCCATGTTTAATATGAAAACAAAGTAATATCTTTAACATTTCTTTTCTAATGTATTCTGACTTCTCTTAATGCTTGCGATAAATTCCATTTCCAAAGCATGAGTGATTTTTATTAAATGACAAGGGTATTTCTGCAGATCTACTAGAAAATCACAATAAAATGTGAACCAGATGCACAAGCTATTACAAGCCCAGGTTATTTGAAACTGGGAAGTGTCTTACAGTGACATCCCAACCAGACATTGCTTACACTCGACCACCAATCACTTTCTTAACAAAGGGAGCATGAGAGGAGTGATAACTATCTGAGTGATAACTGCAGAAAGGGAGCAGTGTGTAATTAAGCCACTTAACAGGAAGCAAATGAACGTGAAAAAGGCTGAACTGCAACAGTGCCACCTACAGTAAAGGACATTACCAGGAAAAGTTAACCAATCAGTGTTTAGTCAGAAAAGTAACAAAATCAGAGCTCAATAAACGAAATCTGATTTCACCAAAAACTGAGCTGCAACAATATCATGTACAACTCTTTTTTTTTATACACTTCAAAAACTTCCCTGCTCAAGTTGAAAGCATTCTCTTAAATATGAGTACATATGCCCTCAGTTTTCCTATTTAAAAGCCTACACAAAACACAAATGAAAAAGTAACATGTTTCTGAAGCTCTAATGCCTCATTTACCTTTTTTGTAAAATATAAAAAAAGCCAGATAGAAGCCAGATAGGCAAAGAACAGCTGGAGCCTTACCTTGCATTCCACCACACTCTGATCTGATTCACATGTGACATAGATTTCATCAACTGCCCGCCGGAGATTGTCAAAGAGAAATGCCCAGTACCGAGCCCGCAGATCCACCTTTCGAGGCTGCCTTGTTTTGGTTGGGCTTTTGTCAAAGTTTTTATCTCCAGCTCCTGCTGCTGTTAATTTACAGTCTAAGGTAGTGTTCTGAAAACGAGACGGTACAAGGGAAAAGGAGAACAAACAGAATTATGGTAAGGAGTTGGGTTTCTATGCAACACACCTTTTATCAGCATACTGAAACACCTGCAAACAAGAACTTCTTCACTAAAGAAGACATCATTGCAATGACTTGAGTTTTTTAGAACACACTTTCTTAAATATAGGCAGCACTTATGTTCAACTAGATTCTGTTTCTTTGACATTTATAATATTTTCATTCCACAACAGTATAAGATACTCTGCCTCTCAGCACACTGGAAAGTTAATTTTCTAATTACATATCCTGTATTACTTATTCTGACAGGTGTGTTTATCCAGAGGTGAAAATAGCATTTCACTAATAAACATACCAGCAATATTCCACCAGAGGGAAATTCTATTACCAAGACATTACATATGACATGATTGTTTTAAAACCCTCATGCTAATACGTGTTAATGCCAGTGAAATGCTGATGTGGCTCACCCTAAAACACAGACTTAACTGACCCAGTCCTGCTTTGCTGCACAGACACAAGGGACAGCCAACATGCTAAATGGGATGGGATGGGATATTCCAAAGGATTCTGAAGCATACCTCTTTGGCTAAAAATACCAAATCACCACTTGGTCCCATGACACTGCCCTTATTAAACCTGAAATTCTCTCCAATAAAAGAAAACAAACAGTAAAATCCTGTTACCATAAGCTTGTGCATTACATAGCAAGTGGACAAGCACCCCCAGTAAACCCCAAGTGACACCCAACTGTGTGCTACTTTGTGATGGAGGCATTAGCTACATGTTAAAGTAGTCTGGTTTTAGTTGGCTTTTTCATTAATGTATTTATTTTAATAGCACCTTTAATGTAGTTTTGATGCACTGGTCCACTGTGGCATATATCTCCAGGAAATCAATTCTTACTGGAGTACTCTTGTAGGGATTAAAATCCCATTCTAAATGCTCTGCTTTGGTGATTGAATAAGAACAATCAAAACAGACACCACACATAACAGTACAAAGTGTTTATAATTAGAATATCTAATCACTATCCAGAAATAGTATAATTTTCTAAACAATTGGCTGGGATTCAAGCCTTTTTCTCCTGTACCACACATCATTAAACAAATTCCAGTTTGCAATTAGGGAGAGAGACAGTGCTTTCAGAATGGTTATGCTCTCACCTGCGTTTGTGGTGAGATGCTAATTTTTCTGTAAGAAGCAGAAGAATGGGCATCTGATTTACTACAATCACACCAACATCTCTGCTACCCTTACATATATCTCCAAGTGCTCCAAGTGTACTCCAGATGAACCCCAGCTAATGTATGCACGAGAGCCATGTTCAGAAAGATGCATGGCATAAACAACCGATGAACAGCAGTTTCAGAAGGGTTTCATATTTTTTCTTCCATGACATACGTCACCTCTTAACAAACTGCTGGGAGAAAAGATGCTCCTTAGCTGAGGCCTTGTATAAAAACATTTAAAGCAAAGCTTATATATTGGCTAATTTATAGCTCCTTGAAACTACAGTTTATAATGATGCAAGCACAACTACAGAATCATAAACAGCTACATTAAAATAACTGTGCTACCTGTTGCTGCCTGTGTTTATAAGATGTGACCTTAGGAAAGTGATTAGGTTTACAGTCGTTCAGCTAATACTGCTGATATAAAGGATCAGTTGTTTTGGAATGAGAAATGTACATAATTCCCACTATTTGAAAGATAGGTTTTCAAACCTATCTTTACAAGACAATGTCATGGAATATGTTTTGATATTTAGTAATAAGTGTTATCCATCTGCTCTATGTGGCATCCATTTATCTTCTCGCTTATATGTCAGCAGTATTTTAATGAGGAAAACATCATGTGTAGGCTCTGTAAGTTATAGCTGTTCCATTCTTATCCTGTGAGCAGATTTTCAGGGTCTCAGTAAAACCTAAGCAACATGTACAGCTACCCATGTTCCGGCAGAACGCCTCTGAAAGGATGAAACCTCTAAATGACCTGATTTCTTGTAAACACTATCACACAAGTAGGTAAGCATTAAGTTGGTGGTTTGTTATTAGAAATAATATTTTAACTTGCAGTGATAGTTCAAATATTCAACTGCAGAAGATGCAAAGCTTATGTGCCTTTGAAGTTAACAAACATGGGAATACCCCTTCTTACTTTCCAAGTAACCCAGCATGGATGATGAAAGTGACATTAAAACTGAATCTCTCTTGGTGTTTTTTAATTTTTTTTCCTGCTAATAGTTTCAGTAACTTGCCTTGCACTTGTGGAAAGTATGCAATCTATATTTATACTCTCAGGATGCCAAAATTTATTGAATGTATATTTGCCAGCATCCTACTGAAAGGAAGATGAGGTTGATAAGATCATATGAAACAGCTCTTGTAAGTTTATTTTCTTGAGATTAGTGGCCCATTTACATGTAAAGGAAAATTAAAAGTGAAAGCTCAACAAAATTATGCCAAAAAAGCCACCAATTACAGCAGTATCCAGCGTCTGAAAAGCAGTAGAAATAAAGGTGCTGAATGCCAAATTGAGATGCCAAGATGCACAGACACTCAGCAGTCCATTTCCAACCTTAACTGAATCCACCAGGAATGCGCTGTGTCGACAAGAGCTTTAGTACAGCAATCCCACACAGAGCCACCAAGTAGCAACCAAGCATTCTCTTGAAAACTCAGAATTCTCATAATCCCCAAGTTAGACAGATCCCAGACTGTGCAGCACATTGCTCTCACACCCTCAACACTCCGAGGGCAAACCCTTGCAGGGAGCCCCAACTACATCACTAATACTCCACCCTCAGTGACCCAGAGAACCAGGATACACAGTGTTTGTAATGTACCAGTGTGTGAAGAGAATACACGGTTAACGGCTGCTAAACTAAACTGGGTAAACAACATGCCTGTGTTTTAAAGAGGCAAATACCTATGGAAGCAGAACATTTTTTCTTTTTTGAAAAATAACCTCTTCCATATGCTTTATTACCAAATTCTGACAGGCTGCCTCAAAATACTAAATGGCTAAAGCTGTACTAATGGCTAAATCCATAAATCAAAGAAAAACAGCAGTTAAAAATATTAAACATAAGGAAAGATTGAGGTATTACCTTATTAATGTAATAAAGATTGTCATCTACAGAGAAAAAAAATCCCGAATAAAAATAGGAGCAGTTTCTTCTTTACAATTCTCATTCAGACTGGCTTTCCAGTCATGGAAATTTTACTCATCTAGACTTTTTTCCAAAATAAGATATACTGACTTGAGCCACTAATACATGAGGTCAAGACATTTCCTTAAATTAGAAACGGGGGGGGGGGGGGGAAGGCAGCCCTTGTATAAGCATCATGCTTATAGGAAGAATATCCTATATCATTTTATTGAACAGCACTTTCCTTAAAAAAACTTTAATGCCCGTAAGTCATGTGTGCAGAGGCTGGGAAGTGCCAAAAGGAAAGGCTGAGGAAGATAACCTAAATTCTGGCAATTTTAACTTCTGAATACTTGACTTTGAAACTTATATGCTTTAAAAATACAATGTATACACAGTTTTAGAGAAGTATTAATCAGCCAGTAATATATCAGTGATCTCACAGAAAAGCATTGTTATGTAATCAATTTTATGTCACAATAAAAAACGAGCAGATACCTGTTTTGCAGTCTTGTGTGTTCCTTGAGTCACCCTTTTTGTTTTTCCACCAGATTGCCATTTCGATTTTCCTGTGGGAGAAGCAACTGTTTTAATCAACAATAATGATTTTAATTAAATAGAGCACTCTAAAATGCACATATCTCATCTTGCAATGTACTGAGAGGGGCACAGTTTCTGAGTTAAGAGGTTTGGCAAATTTTATATTCTAAATATATATTCCACTGTTCAGAACGTGGATAATGCCAGAAAACACTGGAAAATGAAAAAAATACAAGAAAGGCAAGACACACAGACTTCGTTAAACAAAAGTAACCCAGCTTTAAGTTCTCAGTGCCTCTAAAGATCATATCATTACAATCTACATGCCAAATATGACACTAGTTTTCCATATAAATTTTAAGAAGTCTGCTTTTGAATGACTGCTCAATCAACTGTTACAGAATTAAAACAAGAAATACATTTGTTAGGAAAACCAAATGTAATGGTTTCATTTTTCTGGAACTGTTCTGCCAAGAAAGATGGGAAAAAACGGAACTTAGGTCGGGATTTAGTTCATCAACATTTAGGGAGCCAAAGGAAGAGAGAAAAACATTCCCAGAACACAAGTCAGTCTCCTTAAGACATGAAATCCCTTCTCAAATGTACCTGTCATCCTCCACTGCTTATACAAAGTGACTTCAGCAACTATGCTTCTAAAATCAGTTTAAATTCCCCCAGTCAGAACGGGTAATTCCAGGTCTCAGCGCTGTGGTGGTGGCAATTAACTGATTTAGAGTTATCTTTGCATAGAAATATCTGTGTTAGCCTAGACCAACCTGATCTGTTTGTACTTAATCTTTGAGATTTGCTATGGGGTAATGTAAAAAAATTTATTCCTCCAAGTATCTCACTTGCACAACATGAAAATCATAGGATCCAATTACCAAAAATGTAAACAAGCTAAGACAAAACAGTAACTATGGAAAGAGTTTTCTCTAGCACAGATTAAATCCAAATAGAAGTTTCAAGATTATTTAGCTGGATGAAGCCAAGCAAATCGATGCATTAGTTAAATACAGTCCTCCCTAGACCATGGAGATCATTCTTGAATTTCAGAATTGTCCAGTTGAGTTTTTAACAGTTCTGAGGCCAAATTCCCAAACACAGTCCAGCTGTTTTACATTGCTCTGGTTATGTAAAGCAGCTGCAAACCTGTCTAAATCAAGCAGTTGTACAGCTGGTTTGCACAGCTGGTTTGTATCATTGGCTATTCCAAGCAACAAGGCTTTTAATTTAAAACAAATTAAAAATTACTTGCTTGATAATTCATTTTTAAAATGCCACATTAGCCAAAAACCAGGTATAAACTAATATACTGAACTCAATTTAGCAGCATTCAAGAAAAAAAAAAATCATTCAGCTACTGCATGTATAAAAGCTTCACAGTCACTAAAAAGCTTAAACTGGGGAATAGTTCCATGGCAGACTTCCGATAACTGAAGTATTCCAATCACCAAAGTCTTTCTTCTGATGTGATTAACATTCTGCAAAGACAAGGTTTTGAAGGCAATGGCATACAAGACCTGCACAGTGAAAAGGTTTGCAACAAATATGGGTACATTAAAATTAAAAAGGGGCAGATGAACACATCAAGTTGCAGACTCTTTAAATTCTATAAAATCCAGAATAACAAACCATCAGCTAAGATCTGTGAAATCTCTGAACAAGCCCCTTCTAAAGACAAAAGCAAGTTTCCAGACACTTCCCAAATGGGGCAGACATTTAGATGCAAATAGCAGGTTTTCCAAATTTAATATAGTGTGGGGAAAGGACTAACTTTTTCTTAAGGTGTATAAGGCCAGAAAACTTCGTATTTCAGCAGCAGCCACATTTTCAAGCTTTCTTATTCCTTTTCTTACAATAATGGCTCTGGTTATTAGAAGGTATCTTCCTTTCTGCTTTTGTCCTATACTCCCAAGCAGTGACAGCACTGCTCAATGGCTGTTCGTATGTTCAGGTAACTGGTGTGTAACTGGTGTGTAGTTGGTGTGTAACTGGTGTGTAACTACACCATGCTGGCATTGCTAAGAGATGCACAGACCTCAGTGACACCTGAAGGGCATCCCCTGCTAGCAATTTACTGAATTGAAAGGAGAGAACAATAGTGACCCAAGATGATCATCTCCTTTAGCTATTAAGTTACTACCCACATGAAATATATGAAGTATCAAAGTTTTGCAGCATTAGAGGAGCTACAGCCATATTTTACACTGGAAGTCTATTTCCTTCCTGTCTGGTGATTAAATATGAAACACACAGGGTTTATGATTTGTGAAGACTTCTTGTCAAAAAGCTGAGGTGCCAATATCTACCAAAAAACCCCACTGATAACCTACTCTCAAAAGCTGTCTTTTACCTAACAATGCCAACAACCAGCCTGCTCATCTCTCTCTTTTCGGATATTTTTACTGGTATGGGAAATGTGGGAATTGCCTTTAAATTTAGTAGTTAATTGCAGTCTTCATTTCTGTCCTGGCTACAGCAGAAATCAACTGCACAAGTTGTTTCAGCATCTTTGACACTGTTCATCATCACACCCTCAGCAGGAATGATAATTTTCAACTGAGGAAGCATGCTGAAGTTTCTAACCCTACTATGAACCGTATCTTTTTATATGTCTGTAGAGCAGCAGCAGATGCTATTTTTCTAACTGTACAATGCTAAGGATCTGGAGAAATTACTGCCTTCAAGCATGGATACAACCAAAATTCCCTACGTTTTTCCCCCTCCAGATTGAATTTCAGCAATATATTTTGCACAAAATTACTTTTATAAATTACTGTCACTGTCTCATCCAGAATATAATGGCCCTGTATTCACCTACCAGCACTAGACTGGATTCCCATTCATTCCAGTGAAATTCAAGGTTTGAAACTTAGGAACCCTAAAGAATCCCCTTCACACTGCATTCTGCCAGCTCCCATCAGACCGATGCTGCAGGGGCTCACACACAATGTGTGCAGTCAGGACTCTCACAATTCCTCACATGGCCAAAAAGAGCCAAGTTTCATGACTTTGATCACATCCCACAAAACCTATTTACTGCAGCAGGCTCTTGCTGAAACAGTGGAATATGCTGCAGGCTCCCCAGAGTGTGCCAGGTACCTTTCAACCAATAAAATATGTTTCCTTACCCTGAAATGCTTTATCTGCAAATGAATTCTATACTGCAAGAGCCTAGGTGATTTTAAACAAATAGGAAATAAGAGGGGAACAGTCACAAATACAAGATTTTCCAATTTTTCTACACATCTCAAAGTTCCAAAGGCATCTTACCATCTATTAACATTTCAATGTCAAGCCTCTGCAATTTTTTAACTGTTGCTAATACCAAAGATAAGATTTTGTAATAAAATTTGTGTGTGGTTGCTTACCTGCATTCAGTGCCTGAAATTTCATTCTAAGCACGTGAAATAATTACAAAGGAAAGAATTCTGAAACCCTCCCTTGGAACAATCACAGCTTTCCAAAGTGGGCAAAAGCAATGTGACTGCAATTGGTGACTGGTGGCTGTAGGTTTGGAATGCAAATTCCATTCTGGAGACAGAATACCAGAATAGTGAATTTTTCACAGTTTTAAAACTTCTTCTAAGACGCCAAGTCAGCAATAGCATTGGTTAGTTCATCCAACAGAATCTGCTGTGTAATACTGAATTCTGTGAAGGCGTATTTGAATTTTAATGGTTGAAAAGTGTTAACAGTCACTCTGTCTTCTAGATCATTACCACCATGGTTGGGACTTTGTCACGTCATTGATCTGTATTCACAATTAGAATTTCAGATCTGACATAACTGGGGTGCACACTGCTCCAAAACACACAACAGACGTGTCACCTGCCATTCCAGAAATCTCTTTCCTTTCTAAGGAAATATTGCTTACCGGCAGGAACTATATATTTACAGCATGGAATCAGAAGGTTTTGATTTCTCTTTTACCCATGTATGCTATATAAAATACACAAGTGTTTCAGAGCAAGAGTTAAAAGGGAAGAACAACACAAGCACCTAATTTTTAAAGGAAACAGAAAAAGGATACAAATGGAAAAGATGAATTCAGCATTTTAATTAATCAACCCTCTATAACACTACCCCAGTAATAAAAAATGTTCATACCTTGCCTGTGTCTGGAAGAAGAAATAAATCTCATTATAAATAACAGTATATAATTTAAAATGTTAAATCACACACTGGTGCTGCCAAATCAATACCTCTGAACATTATGAGCAGAAGAAACTGCCCAAAGACAAAATTCTGCTTTGTACAGAGGAGTGGCAGGATTGGCGCAGGCACCCTGAACCTTTGGCCTGATTTACACAACCCCTGAACAAGTTAGAACTGTCCTAATTCATAATATTGCTGTATCATCCCTCAGGGACACAGTACATATGGAAAGATCAGCATAAAATGAACCAGAGCTCAGTGACACCAACACAAACATCCTCCATGCCAGGCAAGGGTCAAGAGATAAAGGATCTGGCTCTGCCAGGCTTTCACTAACCACAAGTTCCTTTCCACAGGGAAATTTTCCATCAGGCAATAATCATCAGATCCTTTGCATTGTGCAAAAAGGTCAGCCTATAATTTAAGAAATTTTAACAGGAAAGCTCCACTGACAAAGTTTAAAAATTACAATGGGGCTAATACGACCAAAAGAAGGAAACGAATACAGCTACTTGGATTTTAAATACTGTACATAACTACTATTTAATGAAAGCTAAAAATTCACTGTTACATTCATCATGGTTTAGCAGAAATTGTTAGAGCATTCATCTACAAATCACAGTAATTTTTAAAGAAAAAGTCTTAAGAGTTTCCAAAATAATATTACAAGCAAGGTGGTATTAAAAAATAACAGACTCTTTAAACAGAAAGTGAATCAAACCAAAAGTTGCTCAAAAATACTGCTAGAAATATACTGCATGTTCCTTTACCACACAATCATATCACTACCTTCCCCAGAAGTGTAATTTGCAATCTGGAAATGCTTTGGGCCCCCCTTCTATTCTGCTTAAAGATGATTTAAACTTTGCATCAGGCATAGGTTTCATTATCTTGCAACTTAAGACGTAATATTTCTTAGAAATATCTTTTCCACTGGCAGAATCACAGAACCTCTAGAGATCATTTAGCTCAACCTCCAGGCTGCCCAGGACTACGTCCAGGGAGGTTTTGAGCATCTCCAAGGAAGATGATGCCCACAGTTGTTCCAGGCAACTGGTTCCCATGTTCAACCACCTTCATAGAATAAAAAAATTTACTTTTAGACACTCAAAAGCTGCAGCACCTGGACAGGGACATGCAAGCTACAAAAATACTTGAGATGAAGTCCTCAAAAACAGCATTCAGACATCTGGAACAGCTTGACTAGGATAAAAATAAAAGTCAATTCCTGGCTCCTTAAGTCATTGTACCACAAGAGAGTATTACAACAATAACAAAACTGTTCTGAGGATTTGCATTACGGAATGCTGTCCCCACATATCCCCTTCTTTAGAGATTCTTCACCGGCATTTACCAAAGCTGAAGTGATCCCAAAAGAACCTTCCAAACTGCTTTGTTTTAGAACACAGAGAGCAATTTGTTAGATTGTTCTAAGTCATCTCTACAATTCTGAATTTCCAAGTTACAAGAGATCATTTTAGGACAACATGATTGTGTTACACAACTATCTTGATAATATCAGCAAAAGAAAACAGTATTAGATGTTACTTGCAGACAAATTAAAACAGTTTTTAATCTGTCACTGGAAGGTTTTATAAAGTGATCTGCCAACTGCAAGGCACATTTTGGAAAAAACCTTCAAATTATTCTATGTATGCTAAACAGAACCTGTTTTAACAGAGAAATTCTATGTAAGAAAAATTCTTCCAGATGAGCAACTCCAGTTGACAGAGGAACAGAACTGCAAAGACCTGGTGGAAGACTGTTAAATACATACCATCATCTTCCTTGTTTTCCAGTGGAACGCTCCATGCAATCAGGTTCCTTGCTGTCCGTCCCTCTTCTGCCACTATTTTCCTCACTTTGTCATGGCTGTTAGAGCGTTGGAAAGAAGCCTGAAAACAAGAAATACATGGATGGGCAAACAAGAAAGAGAAATCTTTGGTTTGATACGTTAATTTCATCCAGTATGTGGTTACACCATCCCAAGCGGAGTGCACAGGTGCTGAATTTTCCTCAAGTATCTGAAACAGGTGTATGCATCCATTTTCATCCCCATTTTTCTGCATATAAGCAGATTGATTCATCAACATGTCATGGCAGTTACTACCCAGCCCTCAACATGGGTATGTCTAGACCACATCACTTTCATTTAATTGCCTGTCAATGCTGCTGGAGCATCTCAGCAGACTTCACAAATGTTGTAATTACCTCGAGTCAATTAGAACTAATTATACAAGCTAAAGGCTGCACAAGACCAAAATACATGTGTTAGTGACTGGTGAGAGCCTGGAGAAAGGAAGAGATTTATGGGAATCATCTGAAACATGTATAAAAGCCCACCTCGCTCACTGAGATGACAAGAACCTAGAAAGTATTTCCTGGAAACTGTGATGGGCTGTTACTACAAAGCTGCAACTACTCAAAGACAGAATAAGAGAGACTAGGGATGCACTTTATTTCCCTAATAAACATATTTCTTTGCACTTGTGAAATGCACCATCACAAGACATTTGAAACCAAATACATTAAGAAGTATTTGCATCAACTGACAGATGTCAATCAGATAAAATCTTGCCTTTTCTACAGTGCAGGAAAGTTAATCCTCAGAAAATAATTTGCAACAAAGCCAAACTATATACGGTAATGATAAACTTATGTACCATGATAGCACAAAACTGCTGAGCATGTTAGCTTTAAACATTGGCAAAGTTAACCACAAAGAAGTTAAATAAACCTAAATATTATTTTAGGCACAAACAGACTGATTTCCTATAGGACTAACCAGGAGGTACATTTTTCCTCTTTTCATTCTTACCATCATACAGCTCAAGCCTGCAACCACTTCTACATCTTTAGAAAGAAAATACAGTAAAATTACACTAAAAACAAATATAGCACATGAGTGGTTAGAATTTATTAAGGCAGTAGGAAACAACATAAATGAGAAACTTCTTTTACTTTAACGCTAATATAATAGTTTTTAACTTGGGTTTATCTCATCCAGATGTCTTCAATTGCCTGTTTGGAAGTCACAGTGTGCCATCTAGTGCTTCACAGACCTGCCCAGAGACACGAGCGGGCAACACAACAGAAGAAAAAACAGCACTGCTGTATCAGCAAAGTTTTGAAAAACCTAATCCAATAAATAGAGCAAATTACATACACTGGCCCAAAGTAACCCAAATAAAGCACATAAACACCCCAGAATCTGTACTGAACTGGTTCTAGTCTATCCTTATTCTATAGAACTAACTGCCTACTCTTGCTAGGAATTTTTAGTAAGAGTGACCATTTCTGCTGTAGCAAGTTTGGTTTGGGTTTTTAATCCCTTGTTGCTTAATGATATGAGTGTAAAACCTTGCATTAGTCCACAACAAACTAACTTTCTAAATTACTTATCTTTATACAAGCCAGAAAGGCTTAAAAGAAAACAATAAGTATCTCATCATGACATTTCAAGGTATTTTGTATTATGAAACTAGAAACTAACTTAAAATTCTCATCTCCGTAACTTGGACGTCAGTCAAAAGAAACCAACAAACCCTTGAGGAAGGCCCAAACAGGAGGCAGCAATGAGGAAGTGCACAGCCACCAACAAGTGAAAATTGTTGTGCCAAAGGCCATAGTGAGTATGAACAGCCTCTTCATTTGACAAGAGCTAGCTGTAGCACCCTCCCTCGCACAAGTGACATGATACCGATACCAGGTTTTTGACTGCTCCCTCAACCTGAATCCCTGCTTTTTGCTACTCAATTACCCAAAGAAGTTACCCTCTGCAATGTGCTCTGGACACAATCGTCCCTTAGGCCAAAGGAGTGACCAGAAACAGTTCAGCCTTAAACAGTAAATGTTTGTTATTTAGTCTGTACTGTTTCTTTTCATGGCTATAAATACTAAAGGACCTGTTATGAAGATTATTTTTTTAATGATGTCCATAGATATAAATACATTGATGGAAACAAACCCACCAGTTTCATCCACTGCATTCCCAAAGAAAATTAATTCAGCTCTAACCTCAGCTCCTTCTAAGAACACCACACTCTTAAGTGTAACCAAACATTAAGGTCTTGCACTACAGCACAGGTTGGATGAAAGCAGTTTAAAATGGGAATCAGCTGACAAAGAATGAATGCAAAAAACCCCATATACTAACACAGCTAGAAATTATGCAAAACAGAAGAAATACTCAAATTTATTCTACAGTAAAATTCCTTTTTGATGGCTTCTCTCCACAGTGTTAATAAATAAAATTTATTAAGCTCCTAGAATCAATACTTTTATAGAAGGTACAAATGAACCTATTTATGAATGAATGCCAACATGAAAAATTAAGTTTTTCTTGCTGTTGAAAAAATATTCTACCATATAGTGTTATAGTTACTGAATGTCTTACCATCATGTTGTAGCCTTCCTCTGCATCAACAGGCTCACTTATTACATTTTTGGACGACCCCATTGAGTATTCATACCTGTGTCAAAATAAATGCAATTAATTATTTTACCTTAAACCACTTCCAAAACTACTTTCAGCTTGCTGGCAGCATCTAGGTCATGGACATCAGAGCAATAGAGTAACGTTTTCAGAAGATAATTTTATTTGTAAAGTGTTTGCATTGCTCCTTACTAAAAACAGCCAAAGTCCAAGAAGAAAACAAAAAGAGAGTGACACCACAGAAAAATGTAATTTTATATGTGCTTAGATAGTAAACAGTACAAAGAATATTAAAACTTTCAAACAAATCATTGCATGGACTGCTCTAGAACAGTGATGCAAGTTGGTTATCAGTTCAAAAAGAAAAATGAATCAGAGATGTACTAACAATCAGCATCAGTTAATTACTGATGAAGCAAAATAAAACTGAAACTTCTGTTCTCATTTAACTATAAGATGTGAAGGCTCCTGTACAAGTCAGCTCTGAGAAAGTGAATACTTTATGCAGCTATGAATACAGAACCATTGCCAAGAGTGAAGAAAGTATACAGGAGTAAATATTTATAGGTTTATCAAGAGTTTCCAGAACAGTGTTAACAATTCTGAAATAAAGTTAAATCCTTGGCTTCAAGGTTGATAAATTCTAGACAGCTGCTGATTTGAGTGCAAACACTCTAATCCTGCTCTTTGGAAGAATCAGATGCTAAACGGATATTAAAGACACTTCTAAATTATCCAAAATTAGGTAAAAAACTAAGATTTTGTTGGCCTTTGCCATTAATGACACTGCTTTAAGCAGGCTGTTCACCTGTTCTTAATTTACATAAATGGCTGAATTTTCTAAAAGGATATAGCCCAACCTGTGTCAACAAGCCCACAGATGTCTGTGTACCTTAAGACAACCTACTAAACCCACACAAACCAAAATGTTCTGCAGTTAGATGAAGGAAGTTGAGTTTTTGAAAACAAAGATTGTACTTCAGGCATCAGAACAGATCCACCACTGAGTCTTCAAACACAGGCATCTTAGAAAACACTTTTTGTACACTAAACTGACTTGACTGTAATCGAGGTATAATAAAAGCTAATTAAACTGACATATACATTGGAGGAAAAAACATGAGGACCCACGTATTTTCCCAGCAGGGCATTTAGAAATAATGCAGAAACAAGAACCTGTATTTAGAGAACTGCACAGAGAAGACAGACCCTGAGTACACTGCGAGACCTACTGTGCTGTCAGCCGTGATTTTGTCCCTGACAGCAAAGGAAGACTACGGGTTTATGCCAGGAACGACATTAGTAGTTTCTAAGATGCAAATACCCATACACCATGTAGCATTTTTTACGAATGCACAGTGAACTTCCTCAGCGCCGGTGCCTCTCCCCACACACACACAACTCCCACTCTGGACGGGTGGGCCTTTAGAGCCTAAAGGACCGTGGGCTTCACAAGCACCGGGATCCCCCTCAGGCTGAGTCCGAGTCTCCCCACAGGCAGCGCGGGAATGACGGGAGGGGCTAGCTCAGACGGACAGCCCGTTTCCCCATCACAGCACGGCCTGACCCACACCCACCGCTCCCGGTCGCCTGTAGCAACCAGGCTGTCCCTCCCCCGTCTCGCCGGGCCGCGTGGCGGAGCCGCCCGCCGGGGCAGCGCCCGGGGCTGTGGGGCTGAGGGGGGACGAG
>VZRV01005410.1:431480-652849 GCA_013398115.1 Falcunculus frontatus | reverse complement strand
CGGGCGGGCCGGGCTGCTCCGGGAGGAAAACGCGCTCTACCCGCGACATAGCCCGTGGCTCTTGTGCTGGGGAGAATCCCCCTGGAAAGCATCACGATCCCTTGAGCACAGTGAGTTAGAAACACCGACAGGCTCATATAGAGGCTATCTCAGTGCCTAAGGCTGCTGTTTGACTCGAGAAGTGACCACTGTGAGGGGACCTCACTGATGTGTATAAATATCTAAAGGAACGGTGCCAAGAGGATGGAGCCAGGCTCTGCTGGGTGGTGCCGACTACTTGGACAGGAGGCAATGAACAGAAACTCATGCCCAAGGAAGTTCCACCTAAATATGAGGAAGAACTTCTTTCCTGTGCAGAGATTGCGCATTGGTGCAGATTGCCACAGAGAGGTTGTGGAGTGATATTTAAATATCACTGGAGGTACTCAAGAACCTTCTGGACACAATCCTGTGCCATGCACTCTGGGATGACCCTGCTTCAGCAGGGAGGTTGGGCCAGATGACCCACTGTGATCCCTTCCAAAATGACCCATTCTGTGATGAAATAAGTGTGGCCAGCCAGAGTTAGTGTGGGTCAGAGCAGTATCAAGTTGAAGGTACCTCCTTTGCACTTGTACTTGCTCCTTGCATGTCTGAAGCTGCTTGGAATCAAGTGGATTTACGTGTTTGTAATTCTGTTATACGCAAATCAGGGAGCAGGTTTAAGATGCAAAGAAAGTACTGCAGCCATAATACTACATGGGTACGGTTCAGTACCTGGTGACACCAAGTGACACTGAGGGATCATATTTCATCATAATACAGTATGAAATGGGTCTTCCCAGACAGGTTTTTGTCAGTCAAACTTAGGAACTCCATGATAAATTCAGGCCCTTTCTTTCAGTACGTCATTATGATAATGTTAATTTAATTTTAAACCTCGATATGAACATTCTTTTTTTTTTGTTCTGCTGTGATTTTGACAAGTCTCTCACGTGCACACACGAAGCAAGCAGAATCCTTGGTCAAATGCCAGAACAGTAATATTAAAATTCTACTAAACATGCAGGAAGCTTTCTAGGTGAGAGGACAAAATGTGGTTTTAAAGACAGGATCGACTATCTTTTCAATGCCTTTCACTTTATACTTTAATCAACTGTACCCTTATTTCAATGCATGTATATATATATATACACTTCATGTACTGTGTAGAGGTGTGATCGTCTGTAGCTTCAGTGGGATGGCTAATCCCTGTCATACACCACAGGCAGCTCACAACATGAAGGCTTTAAGGGAAGAAGTCTATATAAAGTACAGGAATTCCACCCATACTCCATTCTCATTGTGTATATATTGCATCTGATTCTCAGTCTAATGAAAACTTGCCTTCCTTTCACTTCCCAAAGGTAAAACAGTGGAATGTGTTTTTACACTAAGAAACTTCTGATACTGAAGCTTTTTGAGCTCAGTTACTCGTCAGTGAATTGCAAAACTCTTGAGAACTTTTCCCTTATTAGTGGTGCCTCCATTTGGAGGCTGACAGTGAGAGAAGATGGGAATATATTAATGCTGCTTCTCTAATGTTGGAGTATTAAGTATTTCTGATTCATGGCACTGGACATTATGTGGTCACGTGGCTGTGGCTCACACCTTAAATCCTGGGAAATAAACCATTAATGTTGCCCATCTTTAAGAAATCATGTTGCAATTTCTTGTAAGGCAGTGCTGGTTTGTGCACAAGCCTTGGTGGCACACACACCTCTGCATGTTCAGTTGATTCACAGAATCTGTTAGAAAGCTTGTTCCTTTGCTAATATAAATTCAGTATTTTTAAAAATCTCTTGCTGCTTTTCAAGGATATTTAAATACACCTAACAAAGTTGTATTGATGCCTCTGCCAAGGACAGCATAAGATACTTTAGTATTTAAAAAATGCTGTAAGATTTTTTTCTGTGTCAAAGTAGTGATTTCTATAGGACTTTTTATTAGTCATCGTGACTCTTCAGAGCAGGATTTCAGTTGAGTTGATTAAGATGTATAATTTTTGCAATGCAGAGGAAGATGTTTTTCCCTTCCGGGTACCTGAAGATAACTGAGAGATACTGGGAGAATATGTTCTCCCAATCTTCTTTAAATGAAGTAACTTCAATGCATTTCTGACAATTCACTGGTATATTAAGTTTTATTTCTTTTAGCCACATTTCTATAAATACAAGCAGCTTAAGAACATTTCCAGACTATGTAAGGCTTGTTGTCAGCCCCAAGTAAAGGGAAAACAGCTTTACATAAATAGTTAATATTTTATTTTGGGTAATTAAGGCAATGGCACTAAATTAAGTTTTATTTCAGTTTGTGAATTTTTCAAAAGAAACCCCAAAGTGATGGGAACAATGTTTCTTTGGGGTACCAAATTACATTTAGAGTTGTCCATCTAAACCATACTCAGCATCATTTTCATAAAATTCTGGAGAAAAAAGAAAATGATGCTATAGTGTTGATTTGCTTCAGATTTGAAAAGACATGGCCACATGATCATTAACAAACCCCTGAAGTCTTGTAGCTGTGGTCTGTTCCCTCATTCAGTTACCCTGGAAAAAGCCACAGCATGGAAGAAACAGACTGGTTTGCTCTAAGTAACCTCTTGCCTATATGCTTACATCTGAATTGCAAAGTATATTCCAGACAGAATAGATCTGTGGTATCTTCATAATTTTTACAGTGCAGATGATTCTGATTTTCTTTTTTTATTACATTTTTAATGTTTTTCACAGATGAGCTGAGCTCCTGGATACAGCAGTCTTTTAAGCATTATGTTACACAAGAAGCTAAGCAACACTTCAGTGACTATGACAAAGATGGTGATGGATTGGTGTCTTGGAAGGAGTATAACTTGCAGATGTATGATCGTGTAATTGATTTTGATGAGAACACTGTCCTGGAGGATCAAGAAGAAGAATCATTTCGCCAGGTAAAATGTTTCAGCATCAGCTCCTGTGAGCTGTTGGCCAAAGGCAGCAGTATTTGTTTATTGTGACGGAACAAGATGGGTAGGGAAAGCAGAGCAGCTGGCATATGTTTTAACACTTTGTGCTATCTGAGATAGGGGAGTAATTAAAGGAAAGTAGTGGAGTATTAAAGCTGCTACCGACAAAATAAAGACACAATGAAATGGTGCCTCCTGAGTGTATTTTGCTGGTTGAGTGGAGCATAAGTCTTCTGACAGTCTTACAGCAGAGCACGGTCTCCAGCTACCATCTTAAACCCAGGTTGCAATCCATTGGGTGAGGTCTGCAGCCTGACAGGGTCCTGCCCTCAGCAGGGGCAAGCACCACTGGTATTGGAGCAGAAGGAAGCTCTTTAACCCTTTTGTTGCACTGTTCCAGCCATTTTTTCAGTTACTGCTCAAGCACTCAGCGTGGGCTGTCAGTATTGCCTGCCGTAACATTGCCTGTCCATTAGAGACCCACAGAGAAAGCAATAGCAATTCAAACAGTTTTAAGCAATGAAAATGCAATTCCCGTAACTAAAAATGGATATTTAAACACAGAAGTTGTGTGTGAGTCTCATCTCTGAAAGCAGATGCTTAAGTGGGGAAAGAGACGAGAGGCAGGGAGAAAAGGTTCACCAAGAACCGCCACATAGCAAAACTTGTTTCCTTTCAAGTTCCACATTTATAAGTACATGTAAATGTTTCCCAAAAAGAGAATAAATGCGGTTTTAGACTATTCTGGCCAGAGGTTTTTTTTTCTGTGAGGATTGTTTTGTCTGCTTTTAGTAAAGTAGCAGTAGATAATACAGGCCGTTAGCAGAAGTGAAAACCGTGTAGTAAACAGAGGATTTTAGACATTGAAGAAGCAAACTGTAAAGCTGGAACGTCACATAACTGAATAATTACATAGCTTTTAAATACCAAAAGACTTCCACAGGAACTTCCAGTCAAAATATTGTTACCATATTTGAGACATTGCCATCATAGATACAAAGAGAGCTATGCATCTATAAGCTGGGACAGAACTGCTTGCTTAGTTATGCTGTAACTTGACTGCTTGCTGGGTTTTCCTGCTTGCTGACTTCTCCGGTGTAGATTGTAGATGAGCAGCATTGTACACAGGTCAGCATCCTTCAGCATTTTCCTTACATTTGGAAATTAGTGGTCCTGCTCTGATCAAGATGGAAGAGTAAGATACAGTTTAGAATTGACATCAGGTAACCACAGGAATTTACCAGAAGGTGGCGGCCTTGTTCATCACTTCCCAAAAAACACTGGAAAACTTAACTTCTTCCCTCAATGGTTCAAGCTTATGTTGCAGTATAGTAACTACTTTCTGCAGTCAGTCCTTCTGGATTGCCTTCCTAGTTAAACTCTCAGCTAAGGTCAGCTTTTCTTTGAGAGGACATTTAACTATTTTGCAGAGTAGTTAAGATCTTACATTTCATTTGTTACATGTTATTCTCTGAAATCATCAGGTTAGCCTTATTTTCAGAGAAGTGTCAATAGTAGGATGTAAACTGGAAGTACAATTTCAAATGGTTATTTGTAAAGTGTTTATGATCTCTGATTTGCTGGCTACTCCCTTACCCAGATCATTCACACTGATAGCATAACACACCTAAGGATGGGATTCCAAGATTTTTATAGTTCACATCATGTGCAGTTTGAGCAGAGATCAGTTGTCAATGCTGTGGGTCTGTGTTTTGTCTAAAGAGACTGTACAAAAATGAAACAAGAAAAAAATAGGAAATTTTTGCACATTTGGAATTTTTTGCACAGAATTAGGAAGTGCAAGACATTCAGAAATAAGAACTTGCCTGCTTATATCAGATATTATTTATTTTTTAAAGGCATGCTAATGCATATACTTAAAACAGGTTAGAGAAGTGACTTCTCTTTGCAATGATCATGTGTAATGGACAGCAGTCCTGTAGTAAAAGAATCTGGCCTTGAAATGGCTTGAGAAAAGACGTTTTACACATATGATCTTTCAAGACCTTCTTTAGACAGCCCTCGACATAAATAAGATGTAGATCCAGAAGGTTAAATGTCCTTAAAATGTAAATTTTGGAATTTGCAAGGCTGCCATTCATTATAATCATTGTAGTCCACTTTGTTATTTTGGGAACTGGTGACTTTTAGAAGAGAATGCACATACAAAAATGAGAATTCTTGGTCTTTTCATTCTCTCTCTTTTGTGTGTTTTAAATGGCTCCTTAAATTGAAAAAAGCAGGGTTTTATGCGATTCTTAGAATAAAACCACCTCAATTAAAATTGTTGTTCTTATTGCTCTCAGCTCTTTTTAGTGAAAATTTCACATCAGTATAGTATGAGTAGGTAATGTGAAACAATTAATATCCTAATGAGCTTACAGCCACGTACAATAATGTTGCTTTTCCTTTCCAGTAAGGGCTCTAACTAAATCTATTTTCTAAGCTTCATTTAAAGGAGAAAAAACGTTTTGAAAAAGCTAATAGAGATGATGTTCCTGCTCTAAATGTGGATGAATATATTGCTTTTGAACATCCTGAAGAAGTGGAGTACATGACGGTAAGATTTAGGGGAGCATCTTTATCAGCTTGTGCATGTAGATGCAACATCTTTTTAATGTGTGTCCTTAGCCCCAGTAGCACTGGAAGTGGAGCAGTTATGGATATGGCTTGGACAGCCCAAATTAAAAGTCAGGTAATGTGTTGTGGGTCCAGTCCTGGAGGTCAGGGACTGGAGCAGGAGTTGAGTGCTTTTATTTGAAATCTGTTTCAAGAACTAGGATTGCACAAGTATCCCGAGCTTTGGGGTCTGGACTGACTTAGCCACCTCTCAGCTCTGTTAGGCTGCAAATCCATCGGTGAGATTCTGGCTTTCAGTTTTGGCTCTATGGTGGACAAAAGACCAACCAGTTTTCCTAACAATTCAATTAAGTTGCAAAAATGCAAATTAGTGAATCCACCAGATGAGAAAAGTGAAATGAGATGATAGAGTTTTGTACATATTCATGTTTCTTAGCTGTTTTTGCAGTTTTGAATTCTGTTGAAGGATTCCAGGTCTATGGACACCTTTCAGATTCGGTTTTCATGAAATCTGACATTCTAAACTCTTAAGGACAGATCTGTTCTATTGCACAGGAAGCAATTAGTGCACTAGTCTGCATAAAACACAAAAAGAGATTCGAAATGAGGGAGTCTTTCATTTAAGGAATACGTCATTGCTCTAAAATGATTCAGTGCTGTTTCTCTTGATTATGAGTTGCTAATTTTGCTCTTTGTATGTGTACAAAAGGACTTTGTCATTCAGGAGGCTTTAGAAGAACATGATAAAGATGGTGATGGATTTGTTAGCCTGGAAGAATTCCTTGGTGATTACAGAAGAGACCCAAGTAAGGAAAAAAGGGAAGGGGCATGAAAGAGGGAACTAACAAAAGCTTTTGGAATGGGGAGAATTGGATACACCTTTATTTTCAGCTTTTCACATCTACACCTACAGATTTTGAGTAAGATTTTCTGTCTTGGAATAATTCTGTTTCCTGGACCCATTATTTCAGTCTGCCCCATGTGTATTTGGTGGTGGTTTGTGTGTAGCCTATTCCAGTTTCCTTGCACGTTGCTTCTTGTTTTCTGAGAGACTGAAGCGAATTCCTGATCACAAGGGATGCAGCTGAAATAAGGTGCAACCTTATTTCCCACCTGAACACATCTGCAGATCCAGCTAGCAGGAATGTGAGGGTAAACTGCCCTGGCCTTGATCAGCCTGATGTGAGAGGGATGGAGGGGAAGCATGAGGAGTCACTTCCCTGTACCACGTATCAGAAGCCTGATAGCTCCCTTCACTCTTTGGTTTGTTTAGGGGTTTTTTTCCAGTCTTGCCCTTCCTTAAACTTACTCAATTCCTTCTTTAACAAGAAGAAGGACACTTACCTGATGCTTATCAGTATTTATCAATTAATATTTTACACACTGAATTTGATTCGCTAAAAGCTAGGTCAGATAACTGTTCCCGTTCCAAAAAGCCCAGTAACTTCAGTTTTGTGGAAAGTCTGCTTGGCCCAGAGGAGTGCTAATTTTGAATGGCATCCTAGCTGGGGAGAATTGTGTAAGCCACTTGAGGCTATGGAGAACCAGGGGAATAATCTGTTTTTCTTCACTCTAATCAGCCACCTGGAATTTCATGTTTTATAACCATCTTTCTTTGTCAGAGCCAGTAAAAACAACAAATCTCTGATGCAACTACAGGCTTCTTTCCTTTTCCTGCTCTAACATGAAAGAAAACCAGCCTTTTCCAAGCCAGCCTATAAAAAGTTGTTGGAAAGGAGTGAAATTGTTGCAGTAATAGAGAAGATAACAGCTTTGTCATTACAACTTGTTAGCAAGACTTGAGAATCAGCTGTGACTGTACAAACTGCTTCAGCTTTTCTCCAAGCGGCCATCTCTCCTGCAGATAGTGTTCCTGCAGCACTCTTTAAAATGACTGATAGGCTACATGGGGGCTCTGATTTCATAATTAGCTCATGGTTTGGGGCAACAGTGTGTGATGAATTGTGACACAAAGGGATCGTTTACTTGCAAAACCAAATGTTAGAAAGGAGGGAGAGACTTCACTCTTTTTGTTCTTTAATAATAGAATTGTGGTTATTTTTAAGCTGTTACTTACCTGCTTGTGATACCCACTACTTTTGACTTTCATAAGGCTTAGAAAGCCGGTTCATGCTTGTCTGCAGTGTTTATAATTTTGATGAATTACTTCTCAATTCCTTGAAGAGTTAAGGACAAGTCTAAGATTGCTCTAGGCTGCAGGATGCAATACCTGTGCATTGGGTAAGTATAGAACAAGTGTGCAAATAGATACTGACAGTAAATGAAATTGTTTTCCCTACGTTCCTCTGCCCATTAAGGTTTGTTTTTGTTCAGTGACATCACTTTTAGGTTATGTTTTATGAGAATAAGTGAATTTGCTTAGGAGAAAAGATAAAAAGCTCTGCTTTAAAGCAAAGAGTGGCTTTAAACTGACAATTGTGTTTTACTAGCTGCAAGGGAAGATCCAGAATGGATACTGGTTGAGAAGGACCGGTTTGTGAATGACTATGACAAGGATCATGATGGAAAACTCAACCCTCAAGAGCTGCTGTCTTGGATAGTACCCAACAATCAGGGTATTGCACAAGAGGAGGTAGGTGGTTTGACTGCTGTTAGGTTTTAATTACTGCAGGAGAATTTTGAAGGTATGACAGTCAAATGATAGAAGCATTCGGATTTATCGTGTCTTAGTGATTGAATGAGAATGTCGGTAGATCTTTGCATATATTTTTAACTTCTTTTCACTTTGACAAGGAATGCAGGTCCTTTAAATGCATTAGGCAAATGTGAAGTTCCTATTAATTGTGTAAATGTTTGTAAATTAACAAAGTGCTTTTGTACATGTTTAAATATCTTACCTGCTTTGACTCAAGGGTACAGAATTTTAATAAGTAATTTTTTAGTTATTGTAGGTAAGTCTAATGAGATGCACTACCAAAAGAAGCTGCATAATTTTGAAATAAGAAATTGATTGTAATTCTTCTAACTGGATAAATCATCATAATTTGTAGAACTAAAAACTTGTCTTAAGTACAAGAAAATGGAAGTACTCTGTGATTCAAGATGGTGTAAAGCAAACTTTGATGATGCTAATTAAAATGGTTTAATCAGGGGTAGAACAGCATAATAGCTTTTAAGTGGATTCTCATTTTAGCTTATTTTTTTGTAGCAGTTTCCAGTCCCTGACTGCAGTAGAGAGGATTTCTGCCTTCCTGCTAGTACTGTCTCAGCTAAATTTTCCATGTCTTTGCTTTACCCTGGGGATTTTGGTGTTCAGAAAGGCAGGAACATCAGGTCTTCCCGTGGCCTCATGTTCCTGGGGAAGAGAGGAGCCTCTCTGTGTCAGACAGCACAGCCCCTGTGCTGATTGCTGAGCTCCCACCTCTGCCCTGCTGGGCTCTGGTGACAGGAGCAGCCCCGTGGCAGCAGCAGCAGCAGCCCTGGGTGCTGCCGTGCGTGACCTTGTCGGAAGCTGAGCTGTTCTGGGAGTATTTTTGTAAACGGGGATCTGTGGGCCTTTGCATGGCCTCTTCTGGCTGTGGTCAGTTCTTAGTTCACAGAAATATCACTGCTCTGACATGAGCTCTGTGTGCTGCTGAGTCTGTTCATACCTGTGTTGGCTTGCTTGGTTTGGATTTTGTTTTAGCTGTTCTTAGCTATCATTCAAATTTTGGCTTACAGCAAGGCCATGCTGTAGTTCTGCAACAGTTCTGCTCAGTTCTGCAACAAATAATTTGTTTTATTTGTTTCTCTAATGTGCTAGTTTTTTTCTTTGGTTAATATAAAGGCTTAGCAAAGTCACCTGTCCTGAAGAGAAGGTAGCACTGACTTCAGTCGTAAACTGCTGTTTGAAATCAGTCTAATACACTTCCATTTCAGCATTTCAAAATGACTTGAGAAATCTGGTAACTAAATAACATAAAAATAGGAAAATTACTATCTATTCCATTTTCAGGAATTGGCATGTGTTGGCCAAGATGTTTGTCATATTAATCTTCCAGCTTTTGCCATGCAGAGTGCTTTTAAAATCCACTTGGCTGACGTTAGTCCCTGTTATTTTTGGCTCAGTTACATTGAGCCAAACCAATCAGGAAAAGTAGGAACAGAAGGATTCTCTAAATCAACGTATTTGCAGATGTTGAGCAAATGAAAACAAAGCCCATGTAATACCATGAATACCCATTCTCAGAAATAAGAGGTGCAGGAGAGCTGCTGCACAGCCTGTTAGCTTTGGACTATGAAATACTGCTGAATGAGCTACCGCTAAAACGTTCTGCAATTGGTTCTTCCTTTTACTGCTACACTTCCCTCTTTTTATGATATATAAATAAGCAAAAGTCAGAATTGTTTTAACTTGGTGCATGTGGTGTTCTGTTTCTTTTACAGGCTCTGCACCTCATTGAAGAGATGGATTTGAATGATGATAAAAAACTTTCTGAAGCAGAAATTCTTAAGAATCAGGATTTGTTTCTTAACAGCGAAGCAACAGATTATGGTAGGCAGCTTCATGATGAACGTTTCTACCACGAAGAACTTTAGATTATTTATTTTGTAATCTTTTTTTCTTCCCTTTCTTTCATTTGGAGCTTTTGTTAAAAGCACTCATCAGCTGCATTGCAAGTTTTATGCTGTAATTACAGTACACTAATGTTTGTGTAAATAATTTGCATTCAAAATTTAATTGCCCTCCTGCAAACTTCCTGGGCCTCTTCTAGCTTTCAAAATTAATCTGAAATACTTGCTATCAAAATTCTGTAGTGCTGGGAAATAAAATACTTCAGGGTAGTACTGTATTGTGAAGAGTTGTTCTACTGTACTTGAAGAAAATGGAGAATCTAAATGGTTCTGAAAGAATGCAAAATGTAGTAACTGAGACTACTATTTTTCTAATCAATTTAATTAGGGCAGAGTGTGGGGAAGGTGGGATGTTTAGAGTCAGTATTAACTGTGTTTTATTTAATACCTTTGGAGAAGTACTTACATAAACGCCTCAGTTGCTTAAGAGGTTTCTACTTGATTTTGAATGGTTTCTATACTGTGTTTTACTCTATCATAAAACTTGCTATTTTTACATCTATGACAATAATTATTTTTAATGTACAGTTGTAGAGCATTAGCAATACAGTGGTATTTTACTGTTGTCAAGACCCTCTTCATTTGTTTGATTAAAACTTAAAATGTTCTATCTTTCTGTGTCTTGTACATTTATTTCTTACTGTGGGTCACCCACAGCAGCTCCTGGAGATGTGAGCAATGTACATAATATCCAGTGGCAAAATTCTTGGCTTTATCAACCAGAGATGTGTCATCTGATTTAGATGCTAAAGAAGATTCAAAAAAGCAACATGTGCATTTAGCATTTTCTGGACAAGTTTGCAAAAGCAATTGTGTTTATTTTTTAATTTGTGGTATATGGAATGCTGAAGCATCAAGGCATTACATAAATAATATTTGTAGTAATAACCTCTAAAAGTTAACCTCAGCTGAAAGCTCCACTAGTGAGTGCTGTCCCATTTTGTGATTATTTGAAATGGTCTGAAGGGTTAATGGCACTACAGGTTCAGTGTAGGAAAGTCCAAATATTCACTTTTATCTCCTGGAAAGAAATGAGCTGAGTATTCCAAACAAAGACAGAGCCTCACAGAGCAGCTCGTGGGGAGTGTGTTAGGGTTTTTTAATTCCTACATAAATAACTCTTGTAATGCTATCACAGTGTTCTCCTTGACTAATGTTTTCCTTCCTCCCAGCTGTATTGAGTAAAAGCAGCTAGTTCTGCCTTGGTTTTTTCCCAGGATACCACCTCTTAATTACACTCAGAACAAATGGAATTCCTTTTGGGATAAGTGCTGATGTGTCACCAGTAGAACGTTAGAAATTTTGATTCAGAGCAAAACCACATACACTTTATTTTTAGATAGCACAGTAATAGAAATTCAAAACACATCTTCAGTTTTAGTGGTTGGATTTTTTTCTACCCATATTTTTTACATCAGTTCCTTGGGAATGTGAGTACAACTCTTGCCATGGTGGTGGTGAGATCTGATTTAAAAAAGAATAAAGTCTAATAAATCCACTGTGCCCAGGAATACTAAAACAACAACAAAAAAATATATAAACCGACTGGTGATGCTTCTAACTGAGCACATATGCAGAATATTTGCTAAAATAAGCTGAAGGAATCTAAACTGTTGCCTCCCATGGTGCTAAATGAGTCACTGTATTGCTGACGAAGGGATATTTGGTCCAGAGGCAGAGCTGCTGGAGATGGTATGTTTGGGATGAAGATCCAAGGGTCCTTTCTGAGACACAGAAACCTCTTCAGCACCACAAGCATTGTGTGCTTGGCTAATGAATGTGCAGTACTTGCAAATGAGTAGTGATTTCCTTTGAATTAAGGCATGGAGAAAGCCAGTGCATTGATGAAGCATTCAAAAGGTGTCAGAGAAATAAAAAACATCTTTCAGCAGGTACCTGAATTTATGACAAGAAGAGGGGGATAAAAACCCAAATAATTTCATTTTCTCTTTCACAAAGTACTTCTACTTTTCTCCCAAGAACAACCAGATCCTGTTTGTGCTATTCAAGGCTCCAGTGACATTGCACCTTTCCACAGTTCCTCTTCTCCATTTTTTGTCTTTCAAACATTTTCAGGGATAAGTATAGTTTAAACACATACCAAGTACAAAAAGATCCCACATTTCGATGATACAAACAATAATTTTATTATATACGAAGTATCACAGTGTTAATTCTAGAGGAAATCATTCATGTTCTTTATGATTATGGCAAAGGCTGATGATCTTGGATAAAACAGCAGATCAGGGTCCACCTTTCTGAGATGGCCTCTATTAGAAACTGCTGTGAAATTTTAGATAAGAGGTAAGAACAGAACCTGTGCAATTAATCTTTATATTAATTATTGATTTTACTGAAGCAAAACACCAGCAAGAGTGCCTTGCACTGAGACTGCTTTTGGAAGGCTGTTCCAGCAGTTCCTTCTAACAGGAGCAGAGGGAGTGTGTTTGGCAGCCGAGCAGAGCCCTGGTGTGGGGTCTGGGCTGTGCTGAACCAGCTTTCAGCCGCAGCCACGGATGGCCCAGAGGAGCTGGAACAAACCAAGCCGGGTGTTCGGAGGCTCCCTGTTTCCATGGGAACGGAGACTGGCTCCTCACAGAAGGCAAGGTGATTTAAACATTTTTAATGGGTATGATTGCGGATAATTTTCAAGCCCCTGAACATTTCCCGCAAGGAAATTCAGAGATCCATTCGTATGGAAATGGAGCGGCAGGCGCAGCTCAGCAGCTGAACCACGTCTATTTTAGCCATGGTTTTCCTCTGGGAGTGGTTTCCTTGCTGCTGCTGTCCCCAGGCTGTGGGTCTCAGATAGACACCGGAGGCTGGGCTGTTGGGACTGGGACATGGCTGCACTGCAGCAATCCTTTGGAAGCCCTATCTCAGATGTAACGGTGATGGAGGCTGGGAAGGACTGCACGAGTGCCTTCGAGTCTCCATTTTCATTTCCCAAACAACCATTCCAAGGGACCACAATATACCTGAGGACTTCTGAAAATTACAACCAGCTCAACACCTGGATTATCTGAGTATTCAGCATCTCTTTATATTCTGCCTTAATACTTTTCATAGACTCCCTCATCCTCTATCTATGTAGAATAAAAGGTTTACTTTCTACTTTATCAGCCTCCCCAAAATCAGAAACATTTACTCTGAAGAATGTTTTGCTTGGAGTCCTGGATGAGCACAAAAATCTTTGTAGATGCTATTTTCATATTTTACCTACTGTCAAGTCCAAACCTGCCACCCAAATCCCTGATAAAAAGCTTTGCTCAAAGCAGTATATAGTTAAAAATTAAATGAAACTTCCATTCTAAAGAATGAGAAAATTTGAGGGGTTTTAAAACAATTTTTTTTAAAAAATCAGACTTATCCTCACTTTTCACTACAGAACGGATTCAAATGGTACATTCTGCTGCCAAACAATTTAATTACTGGGGAAAAAACCCTCAGGAAGTGTGTTCTTGGCCTTATCAAACAGAACACCTGAATTTTAACCTCTAAGAGCAGTGGTGGAAGGAGATGCAGTGGCTGTCAGGGAGGAGTTCCACTTAAGGCTTCTTGTTGACACTGCTGAATTTGAGTGAGCCTGTCAGGTCAGGTCAAAATCTGCTTTAAAAGAGTAAGAAAGGGCAGCTGAAAGGCCCTGCAGGTTTCCAAAACATCCTGACAAGTCTCAAGCCTTTGCCCACTAAAATGCTTCTTTTTGTCGCAAAGGTACCAACATCACTCTTTTGTAGGGGAAATTGCAGGATGCTCGAGGTGGTTTCAGTAGATGGGATTACAGCATTCACAGCTTAGTGAGGTTCACTGATTTTGCTCCCTGCTCTCAGCCCCATAGAGCTCCCTCCCAGGCTCAGCTTTTCCAGACTTCATAAAACTCTGGCCACTCACATCAAGATATGAACCCAGTTCTGAGACACAGCATTTCAGAACTGGAGGCCTTGATGTCCTGTTCCTATTTAGAGAATAGGGGAATAGAAAATTGTCTCCCTCTTCTAAAGCCCTGCAAAGCCTGGCTGCCCCTGCACGGCACAGCACCCTGTGGACATAACCCAGCACCACCAGGACCTGAGAGCAGGGACCCAAATCGAGGGTCTGCTCAGCAGCTCTGCTTCATGAGAACCAGGGCTGGCACTCACCAGCTACTCCCTGACAGCTCATCACAATACCTGATCTGGAGACCTGCTCTGGGCTATTCTGAGAAACTCACCCACAGCACGAAGTAAACTGCCTGTGTTGATGGTGTTTGAGAGAGAGTGTCCCTGGGAGCTGCTGGGGAGGTGACTGTGCTACACTGGGGCTGTTGGGTGGGCTGGATGCAGGCACAGAGCCCACCGTGAGGTTCAGTCAAATAATTGGCTTTGTGGGTGGAGGCCAAACTAAAAATAACAGGAAAGGAGCATATCATTTTGGAGGGCCAAAATGCACTCAATGCCTTTTTATGAACCCCAACAGCAGCAAAGATGGTTTCAAAACACAGCTGTAACTTGGAAATAGTAACAGGAAACATTTAGGTTTAGAAGGACTGAGATAAAACACTCTTTAAAAAGATCCTTTTTTTTTTTTTTTTTGCATACAGATCAAGCGTGACTAGTGCCCATGCCCTCAAAATACATTTTTTCAAGGCATTTTCCCTTCTGGAAGAACGCTTCACTCCTTCCTCCTCAATACTGTCTGCAAGTGAATCCTCACATTTCTCCCTCTCCCACTCTCATGCAATGATGCTTTTATCCTGCTACACCTCTGATCCTCCAGACTCGTTTGCCTTCCTCTGCTTACACTTCATTTTCCCTCTCAAAGTCCCTGCACATTCTCTGTCTTCTTCAGCTCATCGGGAAGGAAACTTGCAAATTCTTCAAAACACCAGCTATGAATTGCCCATGGAGTGAGTAGGGATAACTCCAGCCCCCAGCTGCTGCAGAGCTCTCTGAGCAGAGCCCTGTGTCCCGCTGGAGCCCAGGGAAGTTGCAGGACTTCCCCATTCCTGAATGATCTGCCCGGGTGGCTGCTGCTGTGGGTCAGCAGCACCACCCAGCAGCAGCGTCAATCAGTTGTGGATGAGTAAGTCCTGATGTGTTCTTGGTGTGCAAAGGACAGCTTTTGCATAGGCAACCACCACAGGACTGTTTTCTTTTTTTTCCTACACCCCAAAAATGCCAGTGAGTATTTAAAAACAGGTATTTAAGGGTGCTTAAAACATCCTAAGGAGGTGAACAGAGGCAACCTCACCTGGAGGACAGGTACTTTGAAGAGGATTTCAGGGAAGCTTTAAAAGTGTTACCTTGTGCTCAGGTATTTGCAGTTGTGTTATAACAACTGGAGGAGCTGATTTGGGGAGGTGCCTGAAATACGTGGTGTCAGTGGGGTGCTGGGTGTGGTCTTGGTGCTGCTGCTTCACTGGTCTGTGAGGCTTCACCCAGGTCCTGGTGCTAACAAGCTCTTAGCTCTCCTTTTTTCAAGACTTGGGATTTTACTTCTAAATTTCACGTATCTTGCATATTCATATGAACATTTACATGAGGGCATGCAAATCAGGAGTGTTCTGTACATCGACATCCAGGTATCTAAATGTGTGCAGACACCTGCACACTTCTCAGGGTTCTTAATTTAACCCGAGTCCTGAAAAACCTTTTCAGCTGTAAAATGCAACTTTGAGCTAAGCTTCCCATGTGCAAAGGCATGGGCCTCTGCCAGCCCCAGAAGGTGCTGCAGAAATGGGGCACCTACGTTTCTTTTGCTGCTTTTTCTTTGCAAAACCACAGTGTTAGAGAATAGCTTGTCTCTTTGTATTGTGCTGGTTTCCTTTGCATTTTAATTGTTCTCTCTGCTCCTGTAGCTGATCAAATCTTATCACTGAACTTAGTGCATTTTTTTCCCCCCCTCTATTTTTTTTTCCTGTCCGCTCACATGCACCCATAGCAAGGAGAAGCCTGACACCATTTGACATCTCCTTGCTTCCTCATTTCAATATTAACTGTTTACCAGAAGAGAAACAGGTTTGGGGTGTGGGTGCTGAGCACTTGCATGTCTCTGTGTGTGAGCAACAGCTCTTTTGCCCTTTGTCCCTTCACAGCCACAGGTCATTTCTCTGAGCTGCCTGGAAGTGCTACTGGCACCAGCCTGGCTTCAGGAGGGACAGGTCTGTGGATGTGCTGCACTCTCTGCTCGGGCTGGGGTGCAGTGACAAGGCTCAGAGCTGTGCCTGCTGCTGCTCTCCCCCCAGAACGGACTTGCTGAAGGATTCCTACCCCTCCACAGAGCAATAATAATGACCCAGCTACAGTTTAAAGATGCTTT
The DNA here is from genome assembly GCA_013398115.1 of Falcunculus frontatus. Classification (NCBI taxonomy): domain Eukaryota; kingdom Metazoa; phylum Chordata; class Aves; order Passeriformes; genus Falcunculus; species Falcunculus frontatus. The sequence goes on along the minus strand of VZRV01005410.1, from coordinate 636,435 downwards.
TTGGGTAAGTGAGCATTTACTATGTGTATCCTATATTCAATGTATCTGTATTTTAAAATCTTTTAAAATACTGCTTGGTTCTACACATAGTTTAAAACAAATTTGATGCTGTTCTGTGTTCTAACTTTAGTTTAGTAAAAATCCAAATCTGTCTCCAAGCAAAAACATAGTGTTTGGTAGTGTGTTTGATCCTGGGCAGAGGGATGCAGTGTAAGGAATATATCCAGTCCCCATAAAATGACTGACATTCCCAGTTCCTGTGCTAGGTCCAGAAACCACTTTTGAAAGGGACATGGATTTGTCTCACAGTGCTAAGAACCTGCTTGCAGTGAGTGTCCTCAGCTCTAGGAGTGGCTCCTGGAGCAGGTGAGCTGTTGCTAATTATAGGCTGAATTCTCTCCTGTTTGGTGAAGAACAGAGCCAGCAGCTGTGAGCAAACTGCTCCTGCTCAGCTCCTCCAGACTCCAACCCTGCTGCCAGGAGCACTCCCAGGCATGCAGTGCCCAGGAGCTGTGAGGCAGCACAGAGTAGAAAGGACCAGCAGTGACACTCCAAACCAAGCCCAAATACTCACAGCTGACCTAAAACCAGCAAATACTGAAATGACAAGATCTGGTCCATACTTGTTATTTGACTTCCGTTTGAAAATCCTTTTGGTCTCCTGTTTTCAAGCTCTTTCCCTGCAGTTACAAGGTAAAAAGACCTTAGTCATTTCTCTTGCTAGGGTATTCTGAGGTTCTCTTGCAACTGAAGAATAAAAGTTCAAAATCAAAATTCTAACATTGTGAAGTTGAGTAAACAGGATGTGATGTGGTTGCCTCTTGTCTGGGCAATCATTTATCCAGCATCTAGGACTGACTTAAAGAAAGACATGAAGGCATATGAATCCTTCCTGCCATTTCCTGGCTGTTCTTTCTGCTTGTGCTCTCTTTCTCTCCACCCACGCTTCAGGGTAAACCCTCTCTTTGCAGAAAACAGAAGGGCAGAGGCAAAGACACATTTCAATGAACCAGCATCCTCTGGGCACTTCCAGGAAGCCCTCCCCACCCCCACTCCAGTACTAGATTTGAACAGTTAAAAAGAATAAAAATACAATGAGGAAATGCAAAAGTCAGTGTTGATGTTAGGATGTGCCCGACCACACCTACGTGAGATTCTCCTCATTTATGCACCTCCTGAGTGCACAGTGCAGTGCCCAGCGTGGGACACAGCCGTGGGCCAGTGCTACCCTGGGGGCTTCAGCCCTTGCACTGCTGAACTTCCTTGGAAAACAAGCCATCTGACTTCTAGGGCTGGTACCTTTGGTAGAGTTACTTTTCAATGTCTTGCTCTTTAGGGAGAATAAATCAAGCTCTGAGAGTAGTGTGAGGGTGATTAATGCCAGCTGATGATCTGGCCAGGCCGGTTCTTCATGGCTCTTCCCTAAACTTCTCTCCTGTGCTTAGTCACGTTACCGTGACTCAAATCCTTGCTTAGCTTTGAAGCTAACAACTTATTTAAAGGAAAGCATCTTTGGATTTTATATTTTTTGGCTGGAAATGTTGTATTGCCTGGCTTGATTAAGAGGGCAGGAATATATCTGGTTGTGGGATGGAAGCTTTAGTTTTTTAAAGTGAAAACTTGCAGGATATTGCACAACACAACACAAGCGTGCAGCTTTCCCCCCAGATCACAAGATCAGCAATTATTCTTGCATTCATAAGGTTCTGTTGTGAGAGGAAAATGTATTTGGGTGGTTTGCTTAAGCGAGCAATTATCTCCTGTATTTGGTCTGGACACTGAGCAGGAGCTGCCTTTCTGATTGCAAGCCAGAAGGTGTTCGTCCCGTGGTGGGTGCCTCAGTACAGAGCCCTGATCTCTGGCTGCTGCCCCAAGGACCCGCTGCACCCCCACCCTGATGAGGTATCCCCAAGCAGCAACTCCCTGCTCCACCATCAGGAAACTTTTGGATAAGCAGAGGTTTCCTCAGTACCTACCTCAATGTAAAGTATGTAAAGAAACCCTAAAAGCAGGAAGATCTCCCCCAGCTAGCAGAGAAAGAGCACCATTCATTCATCTCCAAAGTTCTCCCGACTTTGTAAGAGCAGGGTGTGCTGTCTTCCAGGAAAATGCAAATTGTTCCTCATAATAGGTTTAAGTTTTATCATCTCTTTTCCTCTATTAAACATAGCAGTGATAGTACCCTACTAAAACTTCCACACTTTGTTCAATTTTTATTTTCTTTGTAGCGTGGCCTGAGCTAAAACCTGTGTGTTTTTTCATTACCATTTCTATTTCTAGATGCTCCACACACTCTGTAATGGTTTAAGGGAAAGTTGCTTGAAGTCTGCACTAAAATGTGCTTCTTAACAGAAGTTTTCTCTCCTCTGATAATACTTTTTGGAAAACGTTAGTGAGATGAAAATTCAAATCGGATTTGATAGCCAGTGCAGGGCAGTTGCTGATGGATTAATACTCTGCTGGGCTGCTGTATGAGCCTAACAGATGTTACCTGTCTTCTCTAGCACCATGTGAGACAGGTAGGGAAATCCCCGTGTTAATGGGGAGTGCATGTGTGATACCAGCTGAGTTCCATGTTAACAGGCAGAACAACAGTAATTTTTTTTTGTGACAAAAACCACTATCCAAGAAAATCTTTCCCCCTCAGTCACAAATCTGAGTGTCTTTCTTAGTCTCACTCTGTGTTCTTGCACTCACTGTTGCTTTTCCTTTGCAATTCCTGTCATTGCCTTTTCCTTCTATTTAGTCTCCCTCCAACCTGCTGCTCAACACTGCAGCTGCACCCCCTGAAATGCAGCTACTTCTGGCCAAGAGGTAGGAAGGCACTGGCACCGCTTCCTGGCTTTGCCATACCCCTCTGGGAACAGGGAATGTGGAAAACTTTCAAAGGAGCTGGTTGGTTTTGGGGCAGGCTCAGAGTTGAGTGGGAGCAAATCTGTTCCCTCGGACAGCTTTGAATCAAACTCAAGCAGCCAAGTCAATCCTGAAAATGTGTCAATCCTAAGGTACTTAGGATTTAAAAATAAATGCTTGTGGTGTGAAATGCTTGTTCCTTCTCAGCTGTGGGATGAGCTTGGGGTTTGTGGATTCTCACAGCTCTCATTTTAAAGTGTGGGGGAGATGCAGGCCAGCAAATGTGAAGCAGGCCTTGAACATGAGCTGGCACGATTTGGCCCCTGCCTTGCTGTGGGCTGGTCCTTTCCACATCCCTGCCTGGACCCGTGGCTGTGGTCAGACACTGCAGGGTGGGAGCCATGGAAGTGCTCCAGGAACAGGGACTGCTACAAAGATGCTTAATCCCTCTTGCTTTGACTTCAGGCTATGTTCAGCCTCAGGTTCAGTGCAAAGCTGACTTTGTAGGTGAGTCTCTCAACTCCTACTGTAGCTTTTTCACACAATGGTCTATTATATATGCCAAAAAAAGATGTAATTAGCTTCACAAGTAATGTAACTTCTAATGGGAGTCTTAACTGTGGAACAAGAGCGCTGAGATGATAAAAGTCACAGTAAAACTATTTCCTAAACTTATTAGGCAATGTGCTGAAGAAATATAACATCAATTGTTTTACTCAAAATAGGAAGTTTTTTTTTTACCAGGGGTTACCCTGCTTTCCTGTAGAGGTTGAGCTTTGCTGGGCCCATTGTTCTGCAGCAGGTCTGGGAGGAGGAAGTGAGATGGGGCAGGTTTGTTGGGAGGAGCTGGAGCTGGGGAGGCTCCTGCCAGCCCAGCACCCCGAGGCTGAGCTGGGGCAGGCAGGGATGAGGCTGGCAAACCTTCCATCCTGGCATCCCAGCTTTGCAAGTGGGTCCCACCGAGTTGGATTTGAATGGCATTGCACCGACTGCATCTGTCCCTACTGACACAAGGCAGATTAAGATAAATCATCTCCCTGCACAACAGCAACAGGTGGGCTCTGCTGTCAGCACATCCTGCATCTCCCTGAGCTCCAGAGGTGGATCATGGCCATGGGCCTGCATCTCCCTGAGCTCCAGAGGCAGATGATGGCCATGGGCCTGCATCTCCCTGAGCTCCAGAGGCAGATGATGGCCACAGCCCTGATCACATCCAGGCCAAGTCATTGCTGCGGGATGTGTGTGGAAATGGGGAATAAAGGAGGAACCAGCCTGGAAAAGCTGAACTGGTTGCCCAGCTGATGTCTGTGTTTGTTGTGAGGTCAACTTCATCTCCACAGAAAAGACTGCTCTACTCTTTTTTTACATATAATTTTTTCCTCCATTTCCCCAGCTGCTCTGGGAAGGACACTTGGCTCACTGAGGCAATGAGATGCACCCGTGGAGGTGGGGCAATCACAACAGTCATTGAAACCAGAGGAAATCACAAGTAGAAAATCTGATTAGTCGTTGTGGCTATGGAAACACTGGTGCTTCACACGTCACTTCTGAGCAGAGCACAACAGCTAAAATGAAGCTCAAATGAACTAACACTAGATGAATGGATTTATAGAGAGTTCATTTGGGGTCAGTGACTGAAATAATTAGACAGTTAAATACATTTTATTACAATTTTCTGATGACCATGCTGCAACTGAGGGGTTTTGACTATTAAAATTTGTTGATGGATGAAGTAAGTCACTGTGACAACTTTGTTAATATTTTTACACAGCTGTATCTGGTTTGTTTTGATCCTTGCAGCTCTGCAAAAGTTGGTTGGCTTTGCTTGGGCTCAGAGAAGTGGAGGATTCTTATTTATGCCAATTTTAAGTGTGCCCTGAGTATGAATTTTAAATATGGAATAGGTGAGTCATCGACTCATTTTGCCCGCATGTACACGGTCATGTCTAACAAACATCACCTCAAGAGTGTTTGTCACACACAGCTTGAAATGGAGCCTCACACAGAGATCAAAGAGGGTGTCCCCTGGCTTGCTGGAGCAGCCACTGAGGTGCATTTTCTGAGGCAGAGTCGCAGAGTAGCCGAGGCCAGAAGGGGCCTCTGGACATCTCCAGCCAAGCCCCACCCAGCGCAGGGCCAGTCTCAGCACTGACCTCGGAGTGTCTCCAGAGATGGAGGCTCCACAGCCTCTCTGGGCAAACTGTTAGAGCGTCTCACCACCCTCACAGCAAAAACCTTCCTGTGCTTAAACAGGACTTGTTGAATCCCCATGGGTGCCCATTGCCTCTTGCCCTGTCACTGGGTACCCCTGCCAAGCCCTGGCTCCATCTCCCCTGCTCCCTCCCACAGGAGTTTATACACACTGAGCACCTCTTCTGCAGGCTGGGCAGTGCCAGCCCTCAGCCTCTCCTCCCATCACACATTCTCCAGGGTGAATCTCAGTGTCCCTATGAATCTCATTTCAACATATTTTTTCCTGGTGGGACTGGGTGATTCGCTGCCTGTCCCTTTCCTCCCTCAAGGCTCACACTCCTGCAATGCAGCACAGAGCTGCCTCTCTTTCTTCAGTCACTGGCTGGGGACACTGAACTTGTGCTGCTTCATAGGCACAGGGGAACAGCTGGAATTTCAATCAAGTAACGCTCACTGCATGCTTGTATGGAAGGTGAGTTAGGCTGCTTGGTTATATTTGAGCTCCTTTAGCTCAAAAAGACCTCTTTCTGATTTCATTTCCATGCCTTGCCACGGCAAGGTAGATTGCAGCAGGCAGATGGCACAGAAAACACTAGTTTCATCTCCAGTTTAATCTAGGTTTTGTAATAAAACTTTTCTCAGCAGCCACAGTTCAATAATGTAAAAAGTTGGCCGTGTTGTTTGGTAAGAGTTTGGGGATTTGAGGCTGGGATGAGGTGAGGGCTGGGGGCACAGCTCTGTATTGAGATCACTCAGCCTTGCTCAGGGTGTCAAGTTGAAGGAAAAAACCCACATTGAAAATATGCATCTGGATCCCAACAGCTTTTCAGTTCCCCAAAGAATTGCTCCCTCACTGTAAATGGAGTTTAGTACTTCTTTAAAGTTGTGGAAAAATATCACTGAACAAGACTGAGGAATTGAAAAGTTCCATAGCTCTTCATGCAACTTTATCTTTGCTTGAAATGAAAGGCAACAGTCTTGGGAATTAAGTGAAAATGTACCAGCTTGGGCTGGCTTAGAGGTACCAGCTCCTATTGTTCCATTCAGAGCAAATAAATAAACACAAGCTTTTTTTCTTTTAAGTAAGAGCTTTTCAAATCAAGAAGCTATTTCATGCTGCTCTCAATTTGTCCAGGCCTAATCTATTCCTAATATGAAAGAAAAGTTAAAAAATAAAGGGTGGGGACAAAGACAAAAAGGAAAATAGATGGTCAGCAGCCCTTAGGTCTGAGTCTCATCACTTCATGCTACTTGCAGTAGGTGCTGTAATTAGTGCAGGGTTATTAACAAGTCAGGACTGACAAACAGCCCTGGGGCTGCTGCTCAGCAGGATGGAAATCCCCAGGAGCACCAGGAGAAGGAAAGGAGGATCCTGCCATTGAAAGACCCTGGGCGTACAGTTGGTTAGGACTTGGGTTTCTGACAGAATCTTTTTGTGGGAAAACAGTTTTACTGAAGTAGGAGTGCTGTTCTGGAAGATAAAGCTGGGCTTTGATGAAGAAGTTCACACCTGGTAAAGGCTTTCTGTGGAGATGGAGAATTAAGGTGCATTTTCTAACCAAAGAGGAGGAGACCAGGCTCATGAAAGCCCTCTGTGGTTCTGGGAGCTCTGCAGGGGGAGGGAAACAGGTTCCTGGAACAGGAACTGGAGCTTTCATTGCCCACAGCCACTGCCTGGAGGCAACCTGGAGTCCAGGCATGCCTTCCCTCCTGCCATGAGGTTCACCCCCAAGTGAAAGAGCTGGAGAAAGAGGTTAAAATGAAATTCCTCTTCCCTGTACAGGCAGCAGATGGGGGATGGTGTGGCAGCTGTGGCAGGGGGTGTCTCAGGCAGATACTAACGGAGCGGAAGAATGTTGCACCATGTTGAGTAATCGGATATGTTGAAAATTATTATTTAGGTGGCAAAGATCTCTTGTGAAATGGAATTGGTAACATGTCGCTATTGAAATAATCTTTACTAAGAAGTGATGTAAATCTTTAACTCATTCCCCTTGTGCAGCAAGACACTGGGAATATTTCCTGAAGTTTTACCCTTCCCCATATGCCAGGAGACAGCAGTAACAAAATGTTTGGCTCACAGGAGAAGCAGAGCATGGGTTCAGCAGTGGGCTTTACTTAGTGCCTTTTTCAGGACTGACAGGAAACAATTCTAAGCATCTAAAGACAAGGAGGAGAAAGACACCTAGTTTTTTAATAAATTAATGTACTAACTAAGCAGGTCTGGTCCCAGTGGCTCTGTAAGACCTGGTGGACAGCTGTCTCTGTGCTTGAGCAAGTCAGGGCTGTTTCAGGTTGTTTCACTCACTGTGGTCTGGGACTGAGCCCACGGTGCTTGTAGGAGAGGAGCCCTCTTATAACAGAGAAGGAACCTGGAAGCGGATGAACTAAAGAGGAATAGAAACAAAAGTAATCTCTGACCATTATTTTGTGGAAAACAGAAGTATCCTCTACTTGTAAGATTCTATTTCTCCTTATTTTCCTTCCAGTTTCTCTTGTGTAGCTAATGCCATTCAGGAGGAGACTGAAGGAACATCTGATTTCACCACTGGCACGTTTACCTGTCGTGTTCCAGAAAGATCTCGGCAACAGTGCTGTGCCTTCTGAAAGACAGGTGCAAATCCTCACTTCTGGCCTCTCTGTTGGCTCCCAAGGAGAAGCCACTGTAATTTATGGATTTAGCTGCTGTCTGAAGTCACCACATGGAGAAAGTACAAAGGGGTGCTGCCACCTCAAACCAGTGTCATGTAGCCACATCAAACTCCCATTTAAAACTGGTGAGGGATTCTGCTTCCTCCTGTCCCATTTCTTACTATCCCCATCACAGAGGTGTTCCAGAAGTTTGTTCTACGTGGATTTCCTGAATGGATTCCTAGTTTTTTGGCATGGTTTTTGTTGTGATGCATATCTGTCTGCTGGCTTCTTTCTCCTTCTGCTGGCACAGGAGCACTGGGGCTCTGAACTGGATTCAGAATAATGTTTAATCAAGTTATTAAGAAGGGGAGCTAAAAGGGAGATAATAAGCACAAGCAGAATCCTTTTAGTAGACTGGAATTGAGACTTTCCAAGGCTGTTCCCTGTGTGCCATGAGTCTGCCAGCCAGCAAACCACCTGCAAAAGTGAGGCAGGCTTTTGTGCAGCCATCGCTTTGTAGCTGTGCAAATCAGGGGGTGATTAAAACGTGAAGAGAGCCAAACGATATGCTGTGACTATAAGAATGCCTGATACATAACACATGAGCAGTCCAGGATGCCAGTGAGGAGGGCGAGGGCTCAGGAAACTGAGGAGCAAATTCCTCTGTCAGCAGAACTCTAAATCAAGCATTTCCTTCTCAGAGAAAACCCGCAGGGTCAAGAGCAAAAGACCACTGGGGAGATACCGGTTTGCTCGATGTCATCTGCAGTGCTATTGTATAGTCTGTGACTTCCAATTTCAGTTTTATTTCTCAGTATCCTAGCTGCTGCAGGTTTGAAGTCTGATGAGAATCTCGCTACAGGGGCAGTGGGAGAGGCAGTCTAGCAGCCCAGCAATTGGAATGCTGCAGAGGCAGTGTTTTTTCCTTCTGATTTTTGAAGGTCCCATTCAAGGTTCACCTCTGTGCTATTGCCTGGCAATAAATACCATTTGCTCCCTATGAAAAGTACTGCATGGCAGATTTAGGTAACAGCCTGCAGCCAAACTGCAAACTAAGCCTCCTGTGGAAAATGCCCAAGTCGACTCCTGGAATTATCACCAAAATGTCCCTACCTACATCCTAAGCAAACATTTATGTTTCTGACATACAAAGAGTGAATTTACAAGAAGGGACAGAAATCTTATACAGCCAGTTTCAACCCACCTACTCTTCCTTGCTTTTTCTGCCTATGTGAGAAAAAACCCAGTACTTAAAAACATTTTTAAGCTCATATAAATTCTGTAGTCAGTCTTGGAAAGCACAAGCAGCCATCACATTCCCATCCATTCCAACTGATTTCAGCCAGTAGGAAAAAGGAGCTCTTACACAGTACAGCATGGGCAGATGCTTTTAAACCCGTGAAGCAGTTGGCTGTGACATGAACATGTATGGAAAAGGACTCATATCACACCCAGCACTGGTCAGGGGAGAATGTTTCCGTCAGAGGTTTCTGATGCGACACCGTTCTGTTCTGGGCATGGTGACCTTCCCCCACGTGTGTGCTCAGCTCAGAATGGGGTTGCTGAGCTGCCTTTTCATTTGCTGGCACATTCCCAGGGCCAGGCAGCGGAGGGCCAGGCTGAGAAGCTGGGGTTGGTTTTGAAAAAGGGCTCTTTGATGTGCCACTGAGGCGAGCAGAGCTGGGGCAGCAGCCGTGTAACAGGAAGCAGCACCAAACCACCTCTTATCACAGCAGGGCCACGAAGGCCCCTGCACCCCTGAGCCCTGCCAGGCAGAGCTGGGCAGGGGATTTCAGCACTCTCGGGGCCAGCACACTCACAAAGCAGTGGTGCTCACTGCTGGCCTGTTTATTTCAGGAGAGCGTGAGCGCACAGAAAGACAGCAATAAACTTCCCAAAACACTTTGTATCAGGAGTATACTTCTAGAAACACTAAGAAATTTTAAAGTATACTGGGAGAGAAAACCACAGAACATAAAGCAAGGGATTGAATTAGAGTGAAAAGCCATGACATGATAGGAAATATCCAGTCCAAAGTACTCAGAGATTCTAAGTCATGTTTGGCTGTTGGCTCTTAGATCTGTTTGCTGCTCATCTACACATATGAAGGCCTTGGCAGAGCACTTGACAAGGAGACTGGCAGATCAAGGGAACAAGATCTAGAAACACTCAGGGCTTGTACCCAGTGCTATGATGCAAGAATACAATTGATTGATATAACTCAGTCAGAACAACTTACTTTCAGTCCAGGACTGAGATATCATGTGTGATATCACTGTGGATAGAAAGGATTTCTTTCTGACAGTTGAAAAAGATATTGTCAAAATGATGCTTGTTCATAACTTCACTGTGCCCTGTTCTCTCTAAACTTCCTCCTCACACCAGTAGTTATTTCCTTTTTAACTCTGGAAAAGTGGATCTTAAGTTTTTATTTTATTAAAATTGTTGCAAGCTTACCTAAACTAAACAAGATACAACGCAAAAAAAAGTTTGATTTAGTGAAAAATTCCAAAGATACCCATAACAGATTCAGTTTCAATTTTTTTTCTCTTTGAAAATCTGTATTAACAGTTTATTTGGATCAGGTAAGAGCATTTAGCATTTTCAGTCCAAAACCATGTGAGAACACTTCTGATATAAGCTTTGGAAAAATATCATTAGGAACCAAGACAAGTAATGAACTTTTATAACGAAATACTTTCAAACTTAAGAGAAAGTGTGGGGGTTTTAAAAGATATTTTGAATATTAGCAGATAATACATTTCAAATAATTCCTAAATGAAGGATGATTAGGCTGAAAGAACCGCTGAGAGCTGTGCTTTAGCTGTCAGTGCTCGTGCCAGGCCCGCTGGCAGTCAGACCCACCTGAGAGGAGCAGAGCAGGTAATGTGCATGGATTTTGATGCTGTGTTTATCACCACAATAATTCAGCACTGTCCTGCTGGGTACTGAGCAATGCACCCGGTGTCTGCTGTGTAGTTTTTCCTTTTCCAACCCTTCTTCCCCATCAGGGTGGTGCCACTGCCATGCTGTGCCCTGGGGTTACTCTCCCTCTTACCCCCTGGATCCAGCTCCTTACAGAAAGCAGATGAGGAGGCTCTGCAGCTGGAGATGCTGGGATGAGGCCTTTACTGCTGAGAGGCAGAGCTGCAGCTCCCAAACACTGCAGCTCCCAGAGCACTGCAGCTCCCAGAGCACTGCAGCAAGCCCGGGTGAAGCTCGTGGCACTCCCCAAACAGGACACACGGCTTCAGCAGCAGAGGCTGCCGTGGGGGAGATGCTAAGATGCTGCCAAGCCAGCTAATCCTGCAGGAGCAGGGAGAGGTACGAGTTGTGGTATGTAAACTACCTCTAAACAAAGTCCTGGATGGGCAAGCCAGGTGCCAGAATGGGTAGAAACGCTCCAAGGAATGCAGCCACAACAGAAAAGCCCACAGTTGCCATGGCACAGCCACAGTGACCTGATGAGTTCACATCACTCTCTGACCATCACCGGCTGGATGTGCAGGGTGTACCATAGAGTGAGTGCCTTGCAGTGAATTTGGATGGTTTTGCTTCAGTCCAGCCCATTGTATTCTTTCCTCCTTGATATTATTGTAATAGTAGCCTCGTCACTTCAAAATGTAAACTCTTGCACTTCAAAAAGCCTCTCAGTTCCCTCTGGGCACCCAGCAGCACGAGGCTCGGAGTGGCTGTGTTCTGGAATAAGGCTGATTCTCAGGCAGTTAAAGACAAGGTTACTCAGCTTGGCGCCACCAGGAGGTAAGAAGAAATTATGTCACCCCCCAGCAATCCTGGTACTTTCTACCCTCTGGGCAGTGAACTGACACCACCACTCTTCCCTTGCAGCCTTCATTACCAAATCAAAATACTTGGAGCCTCTCCCTGATGGCTGCACAAACCAGCTCAGAGGCAGCCCTGAACAATCTCTCCCACAATTAACTCCTGACATTTGCCTGTGTGGTTGCCCATGGAGAAACCCCTACCGGGAGGGACGGCGCGGTCCCAAGGCACAGATCTCACAGGAAAGCGCTAATGGGAGGGAGCAGCGTTGTTAAGCCTCAGGGGGAAAAAGAATTGGAAAAAAGAAAGTGTATCCCGGCATGTTTACTGTCATCACCTCTGCTTGCAGGCTTCCACGCCTCCTTTCAAGTATTCCAGGAAAAGCTGTTCTGGTTAAGGTAGAGCACAGAAGTCGTGCGTTTCAGTCAGAACTGAGCTCCCTTTCACGTTTCTTGTGTCTCTGAAGGAACAGGCTGCTCATTGCACCAGAGGGAAGCAACTTTTGTCACTGGGTAGAGGAGGGGAAATGCTGCTCCTCCTTTACCCGCGATTTTCAAGAAGAAAACAAGAGGAAAATCCTCAGGCAGAGAGCAGAGCACACGTGCAGAGTCAGGGGGTGAATCTCAGGACAACACGACTCTGCCCACACCACTGAAATCCCTGTGTCAAGCACTTTGTTACTGGTGATTATAGGCCTGTTGGACAACAAGGAATAACTAATCTTTTTTAGTAACAAGGATTAAATCCTCTTTCACAGCCACACACGCTTTGACTAAGCAGAATCCCTTTCTAGGCAATGAGAGAAATTACTGGTGGTGAGTCAAATTGCCCTCTTCCAGGCAACTAGATTTTAGTATAAGCAAATGATGTTTTACACATTTAATGACTATATTTATTATCTAATTAAGGCATTTTTTTCTAATTTCTAAAAAAAACCCCACCATTCTTTGGCTATTCATTAGTTCTTACAATCATCACAAAATCCCTTCTGAGAAGTACCAAGCACTGTCTGAGTAGTGCAGCTTAACAGCCTTTGCAAAACCACTCAATGCGGGTGCTAATTATAACACAAAATGGTAAATGGAAAATAGAATAGAGGCGAGACAGCTTAGCAAGGCTAGACGGTTGTTTAATGAGATACGATCTTGCTGTCTGATTGTCTTGACAAAGAAAATGTGAGGTCAGTTATGGTGCTACACATGAAATCCTTAAGGAACTAGATAAGAAAAAATGGGACTGAACAGACAAAGCAGGGGAAGAACTGTAAAGTGGGCAAAGACACTGATCTGGGGGAGGTGCTGGATAAGACATGAAGAATGGGCTGGAAATAGCTGTGCTCGAAACAAACAGAATGAAATATTGTACAGGAGGTATCTGATAACCTTCAAGCCTGGGGTAACAGAAAACAGATAGAAATCAAAGTTTCAAAGTACAAAATGGGAGTAAGAGATCAGTAGTGAAAAAATCCAATATACTCTGAGACCTTGTTGAATAAAATAGCAGGAGAGGAGAGAATTGCAGGTATATCTGTAGATCATAGCTCATTTAAATGCCACTGCTATGATTTGAGAGTGGAAGAAGGCAAATACAATCCTCTGATGAACCAGAAGTGTTTCTTAGAGAGCAGACGTTAATGCCACGGTACAAAGCATCACTTAGTCTTTACTGGAGTGGTAAAGCATCATCCTTGTCCAACAGGGATTTATTCAGCCTTGAACAGGTGCTATAACAACACATGGGAATCAATGGGATGAAAGAGCAGTCTGTCAGGAAAGGGCAAAGGAGGTTTGTTGGGATGCAAGAAGAGGCTGAGGGGATGCAGTTGTACAACACGTGAAAGAAGAAATAGAGCTGTTGAAATGAAAGGGAAACATTTGTGTAAGTAAGCTGAGGCCTAAGTGATTTATGGCTCCGTTGTGGTTGGAAATTAAGAAGCAGTGCTGCAGGATGAGCGACCAGAGCAGCTCTCAGTTGTCTCACCCTGGCTGTGGTGTTTCCTCTCCCTCCCTCTGCAGCCCGTGTGCGTGGCAGGAGCTGTTCAGAGCACAGCCAGAGCTGCTGCCTGCGAGCCCTGCTTTGGATTTCACACCCTGCCGTTTCTGAAACAGGGCCTCCACATTCTTCAGGAACACAGAGTGAGGACAATAAAGCAAATTTTGAGATGAATGCCCCCCATAATTAAGATCGATTAAATGAATGTCTGTGGTAGGAGGTCCTTTTTTAGGAGCCAAATCCCTCTACGAGGGCCAGCCAGAGGAACAAAACCCAGAGGAACCTGGGAGGCAGTGATACTTCCAGGGGCCTGATGAAACTTGCTGATGGACTCAGCCCATCAGGCTGCCCCCCAGCACACTGTTGTGTTTGTGTGTTTGTTTTTGGGTTGATAACAAGTTGTCGTTGCATTCTCTGTTTAGGGAATTTAATAAGTGTTCTCTCAGACATAAAGAATTTGTCATCCTTTCAGTATAACAACTGTGCCAGTTTAAAAGAGGTGGGGAAAGACACCAAGGGAGTTTTAGCATTTATTGAACAAAGAGAGATATTGAACAGAAAGGCAGACTAACTTCACAGTGAGCTTATCACTCTCCCTTTGATGCCTGTGGCAGTGGCTGACTGCTGGGGTGATACCAGCCTGTAGGATATTTTCACTTACCCCATGGGTAGCATTTCTGGGACAAGAAAGCTGTGGACATGGCTTTGGGATATAGCTGATTGCATCTGAAAATATACAATTAAAATGCTGAGGCTGTGAGTTGGTTGTGAAACATCTGACCAGAGTTTCTGCCAGGCAGAGGGAGCCATTTATAATAATTTTGTTTACAGCGGTGATGCCTTCTGCCATTGGAATTTCCCCCCCCCCCCCCCCCAAAAAAAAAGGGCAAGGGGGTAAATGCTGGGTCCATTGCCAGGGTATTATCAAGAATCTTTCCTACTTTCCCCTCTGAATGGCAAAACTTGCTGCTTCTCATTTATTTCACAGCAGGATCCCTCTCTGCTATGTGTGTGTGTAAATTACCCTTGGAAACATTAGGAAAACTAAGATTTTGGGATAACACTGCTGCTTGAGACCCTGTTTCTTAAGGGGTGATGTCTGCTATAATGGACTGAACTCTGTAGCACTGGAAATGTCTCTACAACCTGTAGGTTTACAGGGATTGTCTACAGAAATTTATCCTAGCTCTTGAAGAATCAAAAACCTGCTCTTAGATCTGCAAATCTCCACAGAAGCCCCAAGGCCTCTGTGAGCAGCACCGAGGCTGCCATCAACCACCACCATCCATCCCCAGAGCTCCCCTGTTCCTCTCCAGTCCCAGCAACAAGAAAGCAAAGCCACAAGCTCAAGTGCCCAGCAGTTGCTTGCCAGAGGATCTTTTCCAAGTACCAAAACTTAAACAGCTGTCTTCTTCACAGTGGTGGTGGAAAGCAATAAAGTAACCCATTTATTAAATGGTAACTGCTTAGGGGACAGTGGATGGATGTATAAACTGCATTCAGTTCATATATAAGGGCTTGTATTGTAGATAAACTGCTTGAGGGAAGGAATACGCTCCTTCTCTTTATGGTTTCACAGCCCGTGATTTTACCATAATGCTGGAACATAAAGCTCAGAAAACATTCACCACTACATTTTCAATAACATTATCGCTATGTACTGGTTAACTCAGGCTCTCCGTGGAAAAATGGCTTGTCCTGATGCTCTTGTGAGGCAGTAGGAGGACCAGGAGTAGAACACAGAAATCCTGTCTCCCTGTGCCATGAATCCTCCCACTAAAACACTCCACCACTGACCAGGCGGCACAGTTACTGCCCCACAGGTCCGTATTTGTACTGAGCTGACTCTGACCATTTCTTTTAGAAATACAGTAAGAGGAATTAGGAAATAAGAATTAGAATTAAGGTAAGAGGAACTGATGTGCTTAGCAGCTTCTACTTTTTCCTTCTGTTTTCAGTGCAAGGAGTTCACCTTCCACACCGGCTACGAGGTGCTCGTACAGCGGCTACTGGAGGGGAAGAAGATGTGCAAAGATGTGGAGGATTTGCTCAAGCAGAGGTATGAAAATCAGAGAGAAAAAAGGGTGAACAGCCTCCTTTTTGTGTCGTTTGGCATCTGGAAGGGAATAGCAGGCTGTTTCTCAATTTGGTAGTGTTATGAGCTTACGTAGAAAAGCCTGAGTGATTTGAATCCCAGCCTTGTGATGTGAAGGTAGATAACAAATAGAAATCTCAAAGTCTTGAGAAGGGAAGAGAAGGTTGAAAGAGTCAGAAACCCAGAGCTCCACTAAGACCCTCATTATGGGTCCAGAATCACATAGCAGCACCTACATCCACAAGTAGCATTTTTAGATTTCCCCTTTTGCAGGGCAAAAATGACTTGCACATTTTTGTTTCTCTTTGAACATGCTGTTGCCACAGGCACTGTCTCAGTTTCCTGCCAGAACAAAAAATGAGACATTTTTCAAATACAAAGCTGCATAAAATGCTACCTAAAGCCTTACCCAGACACCCAAAGCAGCCCCCGTCATTCACCAACCTTAGCAGGCTTCGAGTAACAATGTTGTAGTTTATGTCCCTGCTCTATGTGCTTCTCGGTGCTGCTCAACAGCAGCTATGGACAACTGACAATTTTGTGGGTGAGAGAATATGTATCACACTGCTGCTCTGGCTCCTTTGCCATTCATTTTTGTAGTTGTGACTAAGAAAAATACCTCTGAATTTTGGCTCTGTTTTTAAGTGGCTTCAACAGTTTCAGCATGTAGTGTGAGGCACATACATGTTCACGCATGACATGCAGGAAAGGCCACACAAATATGGATTACATATCCAGCAGGCAATCCCAGAGCAGCTCATCTCAGCACTGTCACCTTATGAATATTCCTCTGCCTTCCTCAGTCACAACCTGCTTTTTCTTCCCATGCTTACCCCCATCTAGTTTTTTGGGTTTAGGGTGGTTTTCTGAAGGCTAATTTTAAAGCTCTGAGACTTTCAAGGGGGTGTGAGCTGTCAGACTCAAAGGTGGCTGTTTCACAGTGTGTGAAGTCTCCCATCAAAACCTGAAGCTATCTGAGCTACTTTTCCTGACTACCAGTGGAAACCTGTTATATTGGCACACGTCACACAGTCCTGAAGTCACATCTGCCTGGTGGTGGCTTAGCTGCAGCAGTTTAAAATAGCTCCTTTGTTTCTCAGAACTTGCAGAGATCAGAACTGCACTGCAGGCCTCGGGCGCTGCAATTCTGCATCGGATGTGACACACGCCTGTGTTCCTTCCAAAGCATTGCAGAGGCTTCTGCAAGTTGCAGGATGAGGTTTTTCCTGGTTTGTGGTGGAGGCACAAAGTTCTTTCCGCAAAGAAGAAAAAATACATGTAGAGTCATTTTGTAAATGTTTCCATGAGGTTTTTTACACCCCCAAGACATTCCAGAGAGCGTGTACGTGTGTGTGCCTGTGTGTGTACGTGCATGCTGGGGGGGAGGAAAAGGAGAAGAGAAGTGAGCACTGAGTTAAAAGATATGATTTCCAGTTTATTGCTGGCAGATGTTTGTTTCAGCTCGTCCTCACATCATTCATAGGAATGACCCAGGAGAAGATCAAAGGATGGGATGAATCTCTGTTTCTAGAGGCTGCCCATACCACATGGTTCATGTTGGAATATCAACAAGGACTCTTGCAGCAGCTGCCCTGAGTCCTGAAACCAGCTGCCCTGGCCCTGGCCACACTAACATTCCATCAGGTTTCCAACCACAAATCCCCCTAACTAGCCCAGAGAAAGGCCTAAGAGGTTTGGGAGTGAGAAAGCAGTTGTATTCCAGAACAAAGCCTGGATTTAAAACACAAAGAATGTTCCATCTCTGGACAGCTGCAGAGAAACCTAGAAGCTGTGTGCAGGAGTACTGGAAAGTGGGAAAAGCAGCACTAAGATGTGAAGAGATGGTATCAGCCTCCTGTCAAATTCCTCTGACCCTGGGTTAGTCCAGTCCCATCCATGCCTGAGGTTTCAGGAGCTGGGATTGGCTTAAAAGCTGGCCATGCTTTTTTCCCATGATATACTTGTGTACTGAGCAAGTGAAATTGGACTGCAGCACTGGAGTAGTTCTCATTGCTGTACAGGCACTGGCACTAAGCAAAGCCTCTGACACAGAAGTGTTTCTTGATACTAAAATCAGAAGAAAATTAATCTAATCTTCTGCAGCATTATGTGTCTGGAGCGTATGTCCATTTTAATGAAGTTCTATTCATCTAACATGAAAAAGAAGTGGTGCCTCTGTGTGGCCTGTCACCATATTTTGCACCCTGTTCCCGTAGCGGGAATGCCAAAGCAGTGATGTAGGAACACCCCACTAGAGCACAGCATTTCCTAGGGCAGGAGCACAGCACATCCAGCATTAGACACATGGGAGCTGTGGACAGAGGCCAGGAACACTCTCTGCTCCTGCAGTGACTGCAGCCTGCTGCAGGGCCAGCACTGCTGCTCCAGCAGCCTGGCCCATCTCCTTGGCTGGGGGAGAGTCCTGGGATGAGCCTGCCTCAGCTCACAGGAGATGGTGCAAGTTGCACCAGAGCCCAGGGGCAGTGGAAAGGGCGGTGGGATGTTCTCAGGGACCCGCCCCAACAGCTGCTGTGGGGCAAAACTACAAAGCAGCCTTCAAACTGCTGGAACTCATAAAAGAGAAATACAGAGCACCTCCTGGCAGAGTGGGAAGACTGATGTGACTAAAACCCAGCAGGGTTGTAGGGCCTTGCACCCACATCAGATCCATTCTTTGAACAAAGAGTACGTTTCTCTAAGGTGCCAAGTTTCAGGCAAAACGGTTTGAAATGCTTTGAAACTGCTATTGAGAACTGGACTTACCCTAAACAAAATCACCCCTCCCCTCAGATGCTGGCACCAGGGTACCTGTTCATTATTTATTATTGACAATTCAATAGTTTTTAGCAGCTACTCAAAGAATGACAACTTGGTTCCACCCTGGTCTTGCATCCAGGAGAAAGGAAGTAACACATTTAGTGCAAATACTTTTTTTCTCCCGTGCTGGGGGAAAGGAAATCAGCAGAGGAATATTTGTATTTCTTTATTAACCATGGAAACAGAACCACTTTCCTGAGTCACCAGTTACAGTTCCCCATTAGGTGAGATACCACATATTGTCCCTTCCACAAAACTGCCCCAGCCTCACCACACAACTACCAAGGCTCCTTCCCCCTCGGCCTCCACTGCAGCTCTTCAAGCAGCACCTCATCTTTCTAAAGGATAGAAATACTCCTGCTACCCCTGGCTCCCATTTCTTCTCAACATCTCTTGAATGGATCCTTTGGAAGCTACTCTTCGCTCCCCTCACAGCCAGTGTTCTCATGGATCAAGTCAGCTGTCGTTTTTAGGTTCCTTTTGCTCTGTTCTGAACACCTTCGCCTCATCTTTGTTCACCTCCTTCTCCTCATTGACCCATGTTTTGGGGGCAGAGCTGTACACAGCATTCCACAGGAATCAAAACCATGAAGATGGGCATCATTTTTATCTCATTTCTTCTAGAAATAACTTAACCAAAATATTTCAGAGGTAAACTAATAGCACTAGGATTGAGGAGATTGAGAAATTAAATAGGTTGCCTTTCTGATGTTTTGTACCTCAGATACAATTACAAGGTTTGTGTAAATGTGATCCTGGTACCACTAAGAGAAATTAAGTGAGTTTTTCTTTTAACAGAGCACAAGCAGAAGAGAGATATGGGAAAGAGCTGGTTCAAATTGCCCGAAAAGCAGGAGGACAAACAGAAATCAAGTAAGAAATTCTTTTTTTATTACTGCAAACAAAATTATTTTGGAAGAAATTTCAGACTCCTGTGCTTTGCCTATGAATGGGGTCACAGCCACTCACTTCACTGCATTACACAGCTCTTCACAATGTACAGGGAAAGTGGGGAAACACCACAGTCCTTCATGGTAGGATTCACAACGTCTCTATTTGGAAACTGCCCATAGGTCCTTTCCTGAATATTTTTTTTTTAATTTCAAGATTCTTAATGTTTAATATTTGCTTCCAAAAGAAAACTAAGTGATGGGAAAAAAAATAGAAAGGAAAAGGTTGTGAAATGTTTAGGATGGTGGCTTGACAATTCTGGAAAGCTGGTGAACACTGAGAGACTGTGACAGAACAAAGACCCCAAAAATCAGCTTCTGCAGCAGGAAAAAAAGGCTTACCTTAGGAATACAAAACTTAAATCTCTTTGAAGGGACTTAATTTGAAATAATTCAATGGAGCTACTGAAATACACTAAGATGACATATTTTTCTCTGTCTCCTCCATTACTATCTTAAATCATGTATAAATTGTGTTGGGAGGGAAAGATAGATGTTGGTATAGAATTTAACTTAATAAACACTGCTGATAAACTGCTGCTATTATTGATGGCAGCAGCAATAATGAGACATTTTGTCATTATTGTAACAAGTAATAATACAGTAATAAGGTGGCAGAGGATGAAGATGTGGGGTCACGGAAGACAAGCCTGAAAGAGAAGACCTCAATCTAAACACAAAACAGCTCTATTGATCCCTGGGGCCTGCTACCCTCATCCATCCCATATCTCATTCCTTAATTGCAGGCTCCTTTCCACGTCCATTTATCACTCCCAGTGCAAGCATGGTTCCCTGTTCATATTTTATGGGGAAACTTGACCTCAGAGCCTTGCACTGCCACGGCAGGCGAGTGCCAGCAATCACCCGGAGCGCCGATGTGACCCCCTGGTGGCACTGCCAGGCTGACACAGACACTGCTGCGTGATGCCAAAGGGACAGGCAACGCTTTCCCTGCCAGTGCTCCAGCTCTGCCTTGCCCCTGAGCAGCGCCCAGGGGTACCACAGTCCTAGGAGATGGCTTCTGCCTTCCTGGTGTCTCAGTTCTCTGTCCTAATTGGTGAGAAGGAAGGAGAAGAAGAAATATTCTGAATTTAAAACATCAGATTAAGGATGGATGGGTTCTTCTCAGCCCAAAGGCTAAGATCAGCATTCCAGGATTAAAGACAGGTTTCACCTCAACTCCTTTACTGGCAATACAGGGCAGGCAGAGCAAATGTGTTCAGCAACAAGCAGCTTTGTCTGCCCTTCAGCGACTTAGTGGACAATTCACGGGTCTGACTTTTCCTAAGAGATTATGAGAGCTTGATTTAGAGGCAGAGCCAAGTCCCAGTGTTGGGATATGGATCCAAGTTCCCCTCAAGTTGGGGGAAGTTTGGACTTGGGCCCAGCTTCACTTTGATCTGGCAATTTTATAGCTTGGCGTGGAGGGAATGCTGAATACACGAACAAAGCTGTGCTGCAGAGCTGATTTACTGTGTTGCCATAACCCACACCTAGCTGGGGAGAGACCAGCTCTACACTGATATTTTTATCAGAGAAAGTGTCTCGCTGTGCCCATTCTGAAGCAGAGAGAACACTTGGCTCTCATACAGCATCCTTTGATTATTTAAGGAATTACACAGACAAGCAGTGAATGGCATTTGTCCGGAGCAAACACAAAATCAGAGAAAACTAAAGTGTGTTCAGGGCTGGAACAACTAAAGAAAATGAAATGTTTGGTTTTGATGCCTTAAAATCGTTGAATTTTCTGTGTCTGTGTGATCTCCTTGGTGTGAAGTTTCTGTTTGTTTATGACATTGATTGCTGGCAGCAGTTCTGCTCCCAAGGTCAGTCCATCAGGGAGACTTGAGGGAGGGAATCTCTGTACTACCTATAATAAGAAAAGCTTGAAAGGACTATGCTGCAGCTGTCCCAGTGCATTTTTCCAAGTGTTTCCTCTTTACAGGGCTCCCTATTATCATCTAGCATACTGGGTCCTAATGGAATTACAAGTACTTGACAGGCTGAACAGGGCTGTTCACACTTTCAGATGCAGCTTTGGGTAGCAGCATTTCTTAAAGTCTAATGTATTTGTACCTAAAACTTCCATTTGACAATCACCAGGAATAAAAGTAGCTTCCAGGGTTTTTTTCAGAACATTTTGCAGACCTTCCTGTGCCATGCTATGTGTGGCAGAGGAGCAGGAATCACTAATTTTAGATCATTCAGTCATTTTCTTGATAATGCAAAATTATTATCCTCTAGTCTTAAATTTAGCCACCTTTTAAACATCTCAGATACTAAGGCTTTCTGTCACTTCTCCTGGGAAATTATTTCACACCCCAGTAGTTCTCAATATCAGGAGGGTACCTGATACCCTTTCAAAAAATCAATAAAAGGAACATAAAAAATGCATCCACAAAAACCACCCAAAACCTTCCAGTATGAGAAAATTCCCAGAAGACCTTAAGAGAAACAACTGCAAGGCCCAGGATGATAATTCAGCACAGTCAGGACAGGCACAAAACAAGGTGCAGGGAATAAGCACAACGAGTAAATACCAAGCACCAGAGCAGCCTGGAGAAGTCGATGGCACACTGCACCAGGTAGTGGCCATTGCTGTAGAAAACAGTTCTCTCCCAAGCCTCCCCTGTATTTTAAAAGCTTTTACTTTTGAATCAAAAAAAAACCCCAACCAATTTCAACTTTTCTTCAGGCTTGCCCCTTCTCCCCCCAAAATTCTGCTTCAGCTGGAGCAACTTGCTGAACTCAGCTAAATGTATAAATAGATTTAACTGCCCTTTTTTGTTCACCGAAGACACAGATGAAGGAATATGCTGCTGACTCAAAAGAAAGATTGTAGGGAAGGCTTACTGGAACGTAACAGCAAGTTTGGGACCACTTTCTATTGATTTGAGAAAACTCTAGGTGCCAGCAGACATCAGGATCCCATCCTGTATCCCTGGGCTGTTCCCTCGGCGTGGCTCCAGCTCCTCTGATGGAGGTCTGGCCCCTCAGGGCCTGGCACTGCCCCAGCCTGGCAGGGACAGCTACAGGCCAGACCTCACAGGACACTTTGGTGCCGAGCCCCAGCAGCACCATCACATTGGTGAAAGAGGAGAATGTGGTGTGTCCACTGCGGAGTCCCCAGACCAGAAACGTGAGAACCACTCTGACCTCAGGTCTAGCAGGGGATGAGATGTGAGCACTGCTGCTGGAGGTGTGACTGACAGCCAGGGACTGCGCACAGCGGGGTCCGAACTGGCCGTGGGGAGCCCACAGGCCAGAATGTGTCTGACAGCCCAAAACCAGCAAGGCAGACACGCTGCACCTTTTATCTCTAATTTTTGAACAAAGCCAGAATGGGGTTTCTAGAAGAAGCTGATGCTGGATACCACTGACATAGCAAACAAACACTGCAGCTTCCAGCTCGAGAAATAAAAGTTCCCTCTAAGTGCTGTCTGACAGCCAAAGGACACCACCATTCAATAGCCCGGCTGCTTGTTCTTGCCAAAAGCACTGCAGCTGCTACAAACTCCTTCCCACAGGGAATGGGGACATCCTCTCCCCAACCCAGGGCACAGCTCTAACTCAGCAGCTGCTATAGGCCTTGGCAAGCTCATTCCAATGCACAGAAGGATGCACACACTTCAATCTAAGACTGCAAGAAGGATCACACACACTCAAACCCCTTCAGCTTAGTATTCTGTCCCCAACACTAGATCCCAAGGGAAGAGTAGAACAACAGGGCAAGCATATGAAGATATTTCTTCTAAATAATCTTCTAGCCATAGCAATTAGTAAGTTCACAGGATGCCACATCAGCAGCAGCTTTATATGGAATAGGCTCCAGTGTTTCCTTCTGTCTTTTTCTTATTTAAAACCCTGAAACATTTTAGCATCCACTGAATCAGTAGATAAAGCAATGTATGCTTGTTATCCCACCTTTTAAACAAAAAAAATTAATTCTGCATCACCATTTCCTAGTCTCTACTCATAAAAGAAATTATGAAAAGGTGATTATAAACCTAGAGCCATGTTTTCTTGGCAAATGACAGCTTACAGCCATGTCCAGCAGGAGAGAGAGAACTACATTTTGTGAAGTTTAAACTGCAGTATTTGTACTCTCTGTGGTGCACACATGGGAGAGGATGTACAGAATCTGGGCATTTTCAGCCAAGTTACAGACTGAGATCACATTTGCAACTGTTTGCTGGGAGCGTACACAGCAATGGTGCCTCTCACACTAGAGATGATTCTCAGCAGAGCTTGTGCCTTTAAGAGGAAACACCTTTCTGGCTGCAAGGTGACTGGGAATTTCCATGCAGTGGCTTTGGGCAACTCTTCAGCACAGCAACATGAAAGCAGAATATGCTACAGAGCCCAGTTCTCAGACACATCCTCACCTTCAGCCGAACCTGAGCCTCTGGGAACTCTGTTCTTCTGTAAAATAACTGATGTAAACACGTACTGGTTAAATGCTGCCTAGGCTGACAGCAGCTATTTTTGTCATTTGCTCTGCTTGTCTCTTCTCATGTATATGATTTCCTACATTTTTCATCCATTTTTTCCACTGCCATCTCCTTAAGACCTCGGGAAAAGGTAGTTCCTTCAAGCCCATGTGTGCTCTTCTCTACAATGCCTGAAATAGAACATTTCAGTGAGTGTGAGGTGAGGGCATCTGTAACGAAATGCCAATTGCTGCTTCCTGTGGATAAAAATAGTGCATCTGTCACTTAATATACAGAATCCTCTGTATTATTCCACACAAAGCCGGCATTTTTGAACTGAAGCTAAAAGTCAGTTTGGAAGGTCACATCTTTCCATGGTTGGTTATTCTCCACCCAAATGTTCTGAACCCACACAGAATTTATATACTAGTACTTTGAACTTTCAGGACTCTGAAAATGGACCTAAGCCTCTGCTCAGTCCCCGTTAAATTCGATCTAGGTAAGCTCTCTGGTGATGAGGACAGGCATCTTTGAGCAGTGCTGCTTTCTTTCTGAGAGATGTGAGGAAATTTAGTTTTATGTTAAAGGTACAAAATTTGTTTTGACTGTTTTAACCTTTGATTTGGATGGCACAGCTCATTCTGGAGCCACAAGGGATCTAATTTGTTGTCTATGGGCACAGATTTACAGGGAGGAGAAGGAACATGGAGATGTCTTCCTGTTTGCTCCCCTGCCCCCGTGAAGTCTGGGGTGATGTGTCTGTGCTCCCAGTAACCAGCCCTGGAGTGCTGACACAGCCCCCTTCCCCTTCAGTTCAGGGCTGCTGCCTCACCTGACACATCCCTGGCAATATCCAAGCACCAAAACATGGATATGGACACCGTGCAGCACAGGAGGAACCCTCCATGCAGGTTGCTCCTTCTGTGGAAGTCATGCAATCCCAAAGCTGTCACTGAGCCCAGCCTGGTGCTCAGTGCAGCCTCTGCAGCAGCTGAGATGACAACTCATGTGGCTCCACACCACAGCCCAGCTGGGACCTGGACAGAAATCCTTCCAGCTGCACTCAGGGGTGTTGCCTTTGTGTTTATAGCTCCTCTGAGAACAACAAAACATCCTGGCAAAATTAATTCTTCAGTGTTTTTGCCACATGCCCACTAAACAAGGTGAGACATGATTCTCATGTGAAACACTGCTGTGTGCCTGGCCTAGGACTGGGTAGTGACTTTGTTACCTCCCTGTTAAAAGAGCACAACTCCTCCTCCTTCATTTCTTCCTTGCAAGGCAGACACAGGTTCACACATAATTCCCACGTGTGAATTATTTGGGACCAGATGATTCTGGATGTGTCTCCCCACACTTTGCTATCACCACTGGGCTTCACAGAAGGAATTGTTGGTAAAACCACATTGGGTCTTCCCTGTGTGCCAGGAGGAAAGGCAGATGTTACCAGTGGCCTCAGAGGGGACTGTCAGTGCAGTGGCTCCACAACTCTGCTATCAGGATCTGAGTTACTGGGGGCTCAGGGTGGACAGGATTGCTGGGAACTGGTCTGTAGAGTTCATCTGGCACAGACTTCTCTCAGTTTCAGGAAGGGTATTTTTAAAAATTACAAGAACAACTGAACATTGCAGATCATACCAATGTCAGAACAGAAACCTACCAGAAAGGAAGGTGGGGTTATTTCACACTTCTATTCACCAAGCAAAGGTAGAAAAGAAAGAAAATTAAAAACTATCTGTGGTTTTCCGGTTAGAAGGGCCTGTTTTACCTTCCTGTGTACAAGATATAAAGGGACTCTCTGAATTACTCAGTTAATCCAGTGTTTAAAGGCAAAGTACTGGGAAAAAGTGTCCAAACTATAAAGCTTACAGCTGAAAAAATGTAGACAAAATAGTGTGGTGCAACAGTGTACACGGTGAGTGTATCTGTCACCTAAGCACTGCCACTGACAGGGCTCTGCTAATTACATCTCTGGTGCTATGAAATTCAGCTCCTGATGGCTGTGAAGCAGGCCAACAGAGCAATTCCTGAGGGTGCTCGTGCCACAGAGGACTGCACAGCACAGCTCCATTTTTCAGCAAAACCAAGGTCCAAAAACAAAGAGAGAGAAAGCATAAAAAGCCAAACCAAGCCGGTAAGAATATTGTAGCCACTAGATGGCAAACCCCCCTCGAAGTTGCTGCAGTCGCTGTTGCACAGGCACTGTCTGTTCTCTCTCATTCCAGATTCAGACACTCCTGTTTCCGCCCAAAATTAATTTTGACAAATCCAATCTTTAAATGTAAAACAGGGAGTCGTTTAACAAACACACAGAGTAAATTCGTGTGCAGCCTTATTTTCAAGGAGACACCTGTGGGATTCTCCATGTGGGGGTGCCCAAAGGGAAGGCTGGAGCTCTGTCTTTAGCCAGAGTGATTTAACAGTATTCCAGAATGTATGTAGAAAGCCAAACCCACCCAGAAGATATAGGTAATATGTGCTGTACATCCACACCAGCACAGACAGGATTAAAACCCATTCATATATCAGCTACAGGAGTCACTTCCATTAAACCCTGTGAAGCGCTGAAATATTTCACTGATATAATCAGAACATCCAGGAGCAAATCTATAGTACTGCTGCTGCAGCCCAGGAATCATAAAGGGAGTCCTGATGGATCCACAGGTCAAAATTTGATTTATTTATTCTCTCCCACATGTATAACTTGGCACGATGACATATTTGCTACCCTCCTAAGTTCTGTAAGGATGTGGGATCCAATTCACTGATTTTAGAAAAATAATATAAAATTAAGGAAGGAAATGGTTTAAGTCTGTTTCAGTCTACTTGCCCCAGTCAGCAGCTGTGGAACTGGCTGGGCAAATCCTTCATACAAGGAGGAAAAAGCCAGAGATTTCTGAAAAGGCCATTAGAGACCATACAGGGCACAAATTGATCCCTCTTTGGGTCACAGCCAGATGCATTATTGCACCAGAGACCCCCTTGGCCTTACAGAGAGCCAGCAAAAAGGAAAACAGCTCCATGGGTGGCTTGTGACCATGAACTACTCTGGTAGCTCAGGTGCCTGGAAACCAAAAAAGCAGCAAACTGCTTTTGTCCTGGATATATACTGAGAAAGTGCTATTTTTCATTATCCACTGCAGCAATTTTGCCAGTTTTTGCATATCTTGAATTGCCAACAGCAAAGGGAAAAAAATCTCTGAGAAAAATAGATCAACACAGAGTGCACATAGTATGTGCAGTTTGCAAGTGCCCTCTATTTTTTAAATTTCAGTATTTACCTGTTTCAGGCATGAAGTTGTTGGCACATTCCCCACCTCCTATTGGAAATTACCCACTGGAAAAGAAAATTTTATTCCTTGCATATATTTATTTTTTCAAAATAATCCATTAGATCTTTTAGGTGAGAAAAAGCTATCTCTGCCACTGATATTCAACTTGTCTTTTAATGTCAAGCTTTTAATTAGCTGAAATGAATACTGCTTGTTTCCTTTGTGGCGTGAAATTTTAGTTTCCATTAAAATTTCACACCAGGCTAACTTTTTACAAAACAAACCTTCAAATGTATAAGTAGTGTTAGGAAAACACTTAAAAATACTCAATCTAGAATGCTCTCCCTGACTTATCTCAGGAGATTCACCACAACCTAGTTGAAATCTGAAAAAAATCAAGCAGCTCTTCTTTTCTGTCTGAAAGTATTTCCCTCATATTTCTACAGACTTAGATCTGGAAGGGGTTTCCAGGCAGTTTTTGCTGAGGCCAGGCCCAACCTTTCTCCACGCCTGTGCATTTTTCTTACGCCTGGCAAGGCAGCCTCACTGCTGGGAGAGCAAGCTTTGATTAGGAAACAGATGTCCAGCTTAAATTAACACCGGGCAATTAGGATCCTTCCTGTGCCTCGTAAGGCTCCCGAAATGACCCAAGAGATGCAGATTTCCCTGCCCATCTGCGAGTGCACGTGGCTGAGAAGTGATAGCAGCCTCTCCTGGGCTCTCCGAGTAGCCAGGGAGACTTGAGGCTCTTCATTCACCAGCTCTTCCCCTGGGCTCTCCCTGGGGCAGACCAGGGCTCCATGGGGAACCCAGAACTGATTCCTTCCAGGAACAACACGCTCTGGGGCTTGAAGAAATTATTTCTAAATCTGAAAAGCTTCCAAATCACACCCCAGCCCAGGCTTCTGTGTGCAAATGCCCCGCCAGCCTGAAAATTCAGAGCTAGAGGAATTTATTAAGTTGAAAATGCCTTTTACACGCCTCTTGCTGTCTCGTCACATCTATGCTGCTGTCTCTGGTCCCTTCTGGAACCGGACTCTGCCCTAGCCAAAAGACAGGCCAGCAACGCGCGGTTCCCTCTCCTGCCCCTCTGCGGCCCCAGCACCGAGCGATGGGGCTGCACGGAACAGCTCCGTGCCGAGCAGCGCGGCCGGGTGGCACAGCACGGTTTATTCATCGTGCCGTGCCTGCGGGATGCGGCAGCGGTGCCACACGGGGGTGCTCGGCAGGCGCGGTGCTGCGGCGCTGGATGGGCCAGCGGCAACGGGAACGGGAACGGGGCCGCGTTCAGCGCTCGGGGACGGGCGGGTTCCGCTCCGCCCTTCAGGCTACTGCTCCAAAACCCCAATTCTCCCCCGGCCGCCGGAGTTTCATTCGTATCTACTGGCAAGGTGCAAGAAGAGAGGCTGTTAACATTCACGGTCACAAATACAGGGCGACTGAAAAAGGGTGCACAGAAGGAGTGGTGCAATTCCTTGCTTCATGGAGCGTTTTATTGCGTTTCCTGATGGTAACAGATTGATGCTACTGTGCTTGTTAGCATGGTCAGCTTTTATTATGAGGCTATTAAGGGTTTTATCTCTATGTGGATCTTTGAGGTTCCGAGGGAAAGTCTTTTCCCTGGATTCACAACACACCCTTAGAAGCCAGTACTAATAAAGTGTCTTGTTTCTGCCCCACAGCACACTGAAGGCAGCATTCGAGATGCTCAAGCAACGTAAGTATTTACCTGTTCCCTTCTGACTTGGGAAATGCAGGCACCCAATGTCTTCATCCTGTTCCCCCCTCTATTCCCAGCTTTTCTATCCCAGTCTGTAGTGTAAAGAGTGGAGGAAAAGGGCACCTACTGGGCACTCAATCCACTCTCTGGTGGCAAAGAAAATGGCTTGTTCTTCAAGTAAATTTTATCTGGATCAAGTCACAAGATATGAGCTCTGTTCCCTCTTCTGCAAACCACTGACACCAAACCATCTTTCTAAATGTGCCCCAGGCTCAAGAAAACCCTTTCACACACACAAAATGCAGTACCATCAGAGCCAATAGGACACTGTACCTGGTCACTGGCACCTGCTGTTTACATCAAAACTTCTTCTTGAAAAGCAGCTGCTGGACTGAGGTATTTTTAGGGCCTGGGTGTGGGAGCTCAACATTTCTGGAAAATCTGTGGTTCCATTTCAGAAGCACCAAAGCTGACAAATGCAGAGCAGTTCCCAGCATTTCAAACAGCACCAGCCAGGTGCTCTGAAATTCAATCCATCTTGGCTGACCCTTGGAAATTCTCAGCGTGCAACCTCATCTAATGATGGCCACTACTGGCAGCAGCTCCCAAGAGCAGTGACAGCCCAGCAGCACAGCCAGGGCAAAGCAGACACAGGGATGATGGAAGTCAGAGCTCCTTCCCTCCCTCTGTACCACAGCTCCTGACCTTCAGCCCCAAAGGAAAGGGGGCAGATGGGGTAAATGGGGCCATGAAGAAACAGAGTCACTCTGCTCTTGAACCCTCAGTGCATGCAGAAACAAAAAGGAGACCTTTTTAAAGCCTGCCCTGCTTGTGACAACTCATAGGGCAGCCACATCACAGAAACATCTCCTAAAAAATGTGACTTTATCTCTAAAGACCTTTCCACTGACTGAATATGAATTCTGATTTGCTTTAGAAATTGAAAGTGTTGGAAACTCTCATATCCAGCTGGCAGTAATGCTGAAAGAAGAACTGAAAGGAATAGAGGAGTTCCGAGAAAGGCAGAAAGAGCAAAGAAAAAAGGTGAGAAACTAGAGAAATGTTCAAACAGATTGGGTCAGTGGTCTGTGCTGATGACCCTTCTCCAGCTGTAGGCTGGGAATTCTGCAAAAGATGATAAAGCACTTCCAGCATGCCCTGTTCCCTCTACAGACGAGACTGTGGAACAAAAGTCTCTTTCTGATCCCAGCTGGAAACAAAGTAGTGCTCTGAACTCAGGAGCCAGAGGCTTTAGTCCCTTTTACTCTCTCTGGTGTAACTGCAGATACTGTTATTATTATTTCTGTAAGAACTTAATCCTTCCTTTTCTCTTTTTTATACCCTTGCTAATGGGTTTCTTTGATACGACCCTGCACAACCTACAGCATGCACTAAATAAAGGCATAACACAAATGTTTAAAAACATGAAAGCAAATTAATATCATGCTGAACGCAACACCAATATATGCTGAATAACAAATAGATCTAATAAGCAGCATCTAGTTGATGTTGTATAATAAAAATTTGAGTATATTTAAGGGCATTTCATCCCCTATGACCTTATCAAGCCCTAAGTCTCTTGAAAAATAGCTCTCAGTAGAGACAACAATGGCCACTCTCACATCTTCTCTGGGTCCGTGGAGTTGAAGACAAAGACAGGACAGTCCCTTAATTCTGACAGCGCTGAGTGATGGAGGAGTAAAATAAATATTCATTTCTTTGCTAATTTTAAACAGATGAAAATGCATATAACTAGTGTCCAGTGCCACAAAAATCTTGTGTCTACAAGCCCCTGACACACAGGAACTTGGAATAGCAAAGAATTCTGAATATGAAAGTGGGCAAAACCTGTGCTGCATTGAGATTTGAGGTTGGCAGTGATCTGCTGAAGCAAATAAGGCATTAAAAGACAGACAGTAGGCACCAGGTTCATCTGTGTTTGTATCCCATTCCCTTTGCCACTGGGATGTGCAGAGAGGCTCTCTCCTGTTGAGAACAGTAAGCCTGTAACTCGAGTGGGAACAGTTTGAGGGGCCTGGAAAAAAAAAAGGAAAAACTGCTTTGGAGTCTTAGATAAGCTTTTTTCTCTGTCCAGCATGTGGCTGTGAGGAAGCCAACATTAGACATGCTGGATGGTGTCAGCAGTTTTGGTAACCTCCCAAAATGCTGTGATTTGTGTTGTACCGTAGCTGCTCTCAGGACTGTGCCCAATGTGAAAGAAGCATCTGGGTAGCCCTGGAGAGAGTTTTGCTTGAGCAGAATGTAAAGATTAGAGGACCAAAAGTCCCCCTGAAGAAACCCATCCCCTGCCAGTAGGAGCATATCTCATTGTCACATACAGCTGGGCATATCACAACTAAAGCCATAAAAGAGAATCCAGCACTGTCCTTCCAACACTGCCCAGATGACTCCAGCATGGAAATCAAATCACACTGAGCATAAAGTTGCCAGAAGCAGTGGAATATAAAAGAGACAGGAATTGTTTGTATTGAGAATGGACAACTACCTGTGCTCATGTGGGTGAGACAGTGGTTTGGTCTGCAGAGATGTGGGATCGAGCTCTGGCACCAGCAAAGGAACCCTGCTGGCAGAGCCTGCAGCACTGTGACTGGGTGTTGCACTATTTCATCTCCTTAAGAAAAAAAAATGGAGGAAGAAAATGAAGATCTATGTCCCCTCTGCTATTAATGGAAACCACCAAAGCAGAATTATCTGGGATTATTTTTTTACCTGGCACTTTGATGCTCTCTGTATCACTCAGAAACCTGTCATTTATAAAAGCAGAGTGAAGTAATTTTCTCCACAGGCAGGTGGCCTATAGAAAGGCCCTGACTATGGCTCTACTAATCCTGCTGCTGGAAAGGGGAGGGAGAAGTCCAAAGCAAGAAGTGCTCACTTGTGTGTGTTTCTTACAGTACGAGTCTGCAATGGAGCGTATGCAAAAGAGCAAACTGTCCCATTATAAGAAAACAATGGAGGTAAGCAAGGAGGGCTTGGGCAGGTTTCCTGATGCAAACTGGCTCCACTAAAATCTGTATCACACATAACTCTATTTAAAGAAAGGTCAAAGCTGTGTGAGTGTGCAAGAGTGTGTGAGAGAGTGAAGATGTCATTTCTGCTTTGAGAAGGAAGCTCATCTTCCCTGCTGCACTCACTGAAAAGTCTCCAGAAGGTTAATGTGGGATGAACGGTGCCCCAGGTCAAACAGGATTTCATTCTTTCTAGGCAAGGGTACTTAGAGGAGTAAATATAATTTTTCAGTGTGTGCAAATACAACTTTAAGAACAGTGAGGGAATCTTGTAGACAGGAGGAACCCTCTCCAGCTGGAAAGCTTGTACATACAGAAACTACAGGCAGTTGGGTTTGGTTTCCTATGGGCAACTGCCTCTAAAGGAAAGTAGTTGCAGACCTGTCAATGCTACAGCTGGAAGGGTGCTAGCAATTTTTTTCTGAAATGTGGTTTTTCTAAGTGCATCTCTAAGATACAGAGATGTTTTGGTACAAATAAAGATTTCTCTTGCTTCTGAGAACTACACCAGGACTGTTGCCTGTGGGGGGCTGGCTCTGCCTCACAGCTTGGAGCAATGGGCAAGGCAACATGCTGACTCCAGCCACCTGATGCTCTCCACAGGGTAGAGATGACAACCCACCCCATGGCCACCCTGGGAACACAGGCTCCCAATTTCATCTCTCCATGGCTGCTCGGGCAGATGCCTGCTGCACCAGTGGTAGAGCTGCCTGTGCATTCCTGATCCCTGCAGGGAGCTGCAGTTGTACAAAGCAAACAATTTCAGGGCTGCAGGAAAAGGACACGATCTATGCTGCCAGCCCCTACTCCAGTTTTTCAGTTCTATTTTTCTACCTCCTTACGGTGTCATCAGGATTTTTTTCTATTGCCCAAATTGGGCACTGATTTGCTCCCCCAAACCACAAAACAGAAAGTGCCTGGAACATCACAGTGGGGGGAACCCAACCTTGTTCCCCCAGCCAAACCCTCACATTTGATCTCATTTCCATGCAGTCCAAGAAGACCTACGAGCAGAAGTGCAAAGAGGCAGATGAGGCTGAGCACTCCTTTGAACGCACCAGCGCTTCAGGCAACCAAAAGCAAACAGAAAAGGTACCTGAGATGACAGTGCTGTTTAGAGGGAAAACTGGGGAGTTTACCTTTTCAAGGTACAAGAGAATACAATTAATCAACCCATTCTACAGGATGCCAGGGGATGCCTTGCCTTCAAATTAACCCCGCAGAATCCTGTGGGAAGGGACTAAGTTATCTAATTAATTTATGCCAGGCTGTGATCCAATTGCTCTATGAATCCTGAAAGGAAACTGAATGAGATTTTTCTCTGAAATTATTCATTAAGCAAAAGAAACAAGTCAAAAATATGCCATGAAGTTAGTTTTGCCTTTTGGTCTCTTAAACTTAGAAGACATAGCATCTTACATTAAAATGCATATTTTCCCCCAACATTTTTCTCCTTATGGTGAGTTTAATTTCAACTAAATTTACAGACTCAAAAATAAATCGTTGGAAATTAAGGCACTGCAGTCCTTCATTGCATCGTCTTGATACTTGTAGCTGACAATTCACTAACTTTTAATGGGAACATTTTACACTGAAACAGATGGAGAAAACAAAATAAATGAACTCCCTTTGGCTCGATAAAAATCAGTGCAGTGTAAGCAAAAGGATCAAAAATCATCTCAAGGAGTGTAGGGGGGGCGGTGTGGAGGCTCTAAAAACAGCATCAGAACTTTACATTTTATTTCCAGCATTCCCTAATCTTTGATGAGCAAACCCCTGCAGCTTAGCTGCAAAGAGGGGATGGAATCCCGGCCCTGCTGAAATGACACCAGAACATTTCACGGCTTCAATGGCAGCTAAACCTGACCCAGCTCCTTTCATGCAGACAGATCCCAGGGTGCTCCACTGCCATTTCTTCCCCACACATGCCAGCGCGTTGGGAATGCACAGAGGCAGCTCACAAGCTGTTTAATTCTGCTCAGCATTTGCAAACAGTTTGGGCCAGGAAGCAAATAAGAATGAAGCTTCTGTTCCCAGCTTACTACACGCTTCCCAGCCAGCTGTGATGAGGACTATAATCCTAAGAACCCCTACCTGAGCCTTGTCTTCAAGGGCAGGATGGAAGAATGTATTACACTGATGTCTAGAGCGGTGCATTACTGTGCTGTCATCACCATCTGTGCAGAAAGACCTGCGAGTACAGACCTGTCAGTAATGGCTGCTTTTTCATTTGCTACAAGCTGCACGTTTTGAAAACAGAGAAGTTCTACTTAGAGTGAATTTTGCTTTTAGGCTTCTGAGTTGTTATGGAAAATAATCTGGCATTTGCAAAGTATTTTAAAAGCTGTGTGCTTTTCATCTGTATTACATGGGGAGCTTGAAAGATGAAGAATTTTAACTGCCATTTATTTCTGCTTATAAATAAAGCACATCAAACAATTGAGAAAAAACAACTCAGCCAGCAGGCACAGCTTCAGGCTGGATCATGCTGGCTCTGAGCTCCTATGGCAGGGATGTCTGAATGGAAAGCTTTCCCTTGAAGTCATTGCACCTATGGCTGCACCTGGGGAATTGTGGTCCCTTCTCCATAGCACACATTCAACAGAACCATGCATAAAGGGTGGACAGCCAGGAAGTGCTTGCAAGTTAGAGCCTTTCCCCTACAAGGGAAAAGACAGCAGGCACTACAAAAAACTGGGGCAGAAGCAAAAGTATTGTCAGTAATTAATTTGGGGTGTTTCTTTTCCTGTTTCAGAGCCAGAACAAAGCCAAGCAATGCAGAGACGCAGCAAATGAAGCAGGTGATGCTGTTTGCAGCTGAACTATCACTCTCAGCAAAGATCTACCAGCACAGGATTTTGATAGAACACCATCCAAATCACCCAGGCTGTCTCTCAAGTCAGGGTTCCCAAAGTCACCTACCCAAAGACAGTCATCTGCATTCACTGTCCTTTGTGGAAATGCCAGTGCCCTGCTTTCATTAAAGAATTTATAGAAGACTTCCTTTAGGGACTTCACCCAGGGAAGAAAAACTCTTCTTGAAGCAAGTTTGAAAGCACAGTAGACATTCAAATTGCCCCGAGACAGCCCAAACCAGACACCCCATCCCCATGTGCATGAGCACAGTAGTGATCTCCAGCCACAAACATGTGTATGCCCAGAAGGACAGGCCAGCACACACCTGAGCTGGCTCATGAGCTCAGGCTTGCCCCTCCCTGCTCATGGAATAGCTTACACCAAACCACGTGGCTTACCTGGCTGGCTTGGAATGGAAAGAGCCTAAGGATGCTGAGTGCCCAAGCATGGTCCAGGCTCTTCATCTCTGAATTGCATTATCCCTACTGTAATGATCTGCAAACCATACAGAGAGAATCCTTACTCTAGTACATAGCTACAAAGAAAAAAACCCAAAGATTATTGCACCCCGCCAGTTCCAAGCTCACACATTCTTGTGATACTCAAGCAAACCGTAGGCCTGAAGTGTAGGAATCACAGCAAAGGCCTGATAGGAGGAAAGAGAGAAAGGCTGTGTCACTTCTTCCTGACTGTTGGGTTTCTGTTCTGTGTGTCTGTGTTTACAGAGAACGTGTACAAACAGAACATCGAGCAGCTGGATAAGGTCAGGACAGAGTGGGAACAGGAACATATCAAAACCTGTGAGGTAAACATTGACTTTTGCAGCGATGTTTGCACACTCTTTATTTTATCCGATTTGAAGATTTCAGTCTAAGGCCTGAAATACCATCCCAAGGGTTTTGCTGTTTGCTTTATGTGGAGTCTCAGTAGATGTCTTTGCAAAATTACTGTAAAAACTAGAGCTTATTTAGACATAGCTGCTCCCGTCTCACTGACACTCTCCTTGCTTGGTCAGCACATCTGTGTAAAAATAAAGGAGGGGAATAAGTGCAGAGGTGGGAGAGGTGGAGCAATATATGAACTGGTACATACCCCAGCCACTCTTTATGTTTCATAGCACTTTAAATTCACCTGCAAGAATATTTGTCCTCTGCCATGGAGTAATCTTTCAGTGGTGGTGGTGGTAGAGAAGTCTCAATTTCCATTTTGCTGAGGATGGACAAGATTTGTACTTGGCTATTAAGTTTTGCACAACAATTTACAGGAACTGTTGGCATCCAAATCAGCTACACATTTGATCACAGTAATCCTTCAAGTATATTTGCCCATCAGCTAAAGTCTAATTTTGCTATATTTACTTGTTGCAGGCTTTATTTCCACATAAAATGCCAGGAGCATAGTTTTCCAGTTCTCTGCTTCCTCTGAAATATTCCCTATCTGAGAGGACTGAAAAGCCCCACAACTGGCACAGACATTTCCACAGATGCATATTTTCTCCCTTCTTAAAAATCCAACAGAGAAGCATTCCACAACCTCACGCTCTTATTTCATCCCATATGGTTCATCCTGACTAGCCCACAGAGCTTGTGACCTGCCCACTGCTTAATCCAAACAGCCATTCATAAAAGAAGGACATCTTTAATGCCGTCTTTTAAAAGTGCTTGTAGAGAGAAGAACCGATACTTTTGGTTTTTTTTTTTTTAAACTAGCAGTTAGTACAAAAAGCAGCTTAAAATCCTACACTTCTGGCTGCATGGGGGGAATCTGGAAATGCTGGGGTTGCTTAGATTTCTAACTGAGTGCTGGACAACCAAAGCCTGAACATGTTGGCTGGCAAGTGGCAGCACGGGGGTGACCTTTGTCTCAGGGGCTGTGCCACATTGTCATGAGATGCCCAGGTTCTCCAGCAGCACGAGGGATGTGTCAAACACAACACCCAGCTGTGCTTTGCTGGGTGCTGACAAGGCCTTAAAAGCCCAGAGTCACTACACTTCACTCTTGGATTAACTGCATTTCCTGCCAGGATATAATTTACCTGGAAAATTCCCACTTGGCTCTGGTGCTGTTTCAGCAGCCTTGAGGGCCACAGACTTTCTGTTCAGAAGGGTACTGAAATACTCATTCTCCACCCTGCAGGTTCTCTTTAAAAGCTTTTACTCTCAGAAACCAGTCCCCACACCAGCTTACTCCCTTGACAGATTCATTTTTCTGGGTTTTTTTAGTCGGTAAGTTATTAGATGGCAGGCAGCATACCCAACTGAATGTTGTATACATTTGTGGTGTTCTGGACATAATTACTAGCAAATGGAGATGGAGACAGATGGCTGGAAGCATCTGAGCTTTTCACACCTCATAGAAAACCAAAACCTGATGTTCTACTTATAACAGTACAACATAGAGATCAGGGTGATTTGGGTTTTTTAAAGTTTTTAAAGAAAGAGCTTATCTGCCTCTTCCCCCAAATCAGTTCACACTTCTCTCTCTACCCCCTTCATTCTTCCTAAGCAGTGCAGCAACATGAGGAAATCAGACAGATGAAGGAAAGGAGTAAACTCTGAAGACAGAAAAATGCCTTCTCTTTACCACAGAAATATCTTAGATATGCAGAGGCAACTCCAGAGAGCCTCAAGTACTTTCAAAAGAGAAAAGTTTAGAGAGACATTTTAGATGGCAGAGGTGGATAGTTTTGGCTCTTCCTCTAACATAAATACAACTCTTTCGTGCCAGTACTCTATTGATCTGTTAAACATCAAGATTTCAGTGTGATGGGCAGACAGGACCCTGACTCTGAAACCCTCAACAGTAGAGGTAGCAGTCAAATCCAGATCTGGATTCCTCTCCCCTGCTTTGTTTTTGTCTCTAAAACATGACTTTAATTTGGTGCAACCATTTGGAACAAATTTTTGAGCACTACAGTAGATGTAGTTTCTCCACTAACTGAAAAAACATGCTTTACAATAGGGCCTTCAGAATGGGTTTGCATCCCCAGCCCTGTCACCGCCTGCAAAGCAAGTAACTCAATGCCATGAGGCTACATCACGTTTCCTTTTTGGCTTTAGGTCTTCCAGCTCCAGGAGTGCGACCGCATCACGATCCTGCGGAACTCGCTGTGGGTGCACTGCAACCAGCTGTCCCTGCAGTGTGTGAAGGATGATGAGGTACAGCCTGGCTTGCCCTTCTCTGCAGTGCTGACTGTGTCCAGGGGAATATCTCACTCCTGTTCTCTCTAGATGTAAACCAGATGCATGTCTGGATGCACACAGTCTGTGTCACGCTTGGTGATGCTCACGTGTGTCCTCCTCGGTTTGCTGGGGAATGCTTCCTGCTACCAAAACACTCAGTTGAGTATATCTGGGCTCTGACACAATTTCAAAATGGCATCCAGTCATGGCCTCAAAACTGGAAGATGAAGAGAATACACTAGATTTGACTTTGAATGGTTGTTCCCTGCTATTAATTTCTCTACTGCATTGAAAAGTCCTGGACTGCCTTCGTCCTCCTCTCTTTAAAGACTATCCAGAGCACAAACAGGTGTGTTTACAAGAATATTTGTACAGGGGACAGGCTAAAGATCAGCCAGGTCAGACATGTACCAAGTATAAAGTATCTCTTAAGGGGAAAATTACTACAAGAGCATTATTTGTTAATTCAACGTGAAATGTTAAAAGTTAAATTAAACTCTTGGATTCTGTTTTGTAGCTGTATGAAGAAGTTCGGGTCAGCTTGGAGAACTGTGTTGTAGAGTCAGACATAGACTACTTCATTAAGACAAAAATGACAGGAACACAACCTCCAGGTAATTATTCCTACTGATCTTGTCAGTTGACTTGTGCAGCACACATCCTTTGGAGGTGAAACCAGCTGGAGGAGTTTCTGCTCCAACTCCTCGTTCCCACCTGCCATGGCTCACTTCCCCCTCACTGTGCTGCCGTCGCTGCCTGTGTGGTGCTGGAAGTGGGATAGTGGGAATGATCCAGCTTAAAAATAACCCTCCAAAGAAGAAAAAACTTGTTTTGGCTTTGCAACCAGGCTCATTTCACAGTACAGCTGAACTGACACCGCTAAGGAGGTGGCAAATTGCCTTGCAGAAATGGCAACTTCAGCTTCCTGCAGTGGTGACAAGACAGAGCCAACTTCCCATGTAACTGCACCCCAGTGGCCCCTTGACAGAGGTGCTGCCTCTTCATTTGCAGCACAGAGAAGACCCAGTTTTCTATTCTGTTCCACATGCCCAATGGGGAATAACAAATTTTCTGCTCTCAGAAAGTTGTTTGCATAAGCCAAGACTTTGGCTGGGGGAAATCCTGAATGAAATTGGCTTTGCCCCAGCACACAGAAGTGCTGTCAGGTTCACAGGCTCAACCCTTCAAGCCAAAGCTGCCTTTTCCTTGACTTCAATGCTCAGAACCTCTGGGCTGAAATGGAGATTGACACAGCAAGAGGCAAGAGCAGTTGTAAAATGAAAACCTGCTGCTCCAAGGTAGGAGTTCTCCAGACACTCCACAGTAAAGGAGCTGTCTAATGTGTCACATGGCCCAACACAAACCACACCCGAGTACTTCAACAGGCAACACAAGATATTTACAGGCTGCTTCCAGCTCTGGGCAGCTGCTGCAGCAAACAAGGACTTGGCTGATGTCACATATCTATGCTGAAAAGATCTCTTCCTCCATTTTTTTCAATCTGTGCAGATACTCTCTCACTTCCCCTCTCAGCTTTTACACCAAGTGCTACATCAAGAGAAAATCCCCTCAGCAGTCCACAGAGCTTACTTACTTCCAGTCAGAGTGGGGAAGAAGCTATACTGGCACAAGAAAATTTTATCCCGATAAAGCCCTTCCATGCTAGGAGTTGTACAGGTACAAAATCAGCAGTATGAAGGCCCCATCCCTGGGGATAATTATCTTGTGCCA
Source organism: Falcunculus frontatus (assembly GCA_013398115.1). Classification (NCBI taxonomy): domain Eukaryota; kingdom Metazoa; phylum Chordata; class Aves; order Passeriformes; genus Falcunculus; species Falcunculus frontatus. Next base: position 596,898 of record VZRV01005410.1, on the reverse strand, counting down.
GAACAAGTTCCACCCCTTTGATTTCACTGCAAAGCTCAAAGCTGGCAGGAATTACACCCCAGGACCTTCTTCAGCAGAGCTGGGTGCTGGCACTAAGTCAGCACTGAGCTACCTGAGGCCTGCTTTTCACTCAGCCTTTGTTCCATTACTCTTACGATGATTAAAAATTGGGATTTGGGGAATTTTTAAAAATAATATCTTGATACTGGTGTACTGGATTTTTGATTAAATTTTTGATACTGGTGTACTGGATGCCATTTTGCTGCTATAATTATTCTTCTTCACATAGGGGATTTAAATTCACAGATACAGGAGAATTTACCCAGGAAAAACTACATTTTCAGCAGCAGAAGGGAGAACTGTGCCTTGCAACAGTGTGAAACTTCTGTATACTAAGAAATTTGTAATTCTCAGCTAGATTTTTTTGGTTTTGGTTTTTTTCCCTACGTGAGATTTGTCATTCTCCAGTCACCTAGGCAATTTCTACAAAAAGCTCTTGGCTATGTCAGGAGTCATTTCTAATAAGAACTAGGTGGAAAAAACCCTTGAGAGCTTTATGAAAGGCAAAGAAAAACCTGACTCTTTTTTTGTTGTTTTTATTTTTGCCACCTTCTAGAAGATGGCATGTTCTGGAAGCAATATCCTAATATCTCCACAGCTCTGGCTAATGAGTTTGCACTGTAGCACATGGTGAACTGTTGATCTGTGCTATTATTTGCAAAATGAAGGAGGAAATCCATGTGTAATTTTGCTTTGTGTGGCAGAAGACCTTCATCCTGATCAAACCTTCTTGGTGGTCTTGCTCGCTTCCTTTTCTACCCAATCTTACAATACCCCCTAGACTGGAAACTGTGCCAAGGTGACAATCCCGAAGGGCTACAGGAGACCCTTAAATTGGTCAGAAAACTCCCTAATTACTGTGAGTCTTATTTGTAGGCATTGTTCACACTCACTAGCTCTATGTGCCTGCTCTGCTTATTATCTTGCCTGACGCAGTGTGAGAATGTCAACATAACCTTTAGCCCAAGTCCAATGCCTTTCTTAACTTGCTGGTATCAGGGCTGAGATAAAACAGTATCACAGACTTGTGTTTGTTTGGCTCTCACACCGAGCAGGCAGAAAGGGTGTGTGGCCACCAGCTGTAAGCAGCTACACTGGGAGCTCTGAGATGACAAAGCCATTTGTAACTATTTCATCTGTAAAGTTAGACTTGGAAATGGTCTCAATTTCACCCTTAACGACACCATAGGGGAGAGTGAAGGAACTGCAACATAAATGTGTTTGAGAGAACAAAACCCAAATATCTCTGGGTAAACAGCAAATATGCTCTCAGGAGGCAGATGGAGAAGATATGAAAGGTGGGGAAACACACCAGGAAATTGCTCGTTATTGCTGCAGGCAATAACACTCAGAAATCTCCCCAGCTCTGACAAAAATTCCTGCCTGGATGCATTGAGGAAAAAAGAAACAAAGTGTGCTGCAGCAAATTCTATCATGAACACGGTCTGAGGGTCACAATGACCACACTGCCCCCTTAAATCCTAAGCTTCGAGGCAATAGAAGAAATAGCCATGGAGGAGACTGCCTTCCTCATTAGGGTAGTCATAGCTCTTCGAATGGGGCCTCAGGCCCCTGGCTGTGCCCAGCTCAGGCCGAGAGTGCCTTGCCACCAGGGACTTGGCTGTTTACAGCCACTGGAATGGCTTTTGTCAAGCCCCCGGGTTCCCCTGAGCTGCTCCAGGCCACCTTCCAGGTGAGGGCAGACAGGTGCTGCACTGCAGTTTGCTCCAGAAGCCCCAGGTCGTGCTCTGGCAGGGAGAAAAGAGTGTTTTCTCACAGTGTTTCCTCTTTGAACATCTCATTTTCATTGCCCTGTTGCAGATGCAATAGGGTATGAGAACTACTACAGCAGAGAGCCCAACAGGCGCAGCAGCAGCCCCACCCAGTCCTGTGGGATGATGAAGAGGTGAGTGGCAAACTTCAGTTCCCAGAACAGGTATTTCTCTGTATCAACAGCCATGAGTGACGACAGAAAACACGACGTGGAAAGTTATTACTTCTTTCTTTGTAGCAAGAGGCAACTACGTATCAGTAAATGTGACTTGACAGAAAAAGTAAAGGTATTAAAATGGAGTCAGAGTAATTTTGCCATGACCTAGTGGGAAGAGGGATAGGGGATGAGTTCATCACACAATTACTCAGCCAGCAATGGGTAGCAGTCACTTGTTTCCTCTTTCCTAGTGAGTCAGGGCATGTAGCAACAAAACCAGTTTGTTCCAGGGAGGGCGAAGGTGAATCTGGCTGGGAGCAAAGGCTTGGAGAGCCATCCCTTGGGGCAATTCCTCCAGCCTTAGGGCACCACTCAGCGAGCAGAACAAAGAGCTGCTCTATCTGGATCAAAGGGAAAAACACAGGGCAGAATAACTGTGATGATTAGGGAGGCAATTTTCCTTATTCTGATGCATTTCTGCTGGTAAATGTTATAACATGGATGCAGTTATATCAGCAGAAGAGCATGGTGGCTCTATTGGTTTAAATATTTTATACTAAAATGCCTAACTCACAGTGGGGAGGGCATCATAGTTAAAGCAGAAGAGATTTATAATTTAACAAGCCCTATGACGTGGCAAAGAGAGGAAGCAGGCTGTGATCTCCCATTTGAAATGTTGTCCAGGCTTGCCAGTGAGCTGAGCAGGGTTATATACAATACTTCATTTTTCAGTTGGAAACTGGATCTTCTCTAATAATGAATTCCATGTTGCATCCTGTGCAGTTACATAAGACAATTGTACTGCCATTCAGAACACAACTGTGAGCGGCATGGGCAAAGAGCCTGGAGAGACTCAGCCTGAATCTTTCAGGAGCAGTTGAGATAGAATATCCATTTTCCAGAAAAACTGAATGTTCACTAGCTGAAAAATCAGACCCTTTAAATATGCCTTAAGCATGCAATGCTATTTCTATCTCTGCTTGAGAATCCTAACCCATTTTCTCACTTTACTTAGTCTTCAGTACCCAGCTGTGATACAGGAAATACCTAGGGATAGATTAAAATAAAAATTCACTTAAACTCACAGCTTTTAGAAAGGCTCGTTACACAAGCTCTGTATTTTAAATTGTATCAGGGTTTTCCTTAAGCACAAAGAGATGTTAATCTCATATAAGCAACTGACAATTCTCATAATTTTAACATTGTGAAATAATTGGAGTTTCACACCATGAGCCTTTGGCTCTACAAAAAAAATTATCTGCTGCATTTCATGCACAATTTAGTGATGGGTGATGGTTCAATACACTGCTGCATTTTTAAAAATACATTTTTAATGGAAGATAAATATATCTACAGCATAAATGAAAATAGAAGGCCATGGGAAGAGGTGACTTCTACTCAGTGTGAAGCAGATGGAGGGAAGGCTGAGTCAGAGAGCTGAGATGAAGGAATGCTCATACCCAGGTCTGATCACTCATTTTGGTTTTGGCTTCTCTTGGTTCTGCAGATTCTCTGGACTTCTGCATGGGAGCAGCAAAAACAACACGGAAACTGCCACTCCTTCAGCCCCTCCTCTGGGTATGTTCTGCAGAAAATCAGTTTACCAGATGTGTTTGTTTTAGATCATGTTGCTAAACCAGGCTTTGACATGGAGCAGAAATGTACAGCAGATATTCATATGTTGGCAGGCAAGAGTCGCCTGGAAATGAGTTTTGCTTGGATGTGTATTAAACAAATTTCCCAGATTAAAGTGCCAAACAATCCACAAACCTCCATCTAGGCGGGGGGGCGTGGGGGGGCTGTACATTCAGAGCAGCAGTCTGACTTAGATATTAGTTTTCTCCTTGTGTAGAATAACTACCACTAAAAAGCCCAAGAGAATACATAAAATTTTTAACAGACCAGGGACTTGGCTTATGGATACAAATATCCATCTCATCTCACAGTTACACTGTTGTCTTGTAATCCTTAGAACTAGGAATTTATCAGGTGATATTTAAAACACAGTATTTTGACTATGTAGAAGGTAACAGTTTGACATTTTATTTGGTTTGATAGTAAACAAAAGCATTTTAACTGTAGTTCTTACCAAACGAAAAGTTGTTTTCAAACAGCTTTAAAATCAACTGTCTCTGTCAGACCTGCCTACTTGGGCACCTAGAAACACAGCCCAGACTCTCACTTGCTGCTTTTGGTGCTCAGCAGGGGAAGCTCCCACACAGATGCCAGGAAGAAATAAGAAGTTTCACTAATTACAACAAGCTGTATTAAACCAAAACATCTGCAAAAAAAGTTATGTCCATGACGAATAGCTGTGTGAGAACTATATAAACCACTGGAAAATGTCTGGTGACCCACTGGCAAAGTATTTTCCATTTTTCTCAAGGAGAAAAAAAAAAGCCCTGTGTGAGTCACTGAACTGCTAGAATTTTATACCCTCAGTAGCAATATTATAAAACCATTTTAATCAGACCATTTCCCTCCTTGGACGACTTGGATTGTGTTTTACCAGGGTAAACATTTTTCCCAACCTGGATGAGGCTGAAGCTAGTTTCTGACCCCCCACAAAGTTCAATGGGTGTATTGTCATCCCATCAATGGGGGACAGTTTTTGTGCAAGACTTTACCTACAGTTCACACCAGCTTTTCTATACATGTACATCTCCAGGCAGAGAGAGAACAGAAACCCTTGTATTTGTGAACTCTTGCATATGATCCCACGCATTTATAAGCAACTGAACTCTTTGTTTCTGTGGTGGGTATTTCTTCCTTATTTTTTTCCTAGCAGAGAGAACAGACGGAGTCTATGCATCCATTTTTGTAAACGAAAAAGCTGGGATCACATCATCACAGGACTACAGAGTACTTTATGACTACACAGCCCAGGTAAAAAAAGGCTTCAAAAGAAATACTTCATAGTGTTAGATTTAAAATAAATGATGCAGATTCAAACATCTTGAAAATGTAAATTCTGTGAAGGAGTTCTTACCATCATTTTACAGCCAGGGACATGATTTGTTCTGCTCCAGTTTAGCATGCTGGCTCTCCATGCTGGAGGGGACTAAATCCCATAAAGGACATTCTTTCCCTATACTTCCATGTTTCAAGTTGCAGAATCACAGTGGATGTGGTTCATCTGCCAAAAGATTGTTAAAGAGAACAACCTGCATCCTTAACTGGGATATTGAACTCTCCCTGACTCCAGTCCTAACTAGGCAGAATACCATTAGTAAAAGGTTGTGAATGGACTGGTTATAAATATTTGCAAATTCGGATGGACTCCAGAACCTGGACTCCAACCCCAGTTGTTTTACATGTCAGTTTAAAGGTTCCTTTTATTAGCTTTAGATCAGCAGAAGAAACAGCATCCAGGAGGTCTTATGTCTCAGTGCAGAGAGAGCCTCACACCAAGGGACCTGCCATAAACAGCCAACATTGAAGAAATGTGACAATGACAAAATAGATAGACAGATAAATGATGAAAACAGAGAAAGAGCTCAAGAGGAGCACTTGCCCTTTAGTACAGCAGTATTCCAACACCTTTTATTAGATGTTGGTGGTTTTTTGCTTCATTTTAAACTTTCTTTTATCATTTACCTGAATTTTCATGCAAGCACAGCTGAAAGCACCTTGCTGTTAATGGCAGATCCCCTAAGGAGACTACTGGATCACCTCCTTACTCCGGGAGTCGCCTTAAAACTGTGCCACACAGGGATTTTCCCTGCTGAGAAAAGAGCCTGTTACTACCTTTAGTATATCGCACATTGAGGCCTCTCATTCTTTGAGTCCATTCTTACCTACTCAGGTGCATTAAATTTAGTTTTAGCTGACACGTCAAACATCTCTGGAAGCCTCTCTAACCCTGTTTTCTATTTACTACACTGTGGGTAGCAAAGTGGTTTCCTATGGAAAACAGGACAGCACCACTGAACACTGATAGCTGCCTGGGAGCTCAGGGAGAGCTTATTTGCAACTACTGCATTTGGCTGGGGATGAAAGTCACTGCTGTCGAAGAGTCACTGTCCCCCCACTGGTTACTGCTGTTCCCTACTAAAAGAACTGAGGGACCTATTTCAGGCATGGATTAGCAGAGACACTGTTATCCCCCTTAGGAATTAAGCTGTGCTCTGTTTTATTTAGCAACACCTGCAGACTATGCAGGTCATGGTGAGCTGGTTTAGGAGAGTTGTATTTAACCCTTTCTGGACTTCCCCAGTGATAAAACCATCAAGTTGTGCAGGAGGAGACACCACAGAGGCTGGGGAAATTTGAGGATCTTAAGGAAATAGCCAAAATACTTAATCCTTCATTGTGTGGTATTTCAGACTCATTGCAACCAGAAGGACACTAGCAGACTGTTGAGAAAGGGCAGGATTAAAAAAAACCCCACCAGATACATGCTTGGGCCCTCTTGTGCTCTCAGGCTAACTACATTTCTTTTCCCTGTCTCCTTTCAGAACGTGGATGAACTGGACATCAGTGAAGGAGACATTGTAGTTGTCATTGCAGAAAATGAGGATGGCTGGTGGACAGCAGAAAGGAATGGGCAGCGAGGCTTTGTGCCAGGGTCTTATCTTGAAAGGCTTTGATGAAAAGAAGCCCCAGTCTTCAGACTTTACAAATATTCTATTACTGAAAACAATCAGCACACAAGGTCTGCTGCAGCTGACCAAGGGCATCCCAATAATAATGTTTTCTACAACTACCAGTCAGGAAATAACCAACTGACCATGCTTTTCTCTCCCTCACTCCTGCCTCATCCCAGCGTCTCCTGGCCTACACTGTCTGCAAAATCCCTCTTCGCACCCGAGAGATTAGGACTTGCATGTTTTGGCAGCCCGAGGCATGTCCTGACCTCCCACAGCAGCCAGAGGCGTGCCTTGGACTCCAACAGTTTATAAGTAACCGATGAAAATATGAAAAACAGTGAATGCAGCTAGACAGAAGCACCTGAAGGACCGGGACACATCCCTAGTAGGAAAACTTGAGGCACTCCCCATCACAACCATCTCCTAACACAATGAAATCCATGCTAGCCATGGCTCTGCTTTGCACTGGGTTCTGGGACAGATGATGGGCCCAAGACTTGCTTTTGCCGTGGTTGGAAGGTTTCCCTAACGTCTCTCTGGGATCTTGAAGTTTAAAAATCCAACCACACAAACAGCAGCTCAGCCAAGCCTCCAGCAGTGCTGCACTGGCCTGATTCCTCTCCTCTGAGCACCAGAGAACTGCCAATTACCTCCTCCTGCAATCTCCACACTCGTGTCAGCAGGGCAGCCTCCCTTCCACCTCTCCTCTTCTGCCCACGGGCTGCTCTGTCTCCATCTGCTGTCTGCAGCCTCTGCACCTCTGGGATTGCTGGCACAGGGACATCCCTGGTTTCTTTCCGGGCACGTCTAATGTGCTCATTCTTCAACAAACCCTCTTAGAGAAGTTGCACTGTGCAGGTTCACTGTATTTCACCGATTTCAGCTCTCTCAGTCTTTCTAGTTCAATATTTAAGAATGTTTCCAACTGTTATTGTACCGTACAAGGGATTGATGGATAGTTTCTGCCACTCCTCCCTTTTCAGTATTTCAAGATAGTTAAAAAAAATTTAAAAATCGGTGATTTAATTTGAATCAGAACAAACTGTTTCTGGGGGCAGAATGACCATGTTTGCCAAGGTTTCAGGTCTTATAACTGAATCAAGACAATGAAAATTAATCCTATTGCTACCTGAAAGGCATGGAGGAGGGAGGAACTGTTAGCTCAGACTCAGCAAGAGAAATACAGACAACAGAAAAAAGCTATAATGGTCAGTGCAATCTTTTCTTAAATGAAACACAATGAAGGTCAGAGGCACTTGCAGTATCTTATTCAAATTCTTCCTTCAAGAATGGAATAGAAGTTGCTGCAGGTCCTTTTTCTTTAGCTGCCTGCAGTCCTTTGCACAGGCACACTTGTCCTTCCCACACTGTCCCACGTTATCATGCAGCACATCCACATCAGTGCTGAAGGGCTCCGAGCCCCTGGCATTAGCCCAGGCTCAGGAGGAGCTGCGGTGGCACTGAAGGCAGCAGTGTAAGAACAGCAGTGCTTGCCCAGGCTGGAAAGGGAAGGAGAGGTTTCTGTGACCACCCCTGAAGTGACAGAAAGATGCACAATAGCTTCACCTTGGCCAGGCCTTTATGAGTGGAGGCTGCCCGACAACCCCAGCATCCCCTGTTAGCTACAGCAGGAGAGGAAACTGAAAGCACAAAAGATTTAATGTATTTACTTCTTGAACACTCAATCTTCCACAAAGAAGACTGTAATAAACCAACAAATAAATAAATTTAGGTAGATATTTTGCAGTTATCTTAATTAAACAGAAAAAAACCCAAACCAAAACACTTCTCTAACGATGTGGGACACACGGATTTTGCAGGACTCCTCAGTTCTCTGGGGGCCCAGACAACTTCACACAAGGCACTGCAGGGCCCAGTCTTGATTACCCTGAAACCCTATTACAGATCATCTTTGCTTCCATGGACCACGTGGTCTACATCACCAACAGACAGCTAGTGGAATGGTGGCTGCTGTTTCTATCCCATCAAATCATTCCATATTTTTGCTGTTAAAGTCAGGAAACCAATTTCCTTTCTACCAGTCTCTTCTTCTGTCAAGTACATACTGTTGAACGGCAAGAGGCTATAGGTATTTCAAAATCTCCCCAGTGTCACAGCATTTGGGTCCCACATGCTAACTCCAGACTGTTCAGGAAATGAAAAAGCACCAGCAACGTAGTCTCATGAATCTTCTGCTTCACACTGTCTAGATATGGCTTGGAACTACTTATCAGCCAAATTCTTCAGTTTGCCCTATCTGCATGGCAGCACTTGTCACAAATAGAACAGAGATACCAAGAAATACCCACACCCTCTGAGAACACCCACATTTTAGGTGTCATCCATCCACCCACCCCCATCAGTAGGAAAAGCAGGAAGGTCAGTTGTAGGTTACTGCCTTAATAATATTGCCCTTATTAACATTTCTTCTCCAGTTTGGTAACATTTGGGCAATAAAACTGACACAATCAAGTTATCATTCAATTTTCAGCTAAGATGGGAAATTGAAATGGGCCCTTTCCAGAGGCATTCTTATACTAAAGTCAAAACATGTGTATTGTTCTCTTTTACCATTTACTATCAATGAAGGAGAAGAACAGGAAAACCTGTATAATGTATAATTAACCAATGACAACCCCACACAATTAGGAAATGTCTGCAAGTGCAGTGTGAGGTCTGTCTCTGCACAGAACAGATTTCTACATATGGCATATTAAGAGCCCACAAGCCAGTAGTAACAACAAAGTAGTATCAGACTAGAAACAGAGACATCCAAGAGACCCAGCTCTAGGACAGCCAACACAGCCAAGCCTCCTGCCAAGCTCAGTGATCTGTAGAGCCATCCAGCTTCCAGCATTTCCAACAACTAGGCAGCTAAAAGAAAACCTCTTCCCAGCTGAACATGTAGCAAGAGCAGGAACTGTTCAAGGTTTGAAGTGTTTGCCACCTCCCTGAGGACCCCTGGCTTGAGCTCTGTAGTATGAACAACCCCAGCATACATCAGCCAAAGTGCTGACAGATCGTATACATAAGACATGAACAGTAGAAACTCTTACCTTGGCTTCATTCTTGTCTTGCTTCTTCAAGAGGTGCACTCATGGTCTGAGTCTCCTCTCCAGAGGTAATTTTCTCCCAGTTGCAGCTCATAGCTCACTGATTACTGAATGCAGTTTAAGTGGAAGCACATGGATGCCAAAAGGAGAGGCATTACAAGCCAAGCACCAGGTGGTAGGTGTCTAATAGGAGCCTAGTTGGGCATTACAGAACACCTAACCTCAGTAGTGGTGGGTAACTTACACACTTTGTGGTACCACAGAACCCCCTGGCAGTGTCACTGTGCCATGGCTTAACTGTGCAGGCTTAGAGAGCACAGGGGACTCCGCATCTGCTCTATACAACCACAGTATGAAAAGTTACTGTTAACCTTCAGTGTGGAGTGGCAACAACTCTGCACAGGACAGGACAAACTGTAGAGGCCTGAACAGCAGCCTATGCTGCTCAACACCATCTCTTTTCCCTGGCTTTCTTGTTCTCCAAATTCTTTCTTAGAGGGCTGGGGCCTTGAACACAAGAGCAGTTACCAGCCACACAGGTACCAGTACTTCACATGTCCTTAAACAGGAACTGCACTCAAAACTAGTGAGCAAGAAAGGGAACAATGTTGTGATGCTGAGTCTTACCTGGCTTCTAGAAAGTAAATGGCTGCTAAGGGACTGCGAGGGCTGAAGGGCTGGGTTTTGTAGGGGAAGAATACTTGTGTGGAGAATTAGATTCTGGAAGAGGAATTAGTGTCCTGCCTGTGACTAGGTTATTAACAAAATGACAATGCCCCATCCACTGAGAGGGCGAAGAACTGGTCAAACTGTTTGCCATCATCTATTCTTTGTTAGCAATTACCTAAATTCAGCAGCCAGCTCACATTTTGCTCAGAGCCACAGATATCTCCAGATATGTGCACTCCTGGGTCCCACACAGTGCAAATCTGATCTGTTTCTAGAATAGCTGGATAATCATATTTCCATCAAATTAGCCAGTACACATGGTACAGTGCTCAACTTGTCCTTCTACCAGCTGCTAAAGGACGGCTGACACCTGATCTGGCACAAAGCTGCTGGGGCACCATTAAGAGCACATTTACCGCCTATCACTGCTGGGTGTCATGTGGCTGCAGCCGTTCTGTCCCACACACTGGCCCAAAAGGCAGATTTACTGTGTTGTTCTATTCTGACTGAAAGCACAGACTAAATCTTGCCTTTAGATACAAAACTCTAACAAGAAATCACCGTGACCTGCCAGCAAAATCGGCAGAAATCAGAGTTGACATCCCTGAAATTTCTAAGGGGAAAGACAATATTATTCAAACCCACCAGGCAAACAGAACTCAACTTGGAGCACAGCTACGAGTTTATAACCAGGGATTCCACATATCATCCTGAGGGTACAAAAACAACTGGGGGGCAGAGATGAAGGGGGAACAGATATCCTAAGAGGATGTTTGAAATCAGGAGAAATTTTACTTACCAGATCTAAAAAAGCCAGTGTTAACCCGATTTGAAAACGTAATACAGCACATGTATCCCAGCTTTGCTGCCCTTACCAGAATTCAACTAAATCACCAAATCAAGGCAGACATAAAGAGAAGTAAGCAGTGTGTTAATAGGTGCAATGCTGAACGAGCTACAGCTGCATAAGTGGTGCTTTGACTTAAATTCTCTTTGACTGAAATTCAGGCGTTTGCTGCAGCCTCTGCCTCAGGGTAAATGGACACACAGCACAGCTAAAGACATTCTAGCCTAAACTTGAATGAAATTTCCTGCGTGTCGGATTACACACTTGGATTGTTCAAGCAGCCCAGGCTAAACCCTTGAATAAATCAATGGCTTTGTGAAGCAAAGGTAGCAGGCTGGAGAAGTCGCACCTCGCACCTCAGTTTCCCCATTCATCATGGGGAGCTCGTAATCCACTCTGACATCGAGCTGAAAATCCTCCTGGCACACTCAGCATTTTGGTGATTGTTCAATCCCAGGCCCAGTCTAAACAAGCTAGCATTGGGTGGCGGTCGGATCAATATTTGCAATGGAAAATCTCGTACAAAAGGACAAATTATATTGTGTACACAGTGCTTGTTTTGTAATAGGACTGGATGGCTCTGAGGAAGGGAGTTGCAGACGTGAGATAACACTCACACTCCATGCAGGGAGCGTGTGGGGGAGTTCAGTGCATTCCCTTCCACTCTGCAAGGGCACAAATGCTCAACAGCTGCATCTAAAGAAGAATTGTTCTGAAATTGTAAGCCGAAAACAGTCCATGGAGGAAATTCTTGGGAAACTGGTGAACTTTAACCTTCCCAGGATAAGAATGCTAACCTAAGTGTGAATGGGAAAGCTTTCAATGCACTGATAGACGTGAGAAAAGCTTTGTCTTTGGAGAAGGGCTGCACAGCCCTTCTTGTGTCTAAGCTTTGGGTGAGGAAGGGAGACTTAAGCGATAGTGACTTTGTTCTGCTAAGTGGCAGCTAAAGGTTTTACTAGGGCACTGCTCAATTCAGCGGCCACGGGAGGATTCAAAAACCAAAGAGGGACAGAAGGCATCTGGAGAAATGCATCCTCCCTGCCCCGTAGGGTCCTGTGCCAGCTTTTGTAACCACGGCACTTAACAGCACAAGCTCTAAATTTAACTTATGTTTGCTCAGTGTCTGTAATGTATCCTCAATGCACCATTTTTCAGTGCTGAAGGTGTTACTGTACAGGGGGAAATAAAGCTATCAGGATAAATGCTAGACTTAAGCTTTCAAAATGGACATTGCACTCAAAAGGCAAAAACACTCCACAGCCTGCAAGGCTACTAGCACCAAGCATGCTTCCCAAGGATGGGGCATTCTCCAAGTCCTGGAAGTACAAGGAGTGCTTAGTTCTACAGCGTGTACTGGGAAATTAAGTCCTGCCTGTTGCCTGTGAGGTGCTTGGTAAAGGCTGGCACAGGACTCCTCAATGCCACCATATCCTTCTACTCTCAGCTGAGAATGTATGAACACCACCCCTGCACACACCTGCTGTGCTGGCAGACTTGTTCAATGCAATTCAATGGCAGATGCATTCAGGTGAGAGCAGATCTTGCTGCTTCCTTTGTCTAGGTGGGAGAAAAACTTCAGAACTCCATTTCAGAAGTAGTTTTCTAGACCAGGCTACTTGTGCTTGCGAGGCATCCTAGATACTGTTAAGCCCCACAACTGCCAGTGGTTTGCTTTAGTGTTTTATTTGCACGAGGAAAATGCATTCCAGTTCCTCAGTCACAGCCTGACCTAGCAAAGGTCTGACACGAGAGCGATCCTGGAAAACAATTTATTCTTTGAAATGGGGCAGGAGCCCATTTAGTGAAAGGAGCTGGTGCCTGAAGCACCGCACATCCAAATGAAAGCAAAGCTGTCTCTTCTCTGGAGTGTCAACAGAACAGCTCCATGGTCCCACACTGCTGTGGCTCACATTACCAAGAGCAACCCAGTTTGCAGGCTCCCCTCCGGCAAAGAAAGAAGTTTAACTCAAAAGCTCTGACATACCTTCAGCATTCAGGGTCAAGAGAAGCAGGTGAGAGAACATGTGTGGTTCAGTGCATATCACTAGAAAGAAGTGTTTCCTTGCTTGTTCCAGAAGGATCACCAAATCTCAGGTCCCCAGACCAGAGCTCTGATAGTCTCTCAGTTGTGCAGGTTTAAGTTCATGTCCAGGTTTAATCTACAAACCTGGCCCTGGTTTTAAATGATGAATAAATTGTACTTTGTGTTCATCTACAGTGTAAATACCCCCCACAAAACACAACTGAACTCCTGTCCTGGAGTCCAGACAGTGAAAGAAGCAACATCTGTTGCCAGGCACAGAGCCAGCAGGGATTACTGCAGTCACAGCAAGGACTAAATCAAAGGCATATGCCTGGACTAAATATGTATTGTGAGCACAAAACCTGTATTGTGAAGGCAACTGCCACAGTGAAGAATTAAAGGAGCGGGTGGACAAACTCTCCATCTACTGTTTCCCTCTGCCACCCCAGGCAGCTGCCAGGACATTAAACAGGTCCAGGGTGCAGCACATGGCCATGGAGCAGCTGTACAGCTGTGCTTCCCCAGCACCTCCTCCTCCACCTAGTAACAAGCAGCCTGCAATTTAACCTTATTTTAAACACCAAACCTTGTTTTATGGTATACAGAAGGAAACAACTTGTTGCAGGACTACCCCAGGACTATCTTGTAGGTTTTTTGCAGATAATCCTTTCATGGGGAGGTAGAAGGACAAAGTTTACACCTACTACTGTGCAGGGCACAGGCAAACTATGACACCGTCCCATCAAAATCAGATCACACCCAGACTTTCAACGGATCAGCAGCAATGTAATTCTGCTACCTGCCAGTGATTTTGCTCTCTCCTAATCAGTCCCACTACTGAAGAATATCCCCCAAAACTGAGACGGACAAATAGCAAACCCAGTTATCACAACGGACATGAGAGATGAGTGCTGAAGCAGTCCAGGAATATGAGACTGATAAGCAGGACAGTGGGAAACAGGCTAAGAGGGCCAGCACCTTACCCTCCCACAGCCACGCATGGCCTACAGCAATCAGGGATGTTGCCACTTTACAGGGCACTGCATCACATGGACAGTTTGGCAGAGGAAGCTTTGTGCTCACAGCGGTTCAGATGTAGCGCAGATGGAAGTCTGCTCTCCTGCCTTTTAGCCATAGCCTAAGCATACATCATGGTTTAAAAGATGCTGTCCCCAAGAGAGCTTTCCAACTGCTCAGTGCAGCTCCAGAGGAAACAGATCAGCTATGAGAGGCTGCAGAGATCAGCAAGGAAAGATTAGCAACCTGTGTTTTGAAAAAGGCTGTGGAAGTAAAATTAAGCTTATTATGTGTAGCAAGGACAGCTGCCCCAGTCAGTATGGGTGACACCCAAGAGCAAAGATTGCAAGAGGCAGTGCAGAGGCTCAGGTGGCATTCTCCAAGCACTGTGGTCACCCCGGAGCATGCTGCTGCTACAGAACACAGCAGCACACAGGAACACCAAAGATCCACTGCACTTGCAGACTTGTAACACATTCCAGAGGGATTTGTCTCAGACCCAAGCTTAAGTCAGTTACAAGAACCACTGTGCTGTGAAGGCTATCACTAACACTATTATCACAAGTACTTATCTCAAATCCCATCTGAAACCGCAAGTACCGAAGAACCTCATGAGCTGTCCTCTTCTTGCTATCAAGGCAGAACTTTCTTTTTTCACTAACTTTGTTAAATTGAGCTTGTTAGACCACTTCTCCTCTGTTTAATAAGGCAAATACACATGATTATGCCTTACTAGACCACAGTCTGAATGAGACCCTCCAATTCTCTTGACCCTCCTATTAAGCTGCTGAAATGCAGTTAAGCACAGCCCTTGCACTGGAATGCATTTAAGTCATTTTAATAGCAATGAGAAAGACAAAACCCAATTTAAAAAAACCCTGAAAGCAATTCTAATCTTCTGTGTTAAACCCCTCTGATCACATAAGGTTTACTGCTGCAGGCAAGCTCCATGCCTGTGTGCTCTATGCAGCACACACAGATTGAGTCTGAATAATTTCCTGTGCAGTCTGCACTGAGCCCTCTCAAGACTCTTCAGCTACAAGACAGCCAAGAAGAAATTCATACAGGAACTTAAAATACTAGACACAGGAATCAAGGAAAAAAAGAGCTAGAATGAAACTAAGACATCCCTTATCCCCTAAAATACACTCTCAGATACGAATGTATTAATAGGAAGGCCAAACTACAGCCGCACCAACACTCCTGCCTAATGCAAGCCAAAGTTTATTCAATTTTTTCAGCAAGGGAAAAATAAGGATTTCCCAATAAATCAAACTTATTTCACTTGCTACAATTTAAACACACGATTTTTTCTTTCAAAAGTCACAGGAAAAAAAAGTCTTCAAATATATGAAATATTTCCAGGAAGAAGGGAAGAAACGTAAGATTCCCTTTGCTAGAATGGTGATCTTAGAAATGGTAAATACATGTGGATTCTGTGCCTGAAGAAAAAGGCCATCAATCAGTGACAATGAAGTTGAAGGAGAAATGAAAAATTTATGTTTCAAGTGTTAGTGAGAATGGTGCTCAGACTTCAAGTGTATACAAGCAAGGAAGGACAGGGAAAGGGGCAGTGAGAAAGGTAAAGAATCACAGTGAGTCCAGAGATACTGAGCAAGTCAAATTAACAGACAGCTGGGATAGAGCCCACAAAATAAGAGCACTATTGAGCAACCCAGACTCACTGGTACTGGAAGCCACAGACCTACACCACTTGTTCCCAGCTTCAGTGAGTCATACAAAGTGTGGTGCATTAGACCCTTGCAAGCCTGCATTTGGTTGGCTTTTCAGGGGGGAGTGTGGGGGTGTGTGAAGTCTGATTTCGTGTTTTAGAAAACCCAAACACCACCATAACTTTATTCACACATCCAAGACCTACTACAAACTCTGCAGTGCAAGAAGGTCACTGGTTCCTAGAAAAAACTAGTTCATGCCAGTTAAAAGTTCAGTTGAGCTCTGTCTTGATTATAAAAAGTTGTAAAATATTGAGTAGTTTCCACATTCCAGCACAAGTATTCTGCATTTTAAAGAGGAAACAGACTTCCTTCATTTAGATGCAAGTACTTTCAAGTCATCTCTGCTTCAAATCCATGCCTTCCAGCAAGATTAACAAGCACATGCACTGTATCTCCCCCTAACGATCCTCACTTCAAAGGGGTATGTGCAGGCTCTTGACTGTGGAGTTTCTTTCTACCCTGTACCTGCTAAGAGCTGACTGCCTTTTTAAGCATCCTTACTTTACTTTGTGCAACACAGGTCTGTCTCAAAACCTCTCCACACTTATTTTTACAAGCCAGAGTCATCTCAGTCTTACTAGTTCTGTATTTATAATATGCAATACAATATGAAGATAATCGATTCAGTTAGCAGGCTAGCTACTGCATCTGGGAAATGAGATGCCATAGTCAGGAGGCCTTTGGGTTGAGCCATATGCTGTACTAAGAATGAAAATCTAAGTCCCAAGGGAGCATCACTTGAAACCCACCTTTAGAAGTTAACACAGAATTCCAAAAGTACAATTCTACAGCAGCGTAATAGCTCTGAAAAAGATCCCCCATAAGCCACACTGGCCTCAACAACAGACTGTACATATTAGAATTTTCTTTTTCTAAAGAGTGATGTTTCTTTAGATATTTGACATCTTGATGTCAGTTTAGCTGAGCATGTCTGCTTTGCACATAAGCAACTGGTAAAAATTCTGAACATTTCTGGCTTCTGCAAGGAAGGAGGAATCTGAAGACACTGAAAGTAGGGCAGTGACTAAGCATCTGAATAATGTAAGACTCATTAAAACATAATTAACATACAGCAGTTACAGTAAAGCTATTCATTACCCACTGTTGAGAGGCAACAGATTCTTCCTTAATTGTATGCACAAGATGGTAAGTTTCCATCAAGTTCAGCCAAGTTTGTTGTTCTGTGTTTTACCAGTATTGTTTCAAATCAAAAGAACAAATACAATACAATCACATTTCCAGCAAACCATAAATACAGATCCATTGAAGTGAAGCCACCTAAAACTGTTGATTTCACACAAAGCTTGTGTGTCCAGCACACCCAGACTTCATTGGACCAAATACATCGGAATCTTAAACAGAAAACAAGACATGTTTATAGGGAGGATATACAGAGATTTATTTAATCAGGTTTACTATTTACAGTTGAGATCACTTTCACATACTACTTTGCTACTCTACATGGCTACATTGTTTCCAAACCAATTTAAGGTCTACAGTCTAACAGTTCACTCAACACATAAAACGCTCTCCATAGAAAAAAGAAATATTTCATTATAGAACAGTAGTGCATACATTATACTCCTGAAAAGCCAGCTTGTATTTTAAACCACTAATGTTTGAAAGACTGGATCTCTGAAGGTCAAAACTGCAGTCACATAATCCTAAAATTGTTTGTTTTTTTTTTTTACAATTTCTTTATATATAAAGTATACTGGACTTAGGTGTTTTTTTCTATTTTAAAGGTGACACTGGTGAGGGGCAAGATTAAAACATTTTTTCTTCTCAAATTAAATACAGCTGGCTTCCTTTGTACAGCTTTGGCCAGAAAAGTTCCATGTAGTGAAGGTTTAAGACATCCTCTCTCTATATGCAAGAATCAGCCAGTTAATGCTTAGAGGTAATCTACCAAAGTAGGCACACATCCTTTGACTTTCATATCAACCAAATTACACTTAACTCGCAAATGGTTCTGAAATTAGAAAGTTTACTAGCATACTAAAACATTTAGATACATGAATAGCTGGCTAAAACAGTGAAAGTCACAGGTAATTATATGGGTTTGTGTAAAGCTGTTGTTTTGCCCGTCACCAGTGCACAGTGCGGCTACCCTCATGTCTGAAAGGTGTGCTTGGACTAAGCTTGGGGCAAGAAAGCTATGGAAGTAAACCTGGCCCATTCACCTTCCACGTAAGTGGGGGAAGATTGAACTGCATGTTTGAATTCTCTTCTAGGCATAGGTTCCACCAGTGATGAGAAGTTCGTAGGCAGGATCCCGACTCCTCCTACATAGAACTATACAGGCACACAACATGCCCAGAAGCTATGGAGAAAAAACAGAGAACAAACTTGAGTACAAAGAAGGTACTTCAAGAGACTCAACCTCAGCACAGATTGTCAGCATGCTTCAAGACTGTAATTGTCTATAACATAAATGGCAACAAATGACTGTTCCTGAAAGAGCTTTGCTTCCTGCTGCAAAATGCAAGGGCCACAAACTTCAGCCTCATTTTCTTACAAGATTTTCCTGGATGTCTTATACAAAACTTTTTTTTTTTTGGTCAGCCACTTGTATTCTGCCTCAGTAATTCAGGTTCAGATGGAAGAAATTCCTAGTATTTTTTAATGAAAGGTACAGATTTTTAGATACTGTATCTGGTATGGAAAATCCAAGTGCAATTCAAATGCATCAGCTTAACTGCTATAATGAGAATGAGCATTTGAAAGAGATTTCATAAAACTCTGTTAACATCTCATATTAGAAAGCTTAAATCTAAGGCAAATAATTCACTTTTAGACATGTCAGAATTCACAGTACCACAGCTGTGCTGGCATGCTTGCCAGGATTTAGGGTATAACCACCCTGTGTCCATTTACAAGACTTGAACCACACGAATAATCAGGGATACAGAGCATGGTATTTTAAAGAAGCTGCATGTTTACTGAAGGTAGAATAAGACTGTACCTACTAAAAAATACCAGGAATAGTGTTGTGTTCTGTGGTCTACAGCAATTGGCAATAGCTTCTAGTAAAGTAAGAGATTGTACTGATTTGGTTGTATGCATAGAAGTTTATTCACAGGACAGGATCCTCCTGAAGTATTTGCATCTATCTCCAGGTTATAAAGCACCACCCTGAAGGTAAATTGGTTTCTTAAAAAAGAAGAACCCACTCCAAAAATACACCACAAAAAACCCCCTTGGACAGAAAGCAAATAAGACTGAAATGGGTGAGCAGAAGTGTAGATCTTCCTCACTGATACAGCAAAAGGCCAGTGAAAATAGTACTGGGACAAAAGGAGAATTACTGACTTTTTTAAAATACAGGCTGATGCAAACATCAGATGTACAACCTGTTTTTAAACTACACGATGGTACACACAATATAGTACTCCAGTCTGCTGAAAGACTGAAAACAATGTTTAAAAATCTTGAATCTAAATAAGCAGTGATTAGGAGGAGGCATGATGAAATTCTATTATGAGCTTTTAATTTCCTGGAAAGGAACAAGCTGTAAAGATCAATACTCTTCTTTGTTTGCAGTGCATTATCTGCTTTGGATCTACAGCAGAAACCAGCTCAGGTCTGAAAAAGCACATGGAGAGTGATGTAGTATGACACTTCAGCTGTTGTTAAAAACAGCACCTCTCTTCACTCAGGTGGTTCCAGCTCTCAGACTGACTCCTAAATATGTTATCATAGAGTCATGGAATGGGTTTGGGTTGGGACAGATCTTTAAAGGCCATCTAGTCAAGCCCTCCTGCAAAAAGCAGGGACATCAACTCCATCAGGGTGCTCAGGTTGATATATTCATGTCAGAGCAAGAGAAAACAAGTTACATGAGAGAATGACTCGTCATGGACATAGCCCTTCTAAGTAAGGAGGGATTATCTACAATTAAAACCCACTTCAGTTAGACTTGTAAAATGGAGAGTTTATGGTAGTTGTCAGTGGCTACAGAACTCTAAAGAAGGCTCACAGCCTTCAAGTACAAAAACTTCTTCTCTGCAGTTCAAAACCAGGATAAAATGAAGAGTGCGATGCAGAGCAACACCTCCTTTAGTCTTTTGCTAGAACTCATTCTGGCCATGTACATCAAATGAATAAAAGTAGATCATCACATTTACAGTTATTTGCACAAAGACAACCCTGTTCAATGACTCACTCGAGACATTTAATTTATACAGAGTTGTGTGAAATCTCAAACATTCAGGTGCTACAGTAAAACCTCATGCAATTAACTTCTGAGTTACTATTTAACTATTTTACTATTTATATCCTTTAGGAGGTCTCTGAGCATAGTCGGAGAATTCACTATAAACACAGAAGTGACTCACATACCTCACTGTTCTCAACAGACATTATTTATTATGTCATTAAAAAAAGATTCTATCACCTCTAAACAGTTGAAGGCATTTCAGTCTGTTTCTCTTTGGTTGCTATTTAATATTGTGAACAGCTATTTTAGACATCTGTGTTGAAGAAGGATCCATGCATCCTCCTCTTCAACAGTTTTCAGGAAAGTTTAGACATCCATTACATTCAGATGGTTTGTTTGTTTTTTTATTAATTTTGGTTTTAATTTGCCTGCTAGCAGTAACCATATTCAATCTTTGCCCAAACCAATCTTGTACAAAAACTCACTGGCTGTATTTACATGTGCCCTTTGTAAGTGATCACCAACCACAAAAGCTGTGTCTTTGCTCCCTTCAGTTTACCTCCTATCTATTAATAGTTCTGTGCTGTCACTGTGGTTGGGACCAGGGAATTATTGCACACTGGAAAATCCCCATGGTAACTGAAACATGAACATACCAAAAATTACTTCTATGCAGAGAAAACTAAGTTGTCCACAAATTTCAAGCCTTGCAAAAATACTCTTCTCAGTCTTTTAGTTTAAAAGCAATTACTGAAGGTTAAATTTGTCAACTACAGGCTATCAGAGGTAATGAACTTTGAACAGCCTCATTGCATAACGTAAAATAATCTGTTCAGAGGGGACTCTGTGCAGTGAGTATAGGAAAGGTAGTAAAATTCACCAAATGGTAAGAAAAACATAATTATTCCTCTAAGTTTACAGGGTATGACCCAATTTAGAGCCATGTGCTGAAGTTTACATTCTATCATCTCCCTTTCAGTCAGCCCATGGACCATTTTGCTGAGAACTGGGCCAAGTACATACTTAAATTCTGTGTGGCAAAGACAAAGATGTCAGAACTTATGTCTCCAATTTCAGGAGATAAATAATAGAACAGTTTGAACAGAAGGGTGCAAGCAGCCACACTGCCATTGCAAGCATGTGTCAGAAACTCTGGGTCAAGGCCAGAAAGGATTGTAACTGCGCTGCATTTTGGGGCAGACCTGTTCATCAACCTGCAAGCTCCAAAACTAAGAATAATGCCTCCTCTTGGGATTCACTTCAGTCAGTCTCACAAGATGCACTTTTTTTCCAACATAAAAAGAATTTGACACAGTAACTATGGTTGTGATAAACACATTAATTTTCAGTACACAAATACATTTCATTGTTCAAACAGACAAAGTATTGCTTTAACAACAAGAAAGACAATTAAAACTATACCTTCCCTTCAGGAGACTAAGCACAGATCTCACCAAATTTGAAGTTCCATAGCTGAAGTGGTCTGGGTCTGAATAGTTCAACATGACTGTATACAGTACAACGAGTACATCCTTGTAGCATTAAAATATAAGGGGAACCCTATTTTCACAAGGCTGTTTGCAAAAGATTATTTACCTTCAGAATATAATCCGGCTTAACAGCTGCTTTTGAAAACAGAAGTGCTTGAACTGTTGGACTTGACAGGTATGTTTTCTGAATTCAAATGCTATTACAGGAGCACTAAAGTAACTTTGAAATTAGTTTTCAAGTCTCCTGGGATTCAGCATATGTACTACATTACTCAGAGACCATAACATAGTCAGTCTGAAAATAATGTCATTAATGTACTAAGGCTGCCAGTTGATGAGCATTCAAAATTTCAGTTTTACAGATATGTCTGGGAGACAGTTCTAGTATTGTTTTTCTTCCCTAAAATTTAATAAATACTAATATGCACATTAGTTTATTTCCTCAGTTACCTTTTTATGACCAGGGTAACTGTAACAAGGTTCGTGGAAGGATCTCCAGTTTAGAGCCTCTTTGTTTGCTCAAGTCCAGAACCCAAGAAATCCTCAAGACACACAGCAAAGCTCAGTTGCAAATGAACAGAGCACACTATCAAAAACCTTGGTGTATCTCCTGGGTGGTCATGACATTATTTGTACACCATGAGGCATAGTTAAGCTGATGTACCTCTAAAACAGCATGAAGAACGAGCTGTTTAAAAGCTGGAAATTAAACACTATGCAAATTTTTCAAGTGTTAAATGCCATCAGAGGACATTTATGATACTTAATACCTAGATAATTAAGTTTTCAAGAAATAATTTACCATTTACATCAGAGTGGATTACTACATATAATACTGACTGTTCAGCTCTAACAGAATATACATCCACATAGCAGTGGGAAGTTCTGTGTTAAAGCGTAATATCTGTATCTGCATACCTTAATTATCTGTTCTGCAGTTTAGATTTAATTTGAAAGAAGTTCACAAATAAAGAATATTCTCTTACCTGAATAGCAGCAAATGCTAGTGCTGCCCAGATGACATACATCATGATCTCCTGAAGCTTCTTTACAACCAGAGCCTCACACCCCTGAAACAAGTAGGCGTCTTATGTATCAATCTGGCAACCATATTCAGACACACCAAAAAACCCCAAAAGCATCCCATAGGGCAGAAAGATAATGCAAGTACTGAAAAAAGTAATTAGATGGAAATTACTCACAGATGAAAAGAGGATAGAGAAGATTCCTCCCCCACTGCAAGAAACCACATCTACTTTCTGTTAAAACAATTACACCCAAGATTTGATTTCCCCCAAAGAAAATGAATTGTCAGTGAAAGCACGTGGCTGTGTAAGTTCATGCTGTGGCTGCCTTACCTCCGAATAAAGGTCCATGGGGTGGGTCAAACTGCCAGTGCAATTGCTGAGGGCTGCTTTGCAACAGCTGAGGGGCACACTGTTGTTTTTAGTTTGTTTGAACCAGACAGTATTCTCCCAGTCTGAATAGTTATGGATCCCACAGCAGCGCAGCTGGAAAATCAGAGAGGTAAAGAATTCAATTCTAACTGCAATACCAAGAGGACAAGTATATTAATGTTCCATTGCAAAAAAACACTTAAGTACTACGTATTTGAATACAAGCATAGATTGACAGGTAGCTAATTATATAAAAATTTATCTCCCCATCAGCAATATCATAATTTTAACGGAGTTAAGCTATTTATTGTCCATTCAGCAATTTCCTAGATTTGTCAGAATGGAGGAAAGCCATCTACACAAGCAGCAGAGCAAGAGCACCTGTGTTTTAAGGATAGAAAAGAATGGAAAAGTTGCTCATGTCTCGCCATCTCACCTGTCTCTGTACATAGTCAATAGCACGACTGGCTGCATCAGGATTTGTCCCATTGTATCCATTGTATACTTTCCGAATGCTGTGATCAACTTCATCCTCCACCTAGGAAGTGGTAGGAAAGCATCTGCATTAGCTCACCCGCAGAAGTAGCACAGGTTAGGTAACATTATTTTGCTTCCAACTACAGAATTTCAGGAAACCAAGGTAACTCCCCATCATCTGAAATCAGCATAATTTGGTGGTACAGCTTCCTAAAGTTTGAACTTGGCTTCTGCAAAGGTGTTGCTAGCTTGCAGCTAAGGGAGAAGAAAAATCCAGGCAGCTACCTTCCAGAAGATTTTAGGCAAAGTAGCTTTGCAATGTCTCCCAGAAAAGGAACATGCTTTTCCTATGATACTGTGGCAGACATTTCACAAACTTAAGGGCTCTCCGTAAGAGCATGCACTCACCTTTCTACTTCAAAGTTCCAAATCAAAACCAGTATAATCATCTGGGCTAACTCACTCCCCTTAGGACTACAAGGATATCAGGATCAAAAGGCACTAAGTCATACCACCTACTCTTCTGGTTGAAGCACAGGTAAATTCTCAAAGATGCCTTTTGGCTGACCCTACAGTGACCAAGCTCTCTGTTCAGCCCCAGCCTCCCAAGGCTTCCTGAGGAACACCAAGGGCAGTACATTGTATATAGCAACAGTTATTGCAATAGGTCTCAGCACTACTGCAGTGAGTCAAGATGCTGTCAGGTACATGTGTTAGAAATGGATACTACCCAAGAACCATCACTTGTCCCCTCAAAAGGCATTCTATGACACCTAGTTTGAAGGAAATCTTACTAGAACCTTTTAAACATTATATTTTACTGTAAACTATTACTTAAGTAATACACAGTTTAGTGTAGATAAACATTTGTGCAATTTTAAGATTAGCTCTGATTTGATTTTTTTCTGTCACATTCAACAGGAATTATGTGCAAGGAATGTAATTTTAGGACTGAGCACTAAGCATGCATATTCTTCAGATTTACAAGCTAAAGTAGGAAGGTCTTGTCAACACATCATTCCTTTAAATACTTTAATGGAAGAATTTTCTGCAGCAATAGCACAAGCTGAATTCCACCACCACCCCCTCCTCAAGAACGCTGCCTATTTCAAGATAGGTATGCATAAATGTCAATTTAGCCTGCACAGGCAACTTGTTTCAGACCAGCTTAAAAATCAATTGTTTGATGATTTAACTAATATGATTTACAACTCCCAACTCATAAAAAAACAGCTGTTCAATTTGTCATATATATTTTAAAATAATTTATTTCAGTGCTTGCTTGTGCATCATTTGTCTTGTGCTTCAGTCAGGGCAACATTACGCCTGAAAACCATGCAAATTCCATAGGCTCCAAAGAGAAATCACTAGCTCTAGCTAATTGGCAGGTTTAATGAAAAATGAAGAGAGTGAACCCCTCCACCCAGAGGAAAAAAGCCAGTGGGTCCTCAACCAACCAAGCCTTTTTAATCCCTACTACCACTTTGAAAAAGCCTTACTTTTACAGCAAAGGACCAATGCTGGCAGACTCTGCAGCAGCTCAGTCCATCTCAGCATGGCCTGGGCATGCTTCACATGGTTCTGAAAGAGTCTGAACTGGATTAACACACACAGGTTTACAGAGGCATGCTGGAAAATTAAGTGATTCTAAGATCAACAGTTGTATCTTAAGAGCGCACAGTGCCACTTCCTTGAGACATTATGCTCAATGTTACTTGGTACCAACAACTGCTATGACTTCAATCTTTCCTTTCGTTTGCAAGTTTGTCCAGTGAACATAAAGTACTTCTAACATGATTCAGGTGCCTTTAAAAAAAAACATAACAAGGCTCCCACAGATACCTTGTCAGAAACACCATGCCTCGTCAGAAACAACAGACCAAAATTAACAAAGCACAAAGCTGACTTATTTATCCTAGCAAAAATAATCAGAAGGCTGAGCAGATTTCCCCTCCCAGCTCAGTGGTAATAAATTTTTCTGTTTATTTCTGTTGCACTTGAAACAATAGTTTAAGATGCTAGATACCACAGGGTAGTAGGAAATTGCCATTTTTACTAACAAAAACCTGTATGTCCTTTCCAAAGATTTAAGGTTCAGGTTTCAAATACCGACTTCCACAAACAGCTTAACATAAGACCATGCTGCCACTGAAACCAGATGACCTTCCCTCTTCTCCCAAGCTCTGGCCCTGCATTACCTACTGCAGTGAAAACTGTATGGTAGCAAATCAAAAAAAGAGGCAACAGGAATACGCAGCTGGGCAAGGAAGATCCATGCATTTGCTGGATCTGCTGTGAATACTGCTAACCGAAAAAGAGCAAGTCCCTTCAAGATGGGAACATGGAAGAGAGTAAGATGACTGACTACTGCTTAGTCCAGATCAGACTAATCAGGTAATTCCTGCCTATATTAAAGTATACCTCTGCAAGTACTGAAACAGAAGGAAACCGTTCAAATCGACATGTAAGAACTCAACCTGTTTCCTACTCCCCTGGAATTGTAGTGCTTTCCTCAGTGGCTTCTAAGGTCTACTTCCAGTACAAACTTCAGAATCCCAAATGATCACCTCAGTTCACTGATACCAGAAATCAAATGTAGAGCACAAGAAAAACATATCCTGAATTCAAGCAAGGCCAGTAGAGCACTTCTGTTGAAGCAGCCTATTCTAAGTGTTACACACCAGGTCTACAACACAAACACTTCAAGGTCATGTTGTCAGCTGCTTACTCAAAGCAGCCCTCCCTGGGACCCAAGCAAAAACACTTTTACTTCCCAGCTGTCTCCCCATTTGTTTCAGGATAGCAGGAGAAAGCAAGGAAGAGAGAATGCTGAACCAGTAAGACCTGTGTTGTTCATGGGACACGAAAGGCCAAAGAAAGATAAATGTTACCGTGGTTCAGCTTGCTGGTAAGATATCCCTGAGTGTCCTACACTGCAAACATACTCCATGTCACAGCTAAAATGCCTTCTTTGCTCACTTTTTTCCCCCCCAAAATTCAGATATAGACACGTCAAAAGCCAGCAAACTGTGCAAGTCAGAAATTTCTTCAGCTACATTGTGGCATCTCTAATACCACATAGTCTATTTCTGCCACATGCTGGTAGAAGAACATTTATTTTAATTTTTCTGGTCCTGTTTCTTAATTCCATTAAACAAACAGTGGGAGAAGTCCTAACTTCTTTAGCTATAATCCCTGTCAACAACCTGTAAAAAGCTAGGAAGTATACATTAACACATTCAATCTATTTATTTTTATTATCATGCAGTGTTAGTTTACACACCAAAACACATGACAACATTTAAGTTATTGCACAGCAAAACAATATGCCCTATGTTCTAACATTGTGTAGCCTCAATCATTCACAAAATCAAAGCATAAATAAATTAAAAGACCATCTGGAAAATGTAAAGGTACCAATTACTGTGAC
This sequence comes from Falcunculus frontatus, assembly GCA_013398115.1. Classification (NCBI taxonomy): domain Eukaryota; kingdom Metazoa; phylum Chordata; class Aves; order Passeriformes; genus Falcunculus; species Falcunculus frontatus. The sequence goes on along the minus strand of VZRV01005410.1, from coordinate 570,018 downwards.
TCCCTTCTACTGTTTAACTATTAATGATATGTTCCAGGTAATTTTCTGCCTACAAGATAGCTTTCTGCATCGACGTTCTAAATTTTAAGATACTGGTATCACAAATTAATCCACTCAGAGGTTTGATTTTATTCCCTTAAATACTCATTAACAGTTCTACAGAATCAAACACAGTAAAGATTACACTTCTGTATTATGGTCAGAGATCACAACAAAACATTTATTGAAACTGAGAAGTTCTTACCTTTGCTCTGTAAATGTATCCAAGAACCACGACCACAACTTCGGTGATAAAAACCAAGAGCAAGATGATCACAAACTGTAAAATACAATCAAGAATGTTTGTGCAAATAGTTTTATTCATTTACCTAATGGAAGTCTCCATGTAGAATTTTCTATTTAAAGTTATTTTTGAGGCAAGGTTTTGATTTAACAGATAATTTAATGCAGACACTTAAATTGACCAAATGGGCCCAGAATTCATTCAAGAAACTTTAGTGTTCAGAGCTTCACCAAGTAATAAGAAGCTGCCCAGTCAGGCAACTCAGGCTGTCATTAGTACTGAAAATACCATACTGGAGGTCTTTAACTAAGTGTTTCTTTCAATCTTCTTTGTTATGTAAACAGGAATGTCTCCTCAAAGAGGCTACCCAGGCAGTTACCACTCTACAGAGTGGTAGATGGATTAAGGGAATGTTTCTTCAGATTAAGCTCTGTAACAACTGGCAAAGACAGCAAGCTATACATTTGTCTTACTACATTTAAGAGCACTTTTTAAATGAACTGTTAAAGAAGTCTACAAAGCATTCAACAAAAGAAGCCCCAAAACCCCCTATGGGGACAGTTTAAATACCAGCCTCTCTTCTTCCCTACCTAGTTTTAAGCCAAAATTACAGTTCAAATGCTTGGAAACACACAGCATAAAATACAGCACATCAAGTGCCCCAAGTAAGCCATGAAGAAAATAATCAGGCATTGACAACCCTCAGTTAAACCTGATGCAAGACAATTAAAGCAAGAAGGCTCCTGAATAACTTTTCTCCCTCCAATTCAGCTTTTCAACCACAACAGATAAAAAGCAAGATGTAAAAACTCTTATGACTTAATCATATGCTTTTACATTTTTTAATGAGATTACCACAGTTCTAAAAAAGGTAAAACTGAGATGCCTTCTGCTGCTAGAACTGTTTAATTTAACACCTTTATTCAGAACAGAAAACTGAAACAGGATGTTCTTAACAAAATTAAGGGAAAAACTTTTAAGGCCGTAAAGAAAAACTTTTAAGTGATATTTTAAGAGTTTATTAAGAGAGAAGGCAGACAAATATGCACCAGGCCAACATTCTGTAAGAGCTCTGCACTTACTGTAGCCAGTCCACAGCGACTTTCTCGAATTGTAGCGCAGCACCCAATAAGTCCAATAATAAAAAGAAGTGTTCCCACAGCTATGATGATAACAGCTGGAATTAGTGTATAGACATCTTCAAAGAAGTGATCATAGTCATCATATGTGATGAACACATAGGCTCCCACGTAGCACAGGATGCCTGCTGCTGCCTACAACAGGCACAAAAACATGGTAAGTTCCTCGGAATACCAAGCCCTTCCTTCAGCAAGGTAACAATAGTTTTATCAAACACCATAAAGTAGTCTTCCTCATAAACTTTGCCAGTTACTATCTATGACCTACTGTTAGAATAAAATAGATGTACACACTGTAAACTTTAACCTCTGCTAGGGAAAGATGAACATCTAGAAGCAACAGCATTTCTGAAGGGTCCACTGGAAAAATCTCATTCCAACCAGAAAGCAGGTACAAATAAATACAAACCACCAATTATTAAAAGGCAGAACCAAATACCTGGAGAAATGTACCATAAACTTGCAAAATTGATGTTCTCAGAAGCACTGTTATACAAAATGGTCCTTTTTAAACAAACAAAAAGTCAAAGTTACTGCAAATAAGCCCTGTAAGATGAATCTGCAACCATATAGATTTTAAACACTAAGACAAAGCTCTTACATCAATCTGCTATGACCTTGCCTCCCTTACAGTTACAATGATCCCAACACATCAATACCTTCATTATCTTTAAGCTGAGCAGACCCAGTTAAAGACAGACAACTGTTGCTTGAGGAGCCAACCAACACACATATATTTTTAAATACAAGGGCCTTATCAGTTTGTGCTTTACAAATGTCTTTCCTAACTGTCCTCACACTTGCTGCAGAATGAAAAATCAATTTGCAATGACGGACAATATAATTTGAATATTTCATGACAGGCTTTTCCAAAGTCCCAATATGAGGTCGAGCTAAAACAATGCACTCAGAAGATGCAATGACTAAGCTACAATCTGGGGAATTTCATTTTGCTGTAAAGGGGAGTGCCCCTATTACAAACCAATCCAATACCCTGGACACAAAAGTTCACTCAACTGGAATGTTACACACTTCAGCTCCAATCTGAGGGAGAACACTGCAGGCTGCCTCCAGCCAACTTTCCCACTCACTGGCCTTACAACTACCCCCTCCCTGCACTGTGAAGAGGGCAGACACACATACAGCTGGCTCCAGTGGCTGTAATACTACAAGGCTGGATCGTGCTAGTGTAGAATCAGAGACTCAATCAATAATTCAGTCTAGGAGGACATAATTTAGTCCAACTGCCTGCACAAAGCAGGGTCAACAAGGAATTCAGACCAGGTTGCTCAAGGCTTTGTCCCAAGTCTTGGAAGTCCTTCCTGGGAAGCCTCTTCAGTGTGGCACAGAACAAGACAAGCCATTAAGATGAAAGATATCCAAGATTTCAGCCCTGTTTGCCACTACATACTAGATGTACTGCGACATTACTGCAACTTCTTCCTATAAAACAATACTGCACAACCACTACCTGAATATTCTTTTATGTATGGAATATTCCCTGCAGCACTTCACTACAGAAACACTATGTCAAAGAAAAAGATATTAAGAAACAGCTCAAAAGTATCATCAGTTCTGCATGGATTTGAGCAATACATTTCACCTCTCCGCCTCTTTCTGCAGCAAAGGTAATTGTGTACTCTGCAGGAATATTAAAGGCATCCAAGAGGCTCACACTCATCCAATAAAAGCTGCTATGTAGATATAAGGGGAGTGAAAACTGAAAATTCAGTAGCAAAGACCAAGAGCAAGACATCTCTTCCAGACAAGAGTGAACAAGCTATTGCAAAAATCACCCCTTTGCACAGAAGGTGTTGAAATGCTAATCCATCTGTACAAACCCTGCCATATTAGGTACAACATGGCAAAATGCAGACACACACTCTCTGTACACAAAGCAAAGATTCAAAGTAGTGTCACTGAACAATGGAATTACATTAACTGTTGCCTAGCAATGAAGTGTGTGAATGGCAGGCCAGTGATGTCATCTCCTATTTCTAAGAACTAAAATGCTTGTTAGAAATATGGCATGTTACAAGGTGCCAGATGAAAAAACACAGCTGTGGTTGGCATCAGGCACAGAATATATACCACAAAGCTGAAATCAGAGCCATTTGTGAACTCCTTTGTCCTTTTGCTGTAATTTAATTGGCTTCCTCCTTGTTTAAGAAAAATCTGCACCATAAACTGTGTAAGCACATACACTTGAAGAATGTATTTGAAGTAAAAGGAATTTAGCCTCAAAAAAAAAAAAAAATCGAATCTGTCTATGGGTGTTATCTTTCCTTCCCTATTTGAAGAAGCACATACATTTTAAGAAACTTTGCTTTCACTGTCTTTAGACTGCTCAGATTAAAAGCTGCCTGGTTTGAAGACTTCATTAAATCCCCTGCACACATGGTACAATAACGATTAATCATCCATGACAGCACTGGGCCTTAGGTTTTGCTTCTGAACAATGTTGAGGAACTGGTGTTTCTGAAACAGACACTGCCTCTGTGACAAGGTGACCATACTCTTTAAGAATTACTGCTACTCTTCAACAAGTAACCTGCAGGGGGGGAAGGTCCTGAGAACAGAGGTACCTGCTGGAGCTGGCACAAGGTTTAAAAGGCATGAAGATTAAAACTCCTTCCCCATCTATCACAGCTGAACACTAAGTCTTGAACAGGTACAAGACTTATTCTATCACAGAACAATTAAAACAGTTAGTTTACATGTAAAGGAGTTTGAGATGCCCTCCCTTTTCCTCTCACATGACAACCACAGGACACTTAGTGTTTATTTCAGCCTGCTCTAAACCAGGAAAGGGGAGGTCTCTAAAGTGTTTTAGCTTGGATGAAAAAAATTGCTTTGAAGCAATTTTTTTTCCTCATCTTTCGATAATTTTCACTTACTACCTTCTGGCTTGCCTCACTGAAGGGTCTTAGGAGTGTGCAAGAGGACTCACTTTGGATGAAACTAAGCCAGAAGACAAGTACAGTTACTGTGCTGCTTAGAGGTGCTCAGTCAATGGGACTGCACTGGCCCAAGGTCCCTCCCTCCTCAGAGCTCAGCAGTTCCAACATGAGGTCCTCGACACGCAGTACAGTGTCATCCACTGATATAAATAACACACAAACACTGGGACAGACGACAGTTTTAACCATACAAAGTGTGCAGTCTGTGTTGACCACTGCTACACCAGTTAAATGAGCATTTATTACGTGTTGCAAACCAAGTGTAAAGTTGAATACACGTGCTTTTTAAAGAAAAAAAAACCCCAAACCAACGGACTCTCCCCCACACAAAACCAAACGACCCACCCCAAACCACCAAAACCAGTACCATATGCTTAAACCGTCTATCTCAAAATAAGAATCATCTAAGGAACCCAAAGTCTGCATTACAAGTAGACACAAGGAAAACTTAAAAAACCCGTAGAATAATCCAGATCTCAATGTTTACCATCCTGCAGAGTAAACAGAAAATCTGCAAAGTCCAAACTTGCTCAAGTCAGACATTTGAATATAAAGCTACCGTGTTTACAGTCATGTATTTCCTATCATTACATGGAAGCCAAATATATGAACTGCACACAGTTCAAATAAGTCTTTGATAAACAGGACTTGAAGGAAGAATTCTCCAACTTAATCTGCTCAATGCTCTGAATAGAGATGGCAGCATTTCCTGAATCTGTGCCAGGTCACATGCATGTTCTAGGGACATGACTGGTTATTCAGCATTCACACATCCTTTTACAGTTGTCTGCATCTAACTCATAGTTCTGAACCTGAAGCAGCACGCTTATTTTAGGATGAATTAACCTTTAAAAATACTGATATGAAAGTACAGTCAATGAAGACAGCTTGTCGCAAAAGGCTTGAGCAATTCAACATCCTTTTCATCAGAAGCAAGTTTTAAAGATAGGTAGACCTCTCACAGTTCAGAAAAAGGCCGATATTATTGCTTTGGCAAGAACCTCTAGGGAGTTATTAAAACTCAACAATTATGCAAAGAACTGGAGAGAAAACTGGAAGATCTAATGACACAAAGATCAGCATCACTCAACACATTCTATGAAAGCTCACTTAAAATTCGAGGTGCTTTGAGTAGTCTTCGGGCTGCTGTAACACAGCCTCTTAAGCTCATGCCTATTTCACAGTGTCAGCTTTCACCCTTCACAAGCCCCGAGGTGTAAAAGGCTGTACGCTGTCCAGCTGCACCTTGAAACAGTTTCAGGGATTTTGTTTGCTTGTTTGTTTTCCAAGTAGGCTGCAAACACACACCAAGAACTGTTTTCATCTTTTCAGTAATGCTCACACACTGAAGCAGTTTGAAAGCCAAAACTGTGGCTTCCTAAGTTGATGAGTATAAGATATTTAAACTTGTTCCGCTGATCATTTATTTATCAGCCATGGACACTGCAGCTTCGTTTACAAGCAAATGCTTCCTTTTACTCCCCTACTAACATAACTCCCAAAGAGATCTCATCAACACTTGTAAGTTCATACTTTTACTCTTCACCTTGATATGGAATTTTCTTCACTTTGGGACCCCAAACATAGCAGAAGTTCTGAATTTCTTTTGTGGTACTCTTTCAATTAACTAGGCCAAAGAATAGTGTTCATCCCTTTAGAAACTACCTTTTATTCACTGTTTTAAGAAAAACACATGCTCTCTGAACAAGTCAATGAAAGTGGCAGCAAAATACTGCATCTTAGGAGAAAACACACCTGACATTTAATTAAGCAAGAGGAGTATTTAATATTTTTGGTAAGGACACATACTTATGAATTCCTAATGCTGCCAACTTTGCCACTACTGATTGGTAAATGTTGATAGCAACACAGACGCCACTTGAAACCAATTATTCATTCCACTACGGAAATATTTTTCAAGCATGGGATTGTTAACTACACCCATGACAGACCGTCTACATAATTTTTGATAAAAAGAACCAAAGGAAAAAGTAAGAAAAAAGCCTTTTACACTAACAGAACCTCAGCTTTTCTGTCTGGACCCTGTCCTAGGACCATTTTCCCAACATGCATTACTCTGCTTATGTTAAATGTGAGTGTATCTTTGTTCTCACTGCCTTTCTAGCATGTTTTTTAAAAAACAAAACACACGTATACTCCAGGACAGATTTTTGAGAGTATACAGTTTTATCAGTTTCATCCTTTCTAACAGTTACTTTTATCCATGCATACCAACTCCTGAACATTTCCTACCCACCAGCAGGAACACTGGCATCGTGGTCTGCCTCCAGATTTTTGGGCTTCTTAAAACAGTAACTTAACAAGTGGGGGTTTTTCCACACTTCTCCATTATTTGACTTCTATGGTATTTCTGACATTTTTGGCTCTTTCCAACACTGGAGTACTCATAGCCTGATTACTGTCATAAAAAGAAGGGGATGGCAAAAACTTTCAAGTTTTCCTTTTAGCTTTCTGGTCTTCAAAATTTATTTCCTTAACCTCAAAGGCCCTACAGGATCTCTCTGGGGTTTATTTCTCCTACAGTCTTTTCAGCACTTCACTGCTGTGTATCTTTCTCTCCACTCCCCTCCCAAACAAACCCACACCCATACTTGATATTTTCTCTGCTTCCTGAAATTGATGCATAACCAGCTTAGAACCCAACGGTTTCCTAACACTCTTCTCTTTGTTCTCATCAGTAATAATTTAACTTGAACACTGAGCTATAACTGTCTTACAAAATCCTTTGGGAGAAGAAAGACAGCAATTCCATTCAGATTCGTAACACAGTTAAAACTATCTTAAAGGCTTATAAAACAAACAAGTCCTGTAAAATCCAAGCAAGCCAGACTGCTCTGTCTGTACTAGCCACGTTCAATTCTGCAACACCCTGCCCAAACACCTCAAATTCAAGGGCTTTTAGGCTAAAGCAAAAGGCTGAGCTAGGCTGCTTTTGCATTTAGCATTACATATTTGAAGTGTCACTAATTGCAAGATGTAGTGCATCTGCAGAGTCTTTTACCTCTTCAAAACTAGAAACCAAGTTAACAATATAGCCATTCTTTTACACCTATTTAGTCACCAGGGTTGTAACTTGAGCTGGTCCTCTACTGTTTCCAGATTCCTTGCTCTGCACAAGAACAATGATCATCACTCTGTGCTTCAAAGTTCACCAGGTAAAGTGATACTACACATTCCTTGTACTATTCAAAGATATCACCTTTAGCTTTGCAACCTGATTTTGTTAGGTATTAGATCGACTTTAGAAGACCAGATGCCAAAAATCCTGAAAAATCCCAGGCAAAGACCTGAAACTCATCCTGTAAAGAAACATGAATGACACTACCATGTTGCTTAAAAGCAAATCAAAGTATTTATTACTAAAACTCAGGACCTAGACCATGTCTGCCATCTGAAAATTCATATTCAAATATTGTAAGAAAAATCACTCAGATGGCACCACACTTGGGAGTTTTAAATCAAATTTTTTAAATTAAAAATTAAATTCTTTAATGCACAGGGTTCCAAACCATTACACAATCCTGTAGGATATGCTCACTTCACACTACCATAGCAGCAGAAGCAGAAAACATTCCATTTTTACATCCTGAAGCAACTGTCTTTCAAGACAAAAGGGCTTTGGTCAAGTAATCCCTGCAAAGTTATCTCTGGGATCATCCATCAATTAGAGTCTTTGATCACCAAAGAACTCTCAAGAAGTCTGTTTTAAAGTCTAGATCAGTAACTATTCTCAAGTTCACAATAAACTAGAGAAATTACAGGGCTTATTGCTATATGTAAGATAAAGTGAGCTCTAGTTTTCCTTTCTACTACTAAATTTTCATTGAATTTTCCCATTGTTTCATTTTCTTTGTTTTTTTCTAGCAGAAATCCCCAAACACATTACATACCCATGGACTGCTGAAGCTCCTCTAAGAAAACACTCTATTTCCCACACTCTGGTCACTGCACTGTGCTGAGCACACCCAAGCTGTGCAGGGAGCAGATTTGTAAAAAGCATTTGTGCTCTACAGAAGTGAAGACTTGCCATTTCTCTAAAAAACCATACCAAGAATGTTTTACAACAGCTTAGTCAAATGAACTGTCAAAGTAATGATTTCAAGCCAGCTAAATACTACAAGAACTACTTATAGAGTTTGCAACTACTGAGTTGAAAGTACTGTAGAAGCAGAGTTCATTCCTTTTCTCAAGGAGAAGGACAGAGGTGAAAGATAAAAACCCCAGCAAGCACAGGATATTTGGCACTATTTTAACAGAGCAGGCTGTCAAAGCACATAGATTCTTTGGGAATATAAAATAGACAGATTCCCTTTTCTGAAGCAAAACCACATGGAACTCTGAATATTTTATCCTTCTATCCTATGAACTACACTAAGACTGAAAACATTTCCTTAGCATTTTTGTCTTCATCTCATCTTCAAACCGGTTTCAGCTGAATTATGCAAGTCACACCATGAAGCTTTAAATTAAGGGCACACAAACACATTTGACAGCAGTCTTTAGGTATTTGTTCCAGATAAATATATTTCTTCCCCTTTCAAAATGATGCAGACTTTAAATTTAGGTGGTTTCTTGAAGAACATGCTAGTCTCAAATACTTTATTATATTTTTTTTTTGCAATTAGTCATAATCAACATTTCATCATTAAGGTCACAAAAAGATCTTCCTGATTATGAAGATATATGTACTAGAAGTTTCATTATTTTATTTCTAAGCTGTATTGTCTTTCACATCACAATGACTTCCTATGCAATACCCTTCCTTAAAGGACTCAGCATCCCCTAAATGCACATTAAGTCACCCGTTGACCAAATAAATCTTGTGCAAACTTACAGTAAAGGTCAACCGAAGGATTGATTTTTCTTTGTCATTTATCATATCTACTCAAAAATTAACTCCTAGCAACAAGACACTAAGAAACATATTAATCAGATCAGTATTCCTCTGGTCTAAGAATGATAAGTTTTAACTGATGCTTCTTATCAATGCATTTCTTGGTAAACTATTTTTGACCTTCAGTACTTTTTGACAAATTATTCAAAACTCAAGCACATGTTCCACACAAAATCTACATTCTGCTACTCTTTATGACTACCAGTCATGACACTGTTTTCTTACAGAACTGCATTTCAAAGGCCATATGGGCACCTACAGAAGATGCACTCAATGCTCGACACCCCTGAAAACACAACTCAGCTGAATTGTCAAAATACCACACCAAAGATGTGGAAAGGTGAGTAAAGTCCATCCAGCTTTCTGTATGATAAACTAGCACCTGCCCTGCTGTTAGCTTCCACAGCCCACTTCCTTTAAAGAACAAAAATCCTGTAGTAATTACCAACATGTAGGAAAGTACAGTTAATGTAAGAATTTTATACAGCATGAAAGAAGTTTTCACAAGACAATAAATGACTTTTTATGGTGTCAACTAAAATTTAACACATAGCACAAGACTCTTCAAAAGAAGATGAACTTGTAGAATTGAAATCGGTAGCTGTAGGTGGTAGTGGCTATGACCTGTCAGCAATGTCTGATCTGCCTTTTTCAGACTTGAAAGAAATTTGTAAAAAAGTTAGAACCTAGACTACAAAGTATAACAAACACATCTCTGCTATTTCTTCCCAGCACTGATAGTTTTCTAAACATCTCAGTCATAAGACAGATATAAAACATCTCTGAACATTCACATCCTCCCACAAATAAGAGACCCATGGAGGGGGGGATGTTATAATCTACTGTGTAGTATCAACTTGCTATTCCTACAGACGACCATGAAGATAGTGGTAACACACAAGACTGGTAAATAAAACCTTGTAGAGAGATAGTAAATTTACAAAAGCAATTAAAGGAGATTTCATAGTTACTTGACCAATTATAGGCATTTGCCTATTGCCAAGTCTCAGGAGAAAGCTGAATGATCTAATTATCAATATTGGAAGTACGTATGAATGACAAGCAAAAGACTTCTGAAACAGCACAGAAGCAATTACATTGCCAACTAGATGGTCACCAAATGTTAACATAACACAGCTCAGTCAACAAATGAGCTATTGACTATTGCTTGCTAAAGAAAGGAAAACCACCGATTTCTCTAACTCTCACTTTTAGAAAGCCTGCCTCATTCTACATGCAGCTGATGAGCTGCAAGGTTGTTCCAACACAAGCAACCCAGTTACTTATCTGCCAGAAAGCTATCAGCACAAGCTGACTTTTTAGGCTGGAGGTGGTTTACAGAATACAAGATTGATGACATTTTAATTTGACGTGAAGTACATCTTATCTAAATACAATCTGCCCATTTTAAATTAAGCCAAGTTTGTCTCAAAAGAAAAGTAATCAAAAATTGTAACGCACGAGGTTCAGCGTTACACAAAATAACTTTGACCCCATCACTGTATGAGATGAATAACTGCGAACTCCAACATGCAATTAAATTACTAAACGCAGCAGATAACGAACAATACCTATCAATAAGCTTCTGGAGTAGGGGAGAAACTGCACACAGAACTTTTGCTCATTTACTCCAAACAGAGCCACGATTATATCAGCAACTAAAGAAAAATCCACTTCAAAGTGCCATCAAGAATGCAACTCACAAAAACTGTGTCCAGTCAAAAACTTTTAAGTAAAACGCAGGAGCCCTTAAAGAGCTTTTAAAACGCCACTTGCACCTATGCATGTAACAAAAAGCCACACCCAACAAAGCAGATTCCAACCTTACGGCTGCACTAAGAGATTGATATCACTACTTTTCACTTTAAAGATAAAGGATGGAGCCTATGCACCTCAGCCAGAATTACAGACTTCTAATCTGCACCACTTAAAGCCAAATATGCCTCACCTTCACTGCTCCTGTCCCAGAACAGCTGTATAGGCAAATGCCGGTGAGAATGCACAGATATGCATTTTCCCTGACCATGATTCATTTCCAGGCACCCGTAAGAAGCATTCCTTTGCAAAAATCCAGACAAGAACACTCATCCTGTAGCGCTAGTAAGATTTTATATGACTTTCAGTAGTAAATGAAGCAGCTATATATAGCTACACTTTTATGTTCCAACAGCTTGTTACCCACTATTACTTTTTTCAAAGATGAAATATCTGAACAGTTGGGACAACAGATACTCTGTTCCTAGAGCTAGGATTAGACCAGGAAAAATGCAGTACCTAAATGCACAAAGGGAATTCTTAAAAATCTACAGCCTACTCTTTGATTTCATTTATTTAAGAGTTACGCTGTTCTGACAAGCCCGTTATTACAGTGAACATAATACCAAGCTAGAGCCTGTATGACCATCCTGAGAAAGGTCATTTACAGCAACCTACTGTTCCCCTTTTGCAAGCTTTTGTCCTACTGTCAGTGTAGCTGTGGGAGGTTTCAGCGATGCATAAATACTACAATGCTACCGTGGCTAATGGAATACGTGAAGCATAAATATATAAATACGTGTGTCCTAATTTTGTGTTACCAACAGCAGGAAGAAAACGGTGCCCCATACTCACCGCGAAGTGTTTGGGATGTCCCGAAGCGGACAAACCCGAGATGGCCAGAAGAGCGCTACAAAAATGGCTACAGAAACTAAACTGCCAGAGACCTGAGAACTTCAATAACGCAAGAGAGAGAAGCTGTATTCACTTACACAAGAGCCTCTACGCCAAGATCCCTAATGCTCGTTAAACCTTCAATGCCAAGTTCAGGTGCCAGGTTCAGCTCCCCCCACCCTGGAACTCGGAGGGAGGACTCGGAAGGGACTGCGTCCAGCACTGAACCCCACACCCCGCGAAGGGGCTCAGGACATCCGTTACACATAAAAGAGTTTAAATACGAACTGAACCCGCATGGGGAGGTGGGGGGGAGGGGGAAGGAGGGGGCGCTCCCGGCTCCTGAGAGAGGCCCGCAGCGCTCTCGGGGCCAGGCTCCGACCTAGAAGCCCGGAGCCGCCGTCCCTCGCGAGGCGCGGCCGGACTCACCCAGAAGATGAGGTTGAGGAAGACGAGGACGGTCTTGGAGGAGGTGATGCCGCACTGCCCCATGGCGCCGCAGAGCCCCGGCCCGGCCCTGCGTCCCCTCAGCGGCGCCGCACGTGACCGCCCGGCCGCGCGGGCAGCCTAAGATGGCGGCCGCTCGCGTCACGTGGCGCGAGGGGGCGGAGGCACCTAAGATGGCGAACCGCTCCCCCTTAAAGCGGTCCCGCCCTCAGGAGGTGCCGCGCCTGGGCAGCGCCGATGGCGGGTTATCGAGAGGGGTCAGCGCTGCCCTCCGGCCTCGGAACCCAGGTAGCAGAGTATAACAAACACAGCTCTGCTTCTCGTTCAGCAGCTGAAGCGATAATTTTCCGACTATCTCACAGTCCTAAAACAGGTACCAAGGAACTCTGAACGTTCACATCCTCCCACAAAAAGCTGCTCTATAAAGCCGGTGACATTCTCAGGAGACCTTCTGGCTCCCTAGGGAAATAAAAACCCGCCCGAGTGCCGCCTGAGGGGTGGTTTGATGGCGGGAATGTGCCCTGAGGGCGCTGAAGGGCCGTGAGGGGAGGAGAGCTGAGCGCAGGCAGGGAGAGCATGTGTTCCACGAGGAGAACATCCGGCATTTTACAACCTGGACATTTGTCTAGTGTGGAGAAGCAATGCTCCCAGTGAAGTAAAAGACTGTGGCTCGTGTTGGAGAACCCCACAAACTGTGAGGAAAGTGCAGGCGGTGGTCATTGTTGGGTGTTTTGGACACATCCAAAGAGGGTGGCATTTTCCAGTGAAGAGCAAAGGAAAAGTAAGTTAAGAAGTTAAAGACATGCATGGTTTCTGGAAGCAGTAACACCAATCCAGGATTTGCTTCCCAATTTATACATAAGGTTTATTTTAGCACGGCCAGGATCCAGCCCTTCATTGTGAAGGCTTTTTTTTCTGTCTCACTAATCAAACCAAACCCTTCCTTCCCTCTTTCTTCGGGCACCAGGATATCTTCCTTCTCGATCTTTCTCTTAGTCTCTTTCACCTCTCTAATCCTCTGCTTTTCCTAGAAATGCCTGTCATTCTTGGGCCGCTCTCCCTTGTTTGGTGAGCTTGTCCTTGGTCCTTTCCCAGCAGCTTTACTTCTCAGGTGGAAACAAAACTACCCATGTTATTGAAGGCCGTAACATTTTAGCAATTGGTCTTGTAAAGGCAGACAAGTAACAATTAGTTATATTCCACTGTTCTGTTTCCATGGTAGCAAAGTTAGTTCTTTTTCCTCCTACAGTTTGGGAAGTTATATTCAGATCCAGTTCTGGATACCATGGAGATACTAAACCTTTTTTCAGCTTTCATTTCAAGTCCTTATATGCTCATGGATGAAACTTCCTAATCTTGCAAGTGTTATCAGACCATTTTCTGACACTAAAAATTAATTTATATACCCAGAAGATATGCTTAAAGTCGGTTGCACAATTAATGAGGTTTTGCACTGAATTTATGGCTTTTCGGGTGTGATTGTGTCTTGTAATTTCTGCTTTTTAATGTGCTGTTTATATGTGCTTTATATTATAATTCTGCGACATATGGTATTTTTAAAAGCCTATATTGATACTATCAAAAATGCCAGTAAGAGCTGATAGAAAGAAAGCCTTTTTAAAAGGAATTTGATAGGGAGAGGATCAATGATATTTAAAAACTCATGGAAAGATTTTAGTACAGTGCTGTTATGCAATTTCAATGTTGAACTTAACAGTCTTATCTGATTTTCTGTATTAATTTCCTGTGCCTTCACAGGTAAAGAAAGATATAGATATAGATTAGATATAGATATCTCACATAATTTTTTATAGATTCATAGCAACTGGTGTTCAGTAGAGACTCTTGGGGTACTTTTTTGCATTTGACATTGATAGCTGGCAAGGAAGGGCCAGGACTTCAAGCTTGGAGGGGAGACAAGAGCCTGTAGTGAGGTTGCAGGTTTAAGCACTCAGGGAACACAAGGAACTCGTGGGGAGAGGGGAGGAATGGGGAGACTGGAGGCAGCCCTTTAAATTGGCACAGGGTTTGTGTGGGCTGGGCTCACACTGCCTGAAAGATAAATGCCAAGTGTTCCTCTAAGCACGGCTCCTGAAAAAAACATAAATACAACAGTGTCTGGCATTCTTCTTTGCAGTGCTGCCTTACTGTTCTCATGCACAGAGAGCTGGCTGACGGTGGGTGCCAGGGTGGGGTCTTTGCAGGCTCTTGTGCAGGGAAATACTCTTGGTTCTTTGGAGAACACATGCAAAACTTTTGGGTATCATCAGTCTGTAACTTCAAATCCACAGACTCTCTCTGGGATAAGGTGTGGGCCTGTGCTGGCATCTCATGCCAAGCGTGGCATACCAGCCAAGTGACATTTAGGGGGAAAATGGGATGAATAGTAAGATGCCATCATAAATTGCCCCTCCTCCTTACATAAGAATGTAGGCAGGGAATTCTAGCTCTCTGATTGTGCAGAGAGGAGGAAGGATGGCTGGCTTGCTGAAGTGAGGTGAGGCAAGGCAATTCCCAAGAGAGCAGGGAGCAAGGCTTGCTGGAAAGCAGGTTGTAACAAGCACTTTGAACACTGGCTGCAATTTCAGTATCTGGCTTGATTGAGTTGGACTGAACTGTCTGAGCACAGCTTTGTTGCTTAGATCTCCACCTTTCCTGATGTGGACAGGTAGCTTGACTGCCAAGATGTGCTTTTGTTTTTAATACAGTTTAAACCTCTTTGAAATTCCTCAGAGAATGTTTATTCAGCATTCCACAGCTTGTGACTGTCATCATAGCAATATTTTCAGAAAGACGTACCAGAAACGAATACAAGGATATCCTGCACTTCCACGGCCTTTGAGTGAGTGAGAGGATCAGAGGCTGGGATGGGTTCAGGGCAAGAGTGGCCCAAAGGTCTCAAATGCAGAATGAGTGCTAGCAAGATGTTCACTGCACGTTTGTGACCTCCCCGAGGCTCAGTCTCTGGCTCTAAGTGCAGCGTGGCACACACTGGGCAGGTTGGCTGGGTGGCTGGTTAAAGGAAGTGGCTGGAGAAGCTGTTTTGCAGACTCAGAAAAGCAGAGACAAATGTGCAAGCAAATACAATAATGATGTAGTTTGACCTTCAGTTTAATTATGCCCAATTCAACTCTCAATTTTTTTAAACACCAGGAGTTAAATTCTGTGACATGGTGCATTTTGCATTGGTGCAATTGGGTCTGGACTGTCATAAATCACTCATCTAGAGAGGCCTGTAGACAATTCCACAGCAGAGGTAATTTTCATTTGCAGGCATGCACTGCAAAAGTAAAAGTGTATTTTTGCTTTTGGGACAAACAATTTAGCAAATGTTATAAAAATGAGTTACCTCCATTTGAATGAATTAGGTAGTAAAGAATAATCTCATGCTTTTTCTCCAGCTCCTGAGGAGGTAATCATAAGCTTCTTTGAAGTGTGTAATAGCCTGGAAAGGTCTATGAACACTGAAGGATGCATAGTAAAAATGACAGATTACCTGACAAACATTTTCCTAGTCAATCTTTTCAACATTTGGAATTACGGTTAGAAAATGAGAGCATCCATATCAGAGTATTGTAAACCAGTGAATAGAGGTGGGAAGTGGGACTGTCAGTGTAAAGTACGGAGGGCAGCGATGGTGAAATTCAGTCTTTCGTGTGTTCTGGAGCAGGAGAGATCTCTTACCACTTTGATTGCCACCCACTTGATTTTGTGGTTCCCGGGAATGCCAGTCATGACTTGCAATCCATTAATTGTTCTTCACTGGGAGTAAATGATCTCATAGGAGTCACTCTGTGCATTTCTTCACTTTTTGATGGGCTTGAGCACTGTGAACTTCTTGGTAATGATCAAATGTTGGAAGCAAGGTTTGTTTTATTGCCACTGAAGGGATGTAAAAGGAACCAGGAGCACTCTTCATGACTGAGGAAGGGGAAAAAAATAGGTTGAGATTAGTTCATTATCTTTTCTTTATATCTTTATCATCTGACTTAATCTACACGAAATACAATTTTTAATAATAAAGACCTATATACACTGCATTAAAATACAATTTTCATGAACTTATGTAATAATATATTCTTGTTCAATACCCTGTATGGCATAGAGGATGTTTGTGTGCTCTATTCTGTATATATTTCTATATTTATATTTGATAGCAGTCATTTTGTCATGCTAAGTGTGGGCATGCTGGAGGGAGACCTTTCAGACTTGAGAAGCACCACAGAAAAACAGTTTGAAGCTAAAAGTCTGGTGTTAGACAGAATCTGATACAGTTCTGCATATAGATCCAAAGGACTGATACAATAGTTGAAAAAACAAGATGCGAGAAGTTCTGTTTAGAAACATGTCACTGGCATTGGCAGTTTCCCCAGAGGTACATTAGCATTGTTTTTGTTAAGAAATAGGTGTAGATTGGCCTTCAAGTCCACTCTGATGCTGGAGAGGAACTGAATCCGTGTAGTTCATCCATTTTATGCTGTAAGAAAAAGTGAGAAATCATGGCACTGTCCATTCTGTTCTTTGGAGTCTTTTACACCAAACTACAAATAGCACCTTCTCCCTCCTCACTCCCCCAACATTACATTTTCTGCATGGGCTCTCTGCCAGCTCCAGTCAGCTCAGTTTTCAGGATCTGGATCCTGGGAAATGGCCTCGGTGTACCATGACTTTTCGCGTGGCAGAAAAACTGCTTCTAAATCCCTCCTTTCTGCACTGCCCTACGTCCTTTCCAGCTGCACCAAGACACTGTTGGAGGAGAGGATGACACTGTTTTATTCACAAACAGCTGGCCACTGCTGAAGAGGGGACTGGGATGGGGACTTCTTAAATCAGACCTGCTGGAAAGGAAGGGTTTATGAAATCTCAGAGCACCCTGTAATGAGGTTTCCCTTTCTGCAGCAGTGTCAGCTTCAGCAGCCTTCTGCTGGCTTCTCCATTCTCCCTAAGCCTTCTTTGCATGACAGTAGCAAAGGTACCACTAGAAGTATTTGTGTAACCATGGAGACCAAGTGGGGGAAGCAGATTATGGTAAAAAATAACTCAGGGAAAAGAAGGTTGTATTTTTAACCTGGATTTTTATCCAGTCTGTTCACTGGATGGTCCCCAGGAGAATGTGCACCAGCCTACCTGTCAGGGCCATACATAAGCAGAAATGAACAGTGGGCAGGTGTGGGCTTTTATTTGCTTTCAGCAGAAATGCTCTTTGACTTCCAAGAACCTTGAAGTGTTTCACCTTACCTGATCATCATTTGCTATTTGTTTGGTGGTTTTTTGTTCAAAATTCAGCTGTTAAGGTCATTTTCTGTAAGCTTTTTTGCTCTTTGGACAGTGCCATGCCTGTTCTTGCACATGCTTTGTATTCCTGTATTGCCTTTTCTCTTTTGCAGCACCCACTTCAAGCCAATTCACAATTCTCTCACTGCAGCTATTTATATTTGTGTTTTACCTACTAAGAAAGCGTTTCACAAAGAAAACAAATTTTAAAGCTGACATAAATATAGTAAGTCAGTGACAGGCAGAAAGTCAAATTAAAAAAAAAATTGACTTGCTTACATTTTGGCCTGTGTAAGCACTGCATGATGGGCTTATCATTCAACATGCATGTCCTTGTGTCCCTCTTACATGATGGATAGGACTTCATTTTGCTGATGTGGTGGCACACCCTGGGGACGTGGCTTGGGGGGCACAGGGACGTGGGGTGTCTCTGTAAGGTGTTGGGGGCCTCCCTGCCTCAGATGCTAAGCACTATTGTCTGAGTTCTTTACATAATCTGCAGCTGAAAATATAATTAAAATATTTAATTATTGTAACTACCATTTCTCTATCTTGTTTGGAAATTTGATAAATATTTTTTTAAAAAATCCCAGTTTCCAGTTGGGAATTTTTAAAAACCCCAAGCTATAGTCACAAAGCAGCAGGGCTGCCTTTGCTTCTGCAAAACAGCACTACCAAAGTGTTCTCTCAGTGCCATCTGTAGCTGCTGTGAACTGCTCCAGGCTTGAGTGTCTGTGTTTGTACACACCTTCTAACCACAACCTCTGCCATGTACTAATGGTTAAACCTGTTATACTGAAAGGAAAGAGGGTGTTGCAGTTGAAGCACACACTCCATGGATGGAGAACCTTCCCTGGATCCTCTTCATGGTACTAGGAAATCAGTACAACCTCTTTTTCTGCTTTCCTCACAATTTCCTGAGGCTGCTGATGTGCCTCACAGGTGTACTATGAGTCTTTAGTTGATACCAGGGAGGTCTGAAGCCTCTGGAAAGCAGGACTCCTATAACTGTTGAGCTCCCTCCCATGGATAATCTGCGTATTCCATTAGGAATGATCAGGGTGATACCTTTCTGGTTACTATTGACTGGCTTGGAGCAGATGCTCAGCATAATCCTGCCAGGTGTTAAGCACTGTGACATAGCTCCAGAGAAGCATTTAAACCCATCCACACCTTCAGCTGTGGTTCCAGTAGAATGAAAGGCCTGGAAAAACCAATTGGTACTTTCCAAATGGGTAAGGATAATTAAAGGGAAAGTAACTCCTTCTCTTGTATTTGTAAAAGCAATGTTTACTTCTGGGCTCTCTCTGTTTTTAATTTATTCCTTTTAAATTTTGATGTTTCCTGGATGGCAGCTTACTCAGTTGTTACAAGGAAAATTAAACATCTTTCTTACTGGTTGTAGTTTGCAGTGTCACAGTCTGAAACCAGCTCTCTGTATAATTCTAGCAACCCAACTGTGGCTCAGTATCCAGAAGCAGCAGCAAACCAAACTGGTATTAGGTAGGTGAATCCAGCTAGAAAAGATAGAAAATGTTAAGCTTTGTGTTGTACCCTCATCATTGTTTTACCACCTCTGTGTGTGGCAGTTTTTCAGGGGAGTAATTTATGTCATCCAATATTATGTGTATTTTAGTGCTCAGTTAATGATGACCTAATATTTCAAACAAAATACAACTTCTGTAATGAGATACCTCGTTTCTGCCAGGATGTTATTAGGATCCCTGCTACAGTGATCTAATGAGATTGACCTTCATTTCATAACAAATTGCTCTCCCCCTGAAACTATTTTTAATAGCCTTCACGTAGGGAAATAAATGATTCGAGTAATTATAAATTTTACAAAAATGACAAGTTACTTTAAAGTGCTACTATATTTTTACTGTGTTACAGACCGATTGAGCACAACATTATGAAAGTCTCATGTGGCTTTGTTCCCTCTGCCGCTCCGCAAAGAACAAAATTAATGAGTTGAGTTAGTGCTGGATAGAAGATAAACCCCATGTAATTGGGAATCCGGCGCTGGTTTGAGCATCCCGCAGGCTCAGCCAGAGGCTCCTACCCCCGGAGTGCCATTTGCTGCCATCTCCTGGGCGGTTCTCAAAATTTCAAGGAGACAATCAAATCCGTGCTCTAATAAATTGCTGTTGTCCTGATATTCAGAGTCGTAGAGCATGTGACTTCTAATATATACTTTAATGAGATGAATCCTCTTTTAAGAGGTGATGAAAAAGAAAAAGAGGGATCCACATTCTCACTATTTCTGGTGTCTTAAAACTATTAGTTGAAGCAGGATGGTTGTAGGATTTCAGAGGGAAGATGAGTAGGGTTTGGATACACTTGGCATTATATTTGTAGAAGATAGGAATGCTCTACTATACTGTAGCTATTTTAATCTGAAAAGCCTTCTACCTACTATTTAATCCTCACCACATCCTCAGAAGATTTCTTTTCTTACATGGTAGCACTTCTATGATGTCATATCCACTGTGATGCAGAAGATTGTGTATATTTATTTCCCATTGCAGGCAAAATAAGTGATGTAAAAATTATATGACTAAATATTTTCTTATTGCAGCTTATATATTATTCCCATATTTTTGGCAGACCTGGATGGAAGTCTCATGCCTGTAAATTCTGTTTCAAAAATCCCAACACCAAAGCTGTTCTGAATAAACAGCTTAACAAAAAAACCAATTTGAGATTAAAAGACTAAGATGCAAATTAAACTTTAAAGGAAAGGCTTCACAAAAATAACAGCGTTATTTCCTCAGAGGCCATAGAAGTTCCCACATTAAGATAAAGAACTTTCAAGTCTGTATGTAGAGCACCATCTGGTGACTTGTGCACAGCAGGATCCCAAGGCAGGGATTTACATACCTTGCCACATCGCAGACAGTGGGGCAGTCGATATCCCCCAGCAGAGCTGCTCCTTGTGTTCTCCCTGCCAGATACAACGTCTTCACAAAAGTGCTTTCATCCCTGTGCCCAGGCTTTGGCTGTTGTCACCGTTATTTTTGCAGAGGAGCAGGAGGGTTTGTTTGCTGGTGCTGTGGCCTCCTCCTCATGCCTTTTTAGAGGCAGGCTTTCCTTTTGCTCGGGAAGGGCTCCCGGGGCAAGGCTCACTGGTTACAGTCCCAGGCTTGGGAGCAGGCAGCAAGCACAGAGATGACTGTCTGGCACCCAGCCTCTCTTGGCTGCCCCTCTTCCTTCCTGGCTGAGACATCCACTCAGTCTGTGCCTTTCACTCCTGCTGCCCACTGTTGCAGTCTGTCCCCTCTGTTGCAGCTGTCCCTGGTAATGCCACAGTCACTCTGCTACGGAATAAACCCAGGAGCAATGTGTCTGCCTGGCCATTTGGCTGGGGGGTGTGGGTGGTGAAGGCTGGTGGTTGTCTGTGTTTACTTCCGGAGTATCAATGAACTGGATGATCCAGTTGTAAAGCATCATTCTTGGGTACCTTAACTATTTGTGGATACATGGATTTTGAGCAGTCTTGTTATAGAAACAGTAAGACTTCAAAAGGTTTTCATTTTCCTGTAAGCATAGAGCAAGCAAAAAGATTTGAAGCTTAATTCTCCACTGCATTATACCATAGTACTGTAGATTTCAGTACAGTTCTATTTCATCTTAAACTCAAGGTAATTGACTTGAGTAACATGTTTTCAACCCATAATCCTCTATATCCCACATATCTCAGGCAATCACCTCAGCACCTGTGGATTTCTGAATCACCTTACCACTGAAAAAATATATCTCCTTTTTTTTTCAGTAGAATAGCCCATGGACTTAGCAAAAAGATCATGTGTCTGAGTCTAGATACAGCATATGAAGGGCTTCCTCCAGCAGTAATCACACAAATACTTCAAGAATGAAATGCACTACTAAGGCTCTTTTTTTTTTTTTTTTTCTTCATGTAGCAACTTTCTTAATTCCTTAGAGAAGAGTTTTTTATAATTTGGCACAGTGGACTGGTTACAAAATCAGTCAGTGTTGTATGTGAGAAAGAGAGAAGTGACAGCAGTTTAGCTGATGACCCGTTCTGCTGAAGCAGACAGGTCTATGTGTTTGAGCAGGAAGGGAAGGTTGAGGGTCAGAGATCACACATTTACCAGTGATACTGCATTCAAATCTCCTTCCCACAGTGTCCAAAGACCTTTGCTTTCTGATGAACTTGCATGGCTGTGAAACCTGCAAGGAGGCTGTGAGGATATTTTGGAAGGGTAGAGGACTTGCTAAATGTTAAAATATAGCTTTATATTGAGATTTAATTCGATAAGGGTGAACCCCATAGTAAATACAGAAGCCAGTAGCTCTGTAAACCATTGAGGATATACATATTTCATCATTTGAAAGCTCATATTTTAATCTTAATTTTTTTTTGGTTTAATCCCTTGGGAACTTCTCTGTAGTGAAAGACATGGCATACACTAGTTTAGGTCTTTAAATTATATATATAAGCAATAGGGAGAACATGCTACACTACTGTTAGTGATTCAGTTTGGTTTAAAAAACACCCAACGATAAAACAGAGTGAAAAGAGAGGCAAAAGATTGAATTTGGAAATTTCTAACTGTAATAACAGTCCCTCTGAAACATACTAAGGCCAGTCCTGACCAAATTGTGTGGATTTATGAGGCAAATGGTTGCAGGGTGTCCAGCCACGGAATCTCAGTACCTCCAACTGTGGGTCCCACCACAGGGTAGCTTTGCCAGGGATCTCCTGCCTTTTTATGAAGAGCTTCTAACTTCTGAACCTTTATAGTTGTCAGCAAACAGTTTAGATGTTCTGAGGCTCATGGTCATGCTGTGTTACCATTTGATAAACAGCGCACATGTAAGAACATGTTACAGCTGCTCCTATCTTTCCTTTGCATGACACAAACAGGGCTCAGCTGTCCTGAACCAGCCTAGCTCTGTGGCCTGCAGTGGAGCTTTCTTAATTTACACTCAGACCTCCACAGACCAAAAGATGCACCTTTGGAAAATGCACATCTCCATCCCGAATGGAGCCTCCTTGGGCAGGGATCTGCCATATGCAGGGGGATTCTCTGGAGTCTGGGGAGTTGCACACTGAACTTGGGCATTTGTTCTGACTGTAATTGCAATTGATTTTTAAAATCAGCAGGGAAAAGCCGTTGTCTTTGATGTAAAACACAGCTGCATTTCCCACAAGAAAGGCCTTTTCCAGAGATGTGAAGCATTCGAGAGCCCAGCCATGCACGGTTCAGGGAAGCACTCTGGCTAGTTTGTGTTTGAGAGGGTTATGTGCAGTTACAGCCTTTATTCTGTAAGTGACCTACTTGAGTAGAGAGAAGAACTGTTCTGTATAAGGGCAGCTGTTTTGAACTTTAGATGTTTTGGAGAGAGGAGGAAATGCAGTGAAGGATAGAATTAGGTCACAACTTGGTACTGCCAAGATTTTTCTCTTGATTTGCTTATTGCTTTTGTAAAGCAGTCTCTCACACTGGAAGGAATAATCTTTCCTCTGCACTCACTGGATCAAAGTATAAAGGGAATTCATTGAAATAATAAAAAATTTAATTTTCTATATTTCTATGTGGAAATATGGCAATAAAGACAAACCAATCTTCTCAGCTCTGTAATTAGCATTTATGATCGGGAGATAAACAATCAATCAAGTCATTTAAAGCATTTCTCACAAGCAGTTTAGAGTCTCACTAAAGTAACTGAAATGCAGGGCAACACAAGTACTGCTGTGATGAAGTCAGACTCCAGGCAGGAATAGCAATGGGATTGTTGATGATTAGCAGGGTAAGAAGCAGGATTAGAAAGACCACTTTTAAAACTGAGGAACTCAATTCAGTTCAGAAAACATCCTGAGCCCTCTGATTGCTCCCTGTAGAGAGCAAGCTTGAAATCTTCATTCCCTGTGCTATTTAGAACTAATAAATGCATCCAAATTAGAAGCTAGTGAAGTGCTTTCACATCATATCCCTCATTAAGACACTTTGGGGAGGGGGGAAAAGATAAAATTATTCAAAAGCAATCCTAATAACTGGATGAGTGTATTAAATTTGCCTACATCCAAAATGTGGCACGGAGCTTTGCTTTCGGGGACTGTGTGCACCCGTGTCTGCAGTTCTGTGCCGTAGTGATCGCGTACATGCGTGTGTGGGAGGCAGTGAGTGAACAGAGCGCCTTGGAAATCTGGCCTACCTTGTGTGAAATAAAAAATTAGCAGAGACTTTGTGGCTCATGTTCCGATTAAATCTTCTGCTGTTACATTATATCCTCTTTCAAAATTGCTGTGGATTTTGAGCACTTACCCAGCCATATCCACATTAAGGCCCACTTCTCAGATGCTGTTAAAACAAGCTGTTCTTACTTTTTCATGGAATAACATAAATTCACAGCCATACCACTGTCTTCCTTTGGCAATCTGGAGATGTAGGAAATTTTGTAATCAGATGTTTTTAATTTAATTCAATCCCTCATTAATTTGATCCCTCCTTTAATTCAATCTTGGCCTCAGGACCTAAATAATTTGTATCAAAAATAACATAATGACCACTCTTTCTTTTAATCAATGGTGACTGCTTTAGGCAGGTATTAGCAGATAATCTGATTACTAAATACACAGTGAGTTGGCATTTAGTTAATAACTAACAGGGAAAATTTGGAAAATAATCAAAGGAGAAAAAAGTAAAAGGAGAGGGATAAGAGAAGAGAGCCTTACAAAGGCATGCAACATTAAAGAAAGTATTATAGAAAAGTTATTTTTGCTGGTGATTGTTATTGGTACAAGCCTCTAAGATGCATAGCCAGTGGTGTCAGCCATGGGCAACAGGCTCAGCCCAGCAGGGAAAGTACTCCAGAGCCAGATCTATGGTAAATCTGACATCTTTTCACCCTTAGACTTATTTAAACTTACTAATGGGATTTGTAGGTTAGATGCTTAGTGGTATTAGGCAGGCACAGCTCCACTGAACTCTGGCTACACCATTTGCAACCCTCTCTTTCTCATTATAGTTAGACACCATTTGCCTGCCCAGTAGCCTTTTTATGGGAAAGGTGTTGGGAAAGGCCCTTGTTGTCAGGGCTGGCAAGAACACTTGTGATGCACAGCTAAATCCAGGTCGTACACAGAGCAGCATGGAGCAGCTCTGCAGTTGCTTCATACCAGCTGGTGGGGAAGTCACCAGTCAGGCTCCCTGGCCAGCTCTCTGATTGTCACCAGCTGACTTAAGTCACGAGGTCCCCAGTTCTCTGGAGACTGAGAGCTGCCAGCTGCAGGACTGCCAGGTCTGACAGTGCTTGGCAGATGCTAACATGGACTTACTTTGAGGGGACTGTGCTGCATCTCTCATTTCCTTACAAATACCATCTTGGATCTGCATCTGAAGCAGGTAGCTTGTTGTCCACTATCTTTTCTTGTCGAACTGGCAATATTGCTGTAATGACAGCCCTTCTAGTAGGCCAGTAGTTCCAAAGGAGACTTGGACTGTTATTTCCTACCTGCCTCGCCCTCTCCCTGCTCCTGATGGCTGGGTGACCAGGCTGAATGGAGCCTATGGTGTGCTGCTCAGCAGATGGCATTTTTCCAGTGCAGCAGTATTGGAAGGGTACCCAGCTCAGCACGAAGGATCCCAAGCTGTTACAGAGAACACCTTTTGGCTACAGCAGGAGAAAGAGCCTTGACAATTTGCTGTTTTGCAAGTTACCCAATAGCAAAAGGGAGATTTACACAGTGAACTGACATTTTCCAATGTGCTGTAACTCTCTGCTCAAGTTCCCAAGTTTACTGGAGCTCTGTTCAGTGTATTTTACACTGATGTGCTGATGACAGGTGTCATGCCATCTCAGAAGGGACTGTGCTCCTCTGGGGGTGATACAAAGTGGATGTGCTCATCACACGAGGGCCTTTGAAGCTTCCAGTAGAGACTGCTTGAAGTCATCAGCATAATAAGGTAGCAGATTTGGGAGTTAAGAAATGCAGTCACTATTACTCCCATTTCTGATGGGGTGCCAAGGCAGTTGACCACTGGACTCCCGTTCATGTTACTGAGGCTCATTCCCAATGTCCTCTTTGTAAGAAAGGCTGCTCAGCAAAGCCTGGGAACTAGGCTGGTCCACGAGGGAAAGATGCTTCAAAGCAGAGTTGTTGTCTGCAAACCAGAGGTATTGACACCTCACTGTGAGACAGAAGAGGATGGCAAAGTGACAGAGGACACTAGTCTCAGTCTCGATGTATATTGGAGCTGGAATGGGTGTCAGAGCAGCTTGACCTGGTACTCCAGTGGTATAGCTTTGAATCCCTTTCTTTTGAGACTGTAATCTTGTTACTTTTGTGTTTGAGCAACCATGATTAAAATTGACAAAACAAATTGATAATTCTATAAAAATCATTCTGCAATAGATTTAATTGATGGAGGTTGTCAAGTCATGATGGATAGTTGTGAGTCAGTGGTGAATAGAATGCAAACAGAAATACTGTAGGAGATGGTTTAGTTGAATAGGCCCTGGATTCCTGCATACTATTCTCCCCAAGAGGCTTGCTGTGTCTTTTTTATACATTCCTTTGCCATGCTGTCCATCAGTTTCTGGATCTGTAGCATAGCAACTAATCTCTTCTTGTGAAGTGCTTTAGGATCAGCACAAAACTTGCATTGTATTTTCATGGTACTTCTGGTGAGTGAAGAAAAAGAAAACCCTTTTAATTGTGAATAGAGAACAAAACCAATGTAAAAAACTACCACACAAGTACAAATTCTTTAGGGAAGACAGACAACTGTGCCTAAGAACTAGTCTTAGCTCAGTGTTTCCGATTGCCGATTTGCAGGAAGAAGTGATTAATCACAAAGTGAAATCTGTTCAAGATTAGCATAAATTGCAGAAAGTTGTAAAAGACTCCAGATGGATTTGAATTATTTGAAAAAAAACCCAGACAAAAACACCAAAGGGAATGTTGAGTTGGATGAACACAGACTAATTCCTAGTAAAAAAATGAACTAAAAATTTTTATGTGAACGTCCAGAATTTTCAAAAGTCAAGACTCTAGGCATGGACATGTCTGCCTGGGACAAGCAAATAGGGTGATGGTGGGCTGCAGATGAAATACATTCTGCCATTTCTACAGAATGCTGACACCCTTACTCCTAGTCCCTTAGTCTGAGCTGAATCACCTCAAAAACCTACAAGAAAAAAGGTCTCGCTCACAGCAGGGAAGAGAGCAGGACTGTGTGCTGCAGTTCCTATGGAAGGAGATGTTGAGGCTCCAAGGTAATGATACAGGGAGAAATGCTTCATGCCACAAGGACATGATTTGAACAGTTCATTGCTGCAAAAGGGCCAGGGATGGTGAAGCTCTGGGTCTGGGTGGTATTAAAACATTTGTAACTAATGCCATTAAAACATTAGTCATGTAGTATCCCATGCAATCATCTGACTTCCTGTTGCACCTTCTTGTTTGAAGCTGAAGCACACCCTGGTGTCCTGTGATTGCAGCTTTAGCAAGAACTCCTGTACAAACACAAATACATAAAATATTAATATGGCAGAGCATTAAACTTTTTTCCCAGTAATATAAATAGAAAAAAGTTTTGAAGGAGACTTTCTTGGCCACGAGAAGCTGCATGACTGGCTCGCAGGTTATGGGAAGTTCCTTTTCTTTTGATGGTTGCA
This sequence comes from Falcunculus frontatus, assembly GCA_013398115.1. NCBI lineage: Eukaryota > Metazoa > Chordata > Aves > Passeriformes > Falcunculus > Falcunculus frontatus. The sequence goes on along the minus strand of VZRV01005410.1, from coordinate 542,706 downwards.
GTGGTGGTTGTACATTGGCTGACTACTGGCCCATTTCCAACAGTAACTTGATTCAAATTTAGTGCCCATGTAGGAACCAGGAGAATTTTATTACCCTGATTTAATTCTTCATTTTCTTTAGAAGAACATTTATGTCCTTCTGCACTTTGGAGAGGTGCAAAGTTAACAGCTTGCTTCTTACAGATGAACTGCAGGGATTTCATGTTTTTTAAGGTTAATCTGCTATTCACTGCAGTTTATCTGGACCATTAAGACTCCAATGAAATCAGGCAAAAGCTGGCATCTGATGTGAGATCTGTAACTGCCCCCAGCCCCACTGCACACAGGTACTGTCCCTGGGGCTGTCCTGTCTCTCAGTGGCAGCACTGGGCTGTGCAGGGGAGTATGGGCTCCTCTCAGCACTTGTAAAACACCAGACAGCAGCTGGAGAAAGGAGCTTTCTATGGATTGGTTGAACTAGGGTTCCTGGCTGGTACCAAAAATAGCAGACATAGGTAAATACCTTAGCAATAAGCCTCCCTGTTCCCATTCCTTCTCTTTTTGGAGGATAAGAAATAGAGTTTTGTGATTTTACCTTACATTATTGTCTGTAACTTCCAGTGCTTCCTTCTGTGCATGTCCTGAGTCTGCCAGCTGCAATGTAACAAAAATAACACCCTAATGACAGCAAAACAAAGGGTGAGAACAGGAGATGTTATAGAAAATGCACCTTTGGTAGCTACTATTTTGAGTTCTCTGATTTTATACAAGCAAATCTGCTTCAGAGCCTCCAAGCTGCTCTCCCAGTGACTCCCCTGGTGTCTGTTTGCCACTCATTTGAAAGCACTGAACTGATGGCAAGAAGCCTGCCCCCATCTTCTGTGGGAGTGGGCTAAGCACCAGGCTCTAGTGCTGCCTCCTGAGACACCAGCAGCAGCACCACCAAGGGAAGTGCAGTAGATCTGAAGGCCCAACACAGTGTTTTAATGTGTATCTTTCTCCACAGAGCTGTAAGTCTTAGCTCAGAATTGAAACTACAGCCTCTCTCTGCAGAGTAGGTTGTGGCAAATATTTCACTTGAGCAGTTTGCCTTGGGAACTGCTTCCATCTGAGCTTGGTTAAAAGCACCTCTGGGTAAGGAGGATGGTGTGATTCCTGTGGGGCACCACAGAACCTCATTAACTGGGGCAAAAGCAGCAGCCTGCAGAGCTTAAGTGATGCAGGGAGGCTTTCTACAAAAGAAAGGTTTATCATGTAGAACATAGCTCTACTATTGGGTGAATTTCCGAGTTGGTGAAAAATCTGATACAGACATTTTTGCATCAACCGAAACCAGGCATCTGTTCCACTTGTGTTCATGTCTGGCACAAGCTGAAATGAGAATGCCAGACTGCGACCGCTTAAGGATACCCACAAGAGAGTTTGCACTAACAGAACTAAATTAATTTCAAACAGATTTTAGTTAAACTAGTATAATTATCATGTCTTGACAAGGGTTCAGTTTATTTTTGCATATCTTTTCCCTGCAGAGTGATGATTGCCACTGACAAATGGCATAATCGAACTCTGTTTAGTTAAGTCCATGGCACTTTGTTGAAGTGAACAGGGATTACTCTGGCAAAGCCAGAGTATCTGTCAGGCTATTAAACGTGTTGTGTATTTACTGACACCTTTGGAGTCAGCTAGCTTTGTATTTTTCAAAAGGATGAGGACAATAGCTTAAACTGTTTTTGAAAGGCTTTCAAACAGTGTCTAAGGAACAAATGTGAAGGGCTGGTAGTAGTTTAACTAATTCTAATCATTGAAACTGATGACATACCTGTGCAAAGCCACTGTGACTGTGGGGAGAATAGAGCCTGCAGGCTGTGTTTTTGGGGTTGTTTTTATTTTTTCTTTCAAGAGTATCTGTGAGCAGTGTGATTGTCATGCAGAAGCACGGCACTGCTCCGACGTACATGGTGTCATCTGTTCTGTGCTAATAAATTAGCATCTGCAGCTACCATTGCTGCCTGTCAAATCTGGGTACAAAATTGAGCTGTTTGATCTCAGTGCCACTGAAGTGTGTCTGCACGATTGCGGAAGATGCATATTCTCCCATCTGTTTTCCACAGACCCTCCATCAGGTTGGATGCTTCAAGGTAACGGATCAGACGCGATGAATTCCACTGCAGACAACTGCCTTGGAGGCATCCTCCTGCTTTGTCACTGCGTGTAAAAATTTGACTTAGGAGTAATTTTATTCCTTTACAGCAGGTCATTTAAGCCCTGCCCACACTAGGGAAATTTCTAACTTTGGCTCAGCTCCTTACATGCCAAGGGTTGTCCCCAATGTGGCCATTGTCATTAACGTGCCAAGTCACTTCTCTCCAAACAGGCCTTACAAGACACCGGTTCAATCAACAGCAGCCGCTGGTGGCCAGTTTATTTTTGGGCTGCTGCTGCCACTTGTCCAGATGGAGCTGAAATAGTGCCAGGCATGGTGAGGCTTCTGGGGAAAATGCTAGAGGTGGGGCAGTGTCTGGAGCACTGGCAATTCCTGCGGCTGGGATGCCCGGCCACTGTGGTGGCAGCCTCCTCGACCAAGTATGCACCTGCCACACCTGCACTGCTGCTGCAAACCCAGCTGTTCTTGGAATAAAATACTTTGCTGCACTTGCCACATACATTTGCCTCAGAAATACATGTTTTTGTCTAATTACCTAGGAAGGAAGAAAAATTAGGCAACTGCAAGTTTGATTTTGAGTGTAATAAAACTAGTTTTATTTACACAGTAACATGAATGCCACAGAGTACACAGCAAAGTACCACAGCAAACCAGAGTGTAACTGCCCCTGATGACAAAGGAAGGCTTGAAGTTTATATACTTATTTATATAAAAATGTGTAAATATCAATATGAAGCACCAGATAAAGCAATGCAACCAGGAATTCCAAATACAAATTACCCACAAGAATGGAATTGAAAAAAAAAAATTAAAAAAAAATTCCCTTATTCAAGGCATTTAAAGAAATCCCATTTATAAAAGTCCACTGATTTTGGAATCCCTAATTAAAAAATAAATTTCCCCCTTTTATTAAAAACAAGAACATATTCTTAAATGCTCAGCATAATTAAGTTTTAAAAGAAAAAAACCCAAGGATTTCAACTGCAAAACCTTCTAATACCAACAATCCAAAGGACAAGGAAACAGAAGTTTTGAGTAGTTTTTGAAGAGGTGTTATTTATGAAATGACTATATTAAAATTTACACACTCTTAAATATATATTATATATACAATATATAATATATATATATATTCAGGAAAAAAGGGGAAAAGAATACTTTTGGGATACAAAATTCATATACATACATATATATATTAAAACATGCCCACATGAACTCATATATATATGTATGTATATATATATATTTATGAACAAATATTTCTTCCACATTAAAAAAGCTCCAACCTCTTCTAAATCCCTGAAACCTTCCCCTTAGATTTATGGAAAAAAAAAAATCTTTATAGTCTGAAGTACAAACCAAATTCTCAAATTCTGTAGAGTGGTAAAATGCTTCTGTACAGGTTAAGTTGAGTATTTCATTTCTCACTGGCAATTCTGCTTGATCTGAAAGCATTCTGTGGTTTCCCGGTAAATGCTGAGTGGAGCACCAATGCAAGGAGACTTACAGGAAATTATTTAAATTACATTCTACCCCTTCTCAAAATCACCATCCTTCTAATACTGCATCCAGGTGAATAATAAAATCCATACAAATGTCTACTAGAAATTCTCTGCAACACAGCAGGGAAAAAGACTTGCTCCTTCTTTTGGAGTTGAGGGTGCCCTTAAGAAATTTCTCCCAAGTGTTTTGAAAAGTATTTTTTGTGTATTCTTCTCTTGAAGTCTTTGTAATCCACATGATTGTTTACAGAATATTTCCACAGGTGTATTTTTACAGAGGTATTTAAAATTCTATGCTGTACTTCTCTGATGTTATCTTACTGCATAACTAAATGATAATCACATCTCTCTCTGCACTGGCTGAAGGGCTCTGATTGTGCTCTAGGTTTTACAGGAGTTTTAGCAGAACCAACACCACTTCCAAAAATCAGAGTAAAGCTGATGGTCTAGTCATGCAGTCAAGTACTGTTTGTACTGAGAAACAGCCAATTTGGAGAAAGGGGGAAAAGAAAGTGCATTAAAAGGTCTGACTCAGTTTCTATTGTATCCCTCAGAAAAGGTAAAATTGATTTAAATAAAAACAGGACCATTTAATTTATATTTACATATGGATTTGTTACTATTAACAATAAAAATTAATTTAGATGGGGAATCTCAGCACAATAATTAAGAAACAGATACATTTTATTTCAGCAGCAAATACATGTTAAAATTAAGGACCTACAGTGTGAAGCTGCTGAATAAATTCTGCAAGTAGCTGAACCCTAACACACATAATTTATTTAAATAATATATTTTTCTCTATAACATGTGGGAATTCTCTTGTGTTAACATGTCAAGATGATCCATTTATACCTCGTGGGTGGGATGTGTGGAGCATAAAAGGTTTAAGGTGGAACATTTTTGCAAATGCTACCTGCACTCTTGTCTGTGGGGCAGCAACATGGTATCCTGGCTGGAGTTACTGATTTCATCATGTCTGATTACTGAAGTGAGACCAGGCTTCTATATTTGGACATTCTAGGGGCTCCAGAAGAAAATTCTGGATTCCTTCATTCCTAAAAATTTGTAGGCAAGCTTTTACTAGTAGAGTCTCTTTATATTCACCTGGTTATGCATATTGACTGGATCAGATCTGAGGTTTGACAGATAATTAGTAATAAGTAATTCCCATTTAAGAAATACAAAACTAACCCACTTTCCATACTGTCTCAGGAGTAGTTCTTTTAGCACTCCTGTTTTAACAGAGGTTTGCATTTCTCACCACAGACCAAGGGTGGTGTGCAGCACCTCCACCACCTCCATCAGGAGCAGCACATTTTTACCCTCCCCGCTTCTCCCAGCCTAACGCGATCCCTCCCCTCCCCTCCCCAGCGTGGAGTGTCTGCAGCAGATTGTCAGAGCAATAGGCTTCTCCTGATGCCTGGTCAGTCTGGAACAATTGACTTGTTAGCCACTATTATTCTCCCTGTGCAGATCCCAAATTTGAAAGCCCACAATTTTGTTACTTCAGGTTTATGCTGTACTACAAGCAACTTAAAGAAACTCATTCACACAAATCTTGGGGAATAGATCAACCCAGTATCATACAAAGTACAGCATTTAATTTTGTAAAGTCTTTTGCATCTTTACATGGGCAGTATTATTTCTAGGGCTGTTATGAAAAGAGTAAGATTTCCACCAACTGACCAGCTACATTTCAGGTTTTTGACAAGGCACTAAACATTGTGAATCCAATCACTGTGCTCTCTCTGTAATATTAGAGAGGGTTTTAATGGCTCTAAAAGGATCAGAAACCACTCACCGTAATTCTTCAAACAAGCATTTGATTTTTCCAGAAATAGTTTCCACTGGAAAAATCTTTAGAGTTCATGTTAAAAATATTTGAATGACAGCTTTTATTAATAGAAAAATATATATTTACAGTCAATACTGTTATCTTAGATTTGCAGCTCTTCCTATTTCTTGAGCTCAACTGAAAGTGCGACATTGCTAAAAAAAAATTCAAGATCTGTGCACATATTCAAGTAAGTTCTAACATGCACAGCCAGGGGTTTTGTTCCTGCCATACACAGGATCCTGTTACAAACAGAGCGGGTTTTTTTCCTTTTGCTTAGCAATTATGCTGTAGCATTCTTAGGATTTGTTTACAATCAGTTTAATGCATACATTCTTGTGTATTTACGTGGCACAATCTGGTGCCAGGATGGAGAACCACCACAAACACAGTTGCAATCATCAGTTATGGGCAGATCTGCAAAGTCAGCCTCAAGCTCCTCAAGGAAGAGCTCAGGCCAGATCAGGTTCGACTACATTGACCATTCTTTCTTTTTTAAAGAAAAAAACCACACAACATTATAAATTGCTAAAGTTTACCCAGTGCTGCACAAGAAAGAGGTTGGTAGTGAGCATCTATCCATGCTTGATTATACTGCAGAGCTAAAATGAGTATTGGTTCATCACAAAAGATACAAACTGAAATTAGATAGCTAGAGATACAAAGGCGTCGGACCAGCTGCATTAATACGTACGGTTGTACAACATTCAAAATCCAACTTTGCATGTGCGTGTTGACATCAAAGCGACACTGGGAACACGTGTCCGTAAACACGGGAACACCCAGAGGCTTCAAGGGATCACCCCACTGCAATGACAAGTGGTCCAAGAGTTACTCCTATGCCTATACGAGTTAGCTGAGAAGTCAGGTGCACACACACTACGGAACAAACACAAAACCAGACCATAGAGAACAAGAAGCCCTACTCGCAGCTCAGCACACTGTCACTAATAGCTAGTAGGTAGTACACGAGTGACTTGCCATGCTCGGTGTATGTGAACTATGGGAGCATTGCCCTCCTGTGTCCAGATAAAGCAGGGCTGCACTGAACAGGAGATTTTCTGTAAAGGATCTTCTACGAGCTGCTCAGCAGTAGTGTAGAAACTTTCTTTCCTGACGTAGTGGAAGTACTTCAACTACATACATTGCACTTGGGCTTTTAATGCACTGTCCTGTTTTTCTGCATCAATGCCGCCATCCTAACCTTTTTGCCAAAAAGAGAAAGAAAAATATACATATCACATTAAAATATATTATCCTTATCCTTGCCTGATCCTTCACTGATACAGGTGAATCAAACAAAAGAATAATCATCAGAAGTTCGAAAAAAATTTTTAGAAAGGTCACAAAGACAGTCTATACTATGGCACAATCGATGTAGGCTTCCACATGCTATTCAGCTTAGCTCTGAGAGATGCCAGAGAAGAATAATACAGACACATCAACCCCTTGATGTACGGCGCAAATCCAGAGCTACTTTCGCTGACTTTAAGCCTGCAGGACTGTTTGTTCAGTTTCCATGCATCTGGTCCAAGAATGCGTATGCTGTATAAAGTGGCTATTTGTTTCAAGGCTGAAGTGAATTGATTCCTCACAGTTTTAACAATTAAAATGAAACATCAATCCATAAAAAGAACACATGGATATCTGTGCATTTATGTGCCAGGAAAGTAAAGGAAGGGGCTGCAGATCTAGCATCGGGTAAAGGCTGGTGTGTAAAGTGAACACTGTAATGTACAGCTTTAAAAAATAATACAAGAATTGCACATAGATCCATAGGAGAGAAGCACAGGCTCATAACTAGGGCTGTCTGCTTTCCATCACCCGGGTCAGAATACTCAGGATCGCTTTTTCCCCTGCATCCAGATCCGTTCTTCAGAGCAACTCAGGAAACAACTCCTAGCCTAGCAATACTGAGCAGAGATATTGTCTGTACAGAGGTTCCATGGGAAATGGCTGTTAGGGCATGAGAGGAAGTCAGCAGCAGCCTCTAAAAGTGACAAAGCTCCTTCAAGTTGAGGTTTTAAAAATTCTGACTCTTCAATCCTCACTAATTCCTGCTCTAGTCCAAGACTCTGTCTGTGATGCTCTTTGAGCTCTTCTGACAGCCTTCCATTTTTAGGGTGTTGTCTATAGCAACATTAGAAAACACTGGTTACAACAGACAAGAGATGGGCAGCCAAGCACTGCTGCAGGAAATGCGGATCATGATGCTGTTGGTCGTGGCTGCCAGACTTAACAGCTCCCTCAATAATTAAACAACAGTGTTTTTGCCCCCTTGTTTTTACCCTTCAGAGAACTGTGTCTGCAGTAAAAGTGTCTCCATGTTGCCTGTTAGCTACACACAGACAAGCTCTAAACATTTCTATCTCCTGCCAACAAACCTGCAGAGCCAATTTCAGTCTCACTTTGCAGTATGGCACAAGTGACAAGAGCAGACCAAAACAAACAGAAGAGGTGGCTTTTACTTTCATCCCTGATTCATAGCAGTGATTGTCAGAGAAGGTTATGTATGTCCTATCCATTTCAAGTCAGGCTTTAGCGCTTTTTGTGATGGAAGGGAATTTCAATGGCCCATCATGTGTTGTATTTTCTTGTATAAATGTGGTTATGGCTACAGTACATCAACAGTCCAGACTGGTGAAAGTTGCCTAGGAAATAGGATAGACAAAGTGTGCATATTCTGCTTTTTAAATGCACCGGTCTCAAGCTAAGGGTAATGGTCTGATGAAGACAGCATTGATGAAATCATGGATCCACAGTTAGAAAGGATATGGGTAGGCAGTGAGGCAGAGGAGGAGGGAAGATGACTAAACACAGGTGCTTACTGCTCACTGACATTTGCCATGGTCAGCAGGAAAACCACATCTGAGGAGGAAAGTACAGATGGTGTAAAGTGTAAGAGAAAGATCAGAATCCGTTTGGTTGAGACCAAAGGAAAGAAGAGCACAGCCTACTTGTGGGAGACTGACTAAGCTGAGAGGAAATGTGTGGTATGTGGAGCGAAAGCAAATGAGTGTTTTGTGGCATGGTGGATCATTCATCTCACATTTACCACTAACCTGTCTCTGCTTATGGTCACTGCTATTCACTAACTAATGCTACGTAGGAAATGACAGAAACTACCCAGAAGAGGAGGGCAATTTGTTTACTGCAGTGGTAGAAATAGTGGTATCAAAGTTTGCTCTCCTTTTCAGCCAGATATGAATCAAGTTACATACTGTCTGATCCAAATGCAGTCATGTGTATGAGATCAATCCCTAGCAGGCCTGGCAAAAAAGTAAAGTTTCTGTCATACTTGGTACAGGATGCAATTTCTCCAATTAGAACCTATTTGCTCAGAGTTGCTGGCTTTGATATCTAGGCTGTTCTGTAGCAATTGTACAAAGTGTGAGCCCTAGTGCAGGCTGGAGTGAGGGCTGGGGCAGAGGTGGGGATGCTTCATGAAAAGCAACAGGCTCTATAACTAGTGCTGCTTCATGAGTCTCACAATGCGATGAAGTGAGTCTGTAGTGGCAAAAGCCAGATACTGACAACAAAGCCAGTCTTCCAGAATAATTCCACAGTCCCTCTCCAAGGACTTCTCTGCAAACTTGATCATCAGCAGCGTCCTTTTTATATCGAGCCAGTTCTGAAGTATAGCATCTCTCCGTGAGGGGTTGGAAGATGTACTTAGAGCATGGAACAAGTCCTCACGTGGACCCCAAAGCAAACACTGAAGGATTCCTTTGGCTTCTGATATCAAGATCCTCTCTGAAGGGTTGGGATTCAGCAGGCAGCTGGCAAGTTGTTGAAGCCCTTGAGAGTAGAGGGAACGGCAAGGAATCTTGGGGAGATCAGCACAAGTGTACTCCTTCTCTTTCAGCTCTGGATTCTCATCAAAGGGGTTGGGTAAGTGCAGCATTTCATAGATGAGGATGCCAGTCTGGAACTCATCACACTTCTTGTACTGTGTTGCAGTGATGATTTCTGGAGCCAGGCGGGACTGATCCCGTAGGACCTCAGGATCCACCATATGACTCTTCTGCTTGGCCTGGGAGAAGTTGCTCACTATTAATCTGGCTGGGCAGGCAGTGTTGGGGCTGGGTTCCGTGGCCTCGGGGCTCAGGGGGCTGCCTCCTGGTCTGGAGTGAACCAGCAGCAGGTTTTCTAAGCGCAGGTCACAGTGTGTGATGTGATAGGGCTTCAGATGCTCGAGGCCCAGGCACAGCTGTAAGAGGAGCAGACACACCTGTCTCTCGTACAGGTCGGGGCTCTTGGCATGGCGGGGCGCGGACTCGCGCACGAAGTCGGCCACTGTCAGGTGCGGGACCTCCCGTGTGATCACCACCACGCGGCTGCGGGGCTTGCTGATGGTGCCCTGGCTGCTGGAGCTGTCTTTATGGGAGGCCTCTGTGGTGGAAGCAGTGTCTCTGTTCTTCTGCTCAGGTTCTTTCTCCTCTTCTTCCCGCTCTTCTTCTTCCACATCCGGTGCATCGTCATCCTCCCATGGAAGAAGACGAACTGGCACTTCAGCAAGGAAATGGCCACAGTCCTGTTGGATGTTGAAGTTGATGGCCAGGCTCTGCCGGATAGACAGGCTGTGATAATACTGCTGGGATTCCTTAGCCTTGCTCTTACAAATCTGGAGGAAAAAAATAAACAGAAAAGACATAATTCTTAAATTTCTAAATTCTATATACTTCTTTTTAATATGTACTTTGTTGATGGGATCTACATTCTAGGCCTAAACACGAGCAATGAACATTTTTTTAATGAACTGACCTTGGCAGACTATCTTAAGGCACCCAAACAGTTTTCATTGGCTAGTAAGCAACTGCAGAGCAATACATGCAGGCATCTCTCCCTCTGCATAGATGATCCAATGGAAAATACAATTCTGGCTTTTAATCGGAACAGCAGCTGATATATGGTAAATGCACAGCAAAGCTTATTTGCAGTTACTTGTTTATCCATATCATTTTATTGCAAGTTCTCTCAGCTTTGCGTGAAGCTTGAACAAGATAAAAATAATCAATAGCAATAGGGGATACAAAGAAATGCGCATGAAATATTTGACCAAATGCTTGCGCATGGCTGAGTTAGAAAGGCGTAACAAGTCAACCCCTGTCAGTTAGGTGGCTGATGTTTGCTCCTTGCCCACTGTAACTGGAAACTGAAATCCATGAGCTGCGGCAGTGTGTCTGCAGTGAGGGGTGTATGTATGCATGGCACAGGCTGCTGCCAGGCAGACTTGGCTCAGGTGATGAATGGACAGTCATTAGAACATGGTACCTTAATTACTTTCCACCATTTGTCAAGATCCAAAGCATATGGTTTGGTGGTTTTGCCACATAAAGCTGTATTTATGTCCAGAAATATCTTATTGATACATACATTATCAACATAGTAATTATCCTTATTAATTGTTTGCACTACTGTAAAAACTGGCAGCTCCAACCCCTGACAAAAGTCACTGGACAAGCCCTATTAGGGCCTCTGTTTCTAAGGCATTTACTGATTAAAATTACAAAAGGCACAGCTGTGTTGACCTTTGCATATTAACCTTAGTTCTACTAAATTCAGAGAGATCATTCAAAGCATGAAAGGTTAAGTGTATGTTTTAATCTTTTACATGGTTAGAGTCTAAATATTCACTTGCTATATTGTACCAACAGGTCTTAAGTGCAAAGCTCAGAGAAGAAAAAAGAGGAAGACATCTCTCTCCAGATGAAGTTACAGCTTCCCTTAGTTCATCTCTGAAACCAAGTAAAGCCAGATAACTAAAGTTAGTACAAGTCAGCACTTGTTATACACAGTCACCACCACCAAGAAACCCAGATGTCATCCTAGCCCTAAATGTAAGCATTAGGTGACTTTTCTTCCTGTTTCTCATTTTCACCTTCTCAGAACTTCTGCAGGTAAGTTATAAGCCTGCCTTTCACTAATGCACACACACAAATTTTTCATATTTTACATGCTTATGCGGTTAAGAAATATATAATTTAATGGGAGATTTAATCGTTTATGATAGTTGATCAGAAAAGTGCATTGTCAGATAATCACAGGAACTCAGACAAAAGTTGTACCTACATTTTCACTGTCCTCTTGTCTTTGAGACTGCATATTTCCATACTTCACAAGCATTTACATTTCCCTACCCATTATGTATACTAAAACTGCCTGTTTATAACTGCCATGAACACACAAAATAGATTTGAAAAATGCATTTTCTAGTCAATTTTATTTACAAGAGGAAATGTTGATCCTTACCCTGTTTATACAGTGGCTCTTGCTTATTTAAATTTTCAAATGTATTTTATCCTATTAGAGGTGAAGTGAGTTCTCAATGGAACGTGTTGCCCCCTGTTCTCTTCTCTCAAGGGTTATAGAAGTTTAAACAAGGACAGCAAAAATATGGCAATAACCTTTGAATTATATAGGAAAAGAAAATGCCAGCTGATTGTCTTTGAGACTAAAGTCCTCAGATTGATTAAATACTTAGTACTGCACAGAAGACAGAACTCGAAAAGCTATATAGACAGACCCATATATATGTGTTGAATGTACACACAGGGTGTGTATCAAATCTGACTGGGAGAAGAGCTATTAAGGAAAACAAAATTGTTCCATCTTCTATGCCCTTCAAGTCCATGGCCTTTTTCTTGCACAGCCAGCCATGGGAATACTCAATTCCAACTGCAGAAAAGGTTCAGCATGTTGTAATTCAGCCTTTAGTTTTTAAAAATACTTAAGTGACCTAATAAAAAAAAAAAAACAAACCTCATTCTGAAAGAGTTTAAAGGCAAGTTTACTTGCTGATAAAAAATGCTGAGAACCACACTTGGCCTTAGCTACTGCACTCTATTTCTTCATCCACAGAGGATTTCTAGTGCCGCCAGTCAGCTAACACTGATATTCTATTAGGAATATACAACCCACAAAGTATGTGCTCTGAAAACAATATACACTTCTCAGTTTGGTAAATATAAGGCTTTTTTAAAGTTTATGAAAAGGATTTCTCCTTGCCAACAGAAAAAGAAAAGCAAAGGAATCAAAACCTTTTCCTAGTTTCTAATTTTAGCCCTAGGCAGCCTCTTTTTCCTACTTACTTCAGAGAATGTTGTCAAATTTACTACTGGCTTTTCAGTTAAAACTGGAGATAGGATCTGTACCTCTCAAAATCAGCTTTGGTTCCCTCATTTTAGAAAGTATGGCCAATCCCAGAATTGTGAGAGCACATAAGCACACTTTCATCCATGCTCTGTGGATGTGGTAATGCTTCCTTCTAATTTAGAAATGACCGGCCATGCACCCAGAGGCATCCAGCTCTGTTGGTGTTTTTCCTGAGCCAGTGGCACTGGCCTGCAAGGCCAATCTCATCTGTTTGGTCATCCCTGAGAAACATCCCTCCAGCCTACTAAACCCATCCCAAAACAGGTAGGCTTCTCTATCTTCTTTGTCTTTCTTCCCGCTATTCAATTCCAAGTAAATTTTACTTCAAATTAAAGTGACTTCTCCTTGCTGATTGGCTAAAAATTGATTCCCAATTCTCATCCTTGAACATTATACCTTTACAACTGGGGAAAATGTAACTTTTCCCATCTTCTTTGTTTTAATTTTGAAAATACCCAGCCCTTACTTCTCCTCTCTTTATTCCTAATCCTCTGATTTGTGTTGCTCTTTTCTGGATTCTCCCCATGTAATACATCTCTCTGAAGAGTGGTACCCTACAATGAATACAGTATTGCACTGGAGACCTCTCCAGCACTCAGCAGAACAGAGCTTTGTACATAACGATCCTTGGAACACTTCGCAGGAAGAACAAGTTACGTTATTAACTCCATGTGTTCTTGAAAACATTCAGAGCAGTGTCCATTCTAAAGTATGAAGCCACAGCAGGGCCAAACTTTCCCCATATCAGTTTTTTGTTTCAGACTCTTCTCTTTATATCAATAAAACAGAATTTAAATTATCAACAAACCAGACATTAAATACTAAATAGTATCATGATTAACTATATAATACCAAAGTGACTGCATTCATTAAAAGAGATTTTCCCTCCTACCTGTGCTGTTAAGGAATCTAACCAATATATGGAAAAGATCTCTAATGCCACAAATGGCCAATAGTGCTGGCTTTTGGACATTTCCAGTTCTCTTAATACAGAACAGTAGATGGGTACATGAACCTGCATTCAATATCTACAAAGACAAGAGAGCTGAGATCTGATTAGAGATGCATTTTCTGCTTCTTGCTTTTTGTTTACAAACACCATGAAGTGAGAAGTGGAAGAGGCAGCTGGGTTATTTCAGGCTGATTAAATTGCTGACTACACAAACACTAAAATTTGTACATTGGGCATCTGCAACTGTCAGGAGGAAGGGAAAGCCGGGCTGTCTGGAGGCAGCACCCAAACTCAGAGTGTAGCAACAAATCAGACACCTGTCTGAATTCATAAAGCAGTTTCTAGAAGACAGACCTGCAGTAATCTGATGTCCCTGTAAGTGTCTGGTTACTCTTCAGGTAAGTCCTGGGGTTTTACATTGCAGTGTTCAGATTCTTTTACATTGCAGCTTCTACTCAGAACTCTATATTACCATTTTGCAATAGAGTAGTGAATACTGATGTTTAATACCATCAGTGGGTAATAATTCTCACCCAAGCATTTTGTACTGGAATAACTCCACTATCACCTAAAACTATCATCTGAATGACCAAGATTTAAAACTTTCAAAATGGTTTAAAGTCTAAGTTATGTGCCCAAAGTCAGTATTTAGATTTGAAAAAATTTAGGGAACAAATTGTGTAATTTGTTGGCCTCCCTAGCAAGTACTTTCAACTGCTTGTGATGAATGCTAAAGGAGTGCACATAGAGCTGCTTTTCTGCTTGTGGTGGTTAATTCTGTGTCAAAGCTGGGAGAAAATATACAGCTTAGTTTCCTTTGCATTTTTAAAGCTTTTGGCTGTTCCAGTCATCTACTCAAAAATATGGAAATCCTGTTACCTTTTACATATAGAGTATGTTGAATGCCTATTTTTTGGCACAGGAAGAAAAGGTGAAAATACTTTGACTAAAACACTAACATAGAAAGTAGGATCAATCAGTCATTTACCATTTGCTTTAATGAAATACATCCAGCTGAGCTATGAAGATATGGTATGTGATAACAGCTGAAAGGAAGGTGTTGATAAGGGCTTGGCCAGCCTTATTTCATGAGCTGACAAAGAGCTGGTTGTTCAAAAGATGAAGCAATGTTGGTGAATAGCCCTTCCATATGATGCAAGAAAGCAATGAGAAAAAAGGAGAGTACAAGCAGGAAGGAATGCAATGTATCCATCTTCCTTTTCACTGGAATGCACTGTCAACATGTATCTTTTCTTTAATTCATCCACGTGAACTAAACGTCTGTCACGTTTATAGGGACAGGACAGGCTTCTTTATATCTTGCCATTTCAATTTTCCTCAGTGCTCCCAGTGCAAGAAGCAAGATTTGAACATTTCAGAGCTTCTACAAAATGTTCTGCATTAGCTTTGCTTTTTCCTTTATGAGTCCCGTAGCCTACTGTGCCATCAGCTGACTCTCACTTTCCCAGCGGGGAATCTCATTTCCACTCTGTCCTATGCATTTTACAGGGCGTCAGTGAACTTAAAGCACGATGAATATTGTGGGAAATGAATTTACAAGCACTGAAAATGAGAAACACAGAAGATCACAAAGACTGTACCATCTGTGCCACTTTGTTGTATTGCACAGAGGGACAACTGCAAATGAAATTCTGTGTAGAATGAAAGCTTGCTAATCCCAAATTGATAGCTTGTTCTTGGCACAACCTTGTTTTCCAAGGAGGCCAGTTTGATCTCTGATTGACCTCATTTTCTTGATCTGACCTTGGAATAGAGCTTTGACTTTTTAATGAGATGCCAAAACACAGAATTCTGTTCTGCTGTGACTGAACTGGGAGTGGGCTTGAAGTTGAATGTACATTGCTTTGTTTTGATCTGAAGCATGAAGTTCTGGGACAACCTTTAATAACACTTCTGACAGGAAGCTCCACTAGGAAACTGAATTACCAAATAAAACCACCTTAGCACACTGTGACAAACTAAACATGACTAGAAAATAATTGTCAGCTGCAGTACGAAACTGCCAGCCAAGTTCAGCCTAGTGCTGCTTACTTCTGCATTGCTGTTTTATATGTGGCACGTGAACCTTATCAGAAATCCTAAGGTTTTACTGCTAGGAGAACTTCTGCAGCAATCAAAGCAATAAATTTGAACTGCTCCTTTTGAGCTGTTTGCACCTTTGCAATTCCTGTTACCCCAGCTGCCCAGCATTGCAACACGTGCCTGTGGCCACAGACAGCTGGGTTTTATGGCTGTTGTTCTGGGCGGACTCTGACTCACGGCTTCTATGATTCAGCCTGTGACACTAGACAGTGTTTGCTTTGAGAGTTTAATACTGAAACTGGAAGTAGTTTATGTCACTGACACAGTTATATTGTCTGTTATTCATTCTGAGGAATCTAATTTATTTATTTATTTTTTAATAAAATAAGTCCCTGCCATATCAGTGCCTTATTCAGTCTGTGTCAGGACACTGAGAACAGAACTCATCCAATCTGCTGTGTACAAAGATCTGGTACTCTGTGCTGCTTTCACTTTGGTGTAACCTTTTCACCACATATTTGGAATTACTGATAAGACTGTGGTTTCAGGGGAATGTGTATCCATATTGCCCCAGATCTACCAACTGCTTAGAAGGTGGTACCGCACTTAGGTGAAAGAAAAACACCTCAGGGTCTGGAATTTTATGGAAACCTTTCTTGAAAGGGAACTTATATTTTTCCATTTGAAAAAGTACTTTTCTGATCACCACTTATGTACTGGTTTTATTTCTAATGTTTCAGTCAAAATAATTTCCACATGGTTTCCTGCAGCTATTTTTGCACTGGGTGTTTACTAGCAGATTAGGTGAGAGTTGAAGCAAAAAGCATAATACAGTGCTGTGAAATAACACACCCCAATGAATGTTTCCTCTTACATCCAACCCCAACAGAACAAGTTGTGCTCGTTTTCCACCAAATTTATCAGAGCATCTTTTACTGGTGAAACCACCAGAATGCAAAAGTGCACTGGTACATTCAGCTGTACAAATCATTCATTGTTCTAAATTTAATTCAGCAGTAGTCAAATGGTCAAAGCTGAATTTTTAACAGTGGTTTTGTAATTCTATTTTTGGAGATAGAATATTAAAAATGCCAATTTTATGTATCAAGACTATTAGCACTGTTTGGGGGTGAATCTCTTATTTCTACAAAGATAATAATAGCTTAAAAAATCTCATTATGACATTGTTTCTCAGATCTAATATTAAAATCATAAAAATTGAAAACTGTCTGAATTGTTAGCCGGTGTTGCTTAGGTAGTTCTACAAAACTCAAAAGAGCTACATTAATTTACACCATCCAAAGATGTGGCTCCATATACACTTTCAAAGTGTATTTCTAAGACTTGATCCAAAATAACAGGAAGACTGCATTTTGGATTCAGTAGGCATACCAGTAATTTTCATCTCACTACTTTTTCCATCCTGTTTTGGGGACGGGGGATTTAAAGTGGCAGGAAGACACAGGTTATTTGTTGAAGGTAGATTACTATGTAATTTGGCTCACACAAAAAACACCCATGGTAGTAAAAACTAGCATATTTGTTAAAGCTAAATTCCCCAAATCTCTGTGTAATGTAACAGCAATCTGTGCTTATGAGCTTGTGGACAAATCTGATCCTGGGCCGACGGCTTATAAGTCAAAGATCAACTCGGGGCCAGCACCTTTCTCTATCACATTAAGTGCCAGGGGGGTATTTTCAAGAGGAACTTTTCCTCTCATCGTAACAGCACAACAGCTCCTGGTGACCTCCAGCTCAAGGATATTTTGTGGATACTTCACTTACATCTATTACAATGCAATAAACCTTGTTAGTCTGAGAACTATTTTTAAGACACCTGAATTACAAAAAAGAAAATTTAGCACATATTTGACCATGTTACACTGCTTTTCTTTCTTCTCTCTGCCTTTCTACAAGGGAAATGTATTTCGGAGGACAGGAGATAACAAAACAATGACATAGGTCTTGCCTGTCAGGGAATACATTAAAGGCACACCTGTGATGTGCAAAGAGGTATCACATTAGTGATAACTCAAATCTGCCTATATAGAAAAATACCACTTTGGGCCCTAGAAGCAACCATTTTGCATCATTGCATTAAAGCAAAACCCTCCAAGCCAGCAATGAGCAATGACAGATGCTGATTCTGAACCAGAGCTGATTGCCAGATACATTCATGGTCTGGTTCTTCCTTGGCTGCTCTGTACCACTGGACATGGCAGCTCCAAGACATCCTTTTTTCATTTCACATCTTTTCCAATAAGAAGTCCTTAATAATTAATGAAATATAAATGGTTAGGCCCAGAAATCTGCATTAAAAAGATACCTTTAGAGGTCTCAGAAAAACATATTAGCTGCACCAATCTTACCTTTCAGTTTTTAGTATCTTACTTGTAAACAGTCATGCAGGAGTGGTAACAACATTTTGTTCCTGTAAAGCACCACCCTTGTGAGAATGTCAACTATAAGGAATAACAGCTCAGGCCTCACACATCTGTGTCAGGCAATAAATGTTTTATCTCATTTTCAACAAGGAGGAGTCAGAAGTTTAGTGATTTATTCAAGGTCACACAGGAAGCCTGACAGTGCTATGAGTCTCAGCTGTCCTTCTCACTATCTTCCTACCAGATAAGCATTGAGAAATGCAGAGATACAGCACTCAGAAAGAAGTACCTATATAAAAGTCCATGAAATAACAATATCTGGTGAGATAGCTGCCAGCTAGACATTAATATATTAGCAGTAAATCTAGTAAATCTTATTTCTTTAATGCGTTAGCTGAAGAATTTATAAGGCAAACACTGATGGCTAGGCAGAGCTTTTGAAAGGCTGGTAATGAGCACTGATGAAAATCTAAGACCTTGTATGGGAACAGAAAGAATTTACCCTAGAATTTACATTTAAAATTACATGGCTCTGAAAATGGAGAACTTTTCCATTTTGCAGGAAAACTTTCCTAACTAGGAGTGATGATTTAATTTCCTCTGCATGCAGGTGAATCAAAGGATTTTGTTATTGTGAGTTTCCAGAAAACTGCTGACACACGTTAAATAATACAGCTTTTCCTTCAAAGCATCATTAAGCAATGACCATAGTCAGGATTAAGATGTGTTGATTTTCTTTCAATCGTTTTGGAGCTGCAATAAAAACATACGCAATTAAACAGCAGATACCAATGCCACACATGGGCCTTGACAGAAGGAAGATCTTGGGAATCTTACTCCTCACACATCTGCCAGCAGTAGGCCTTATCACTACTGGATGTGGTGCAGAGTATGGCTGTTGTCACATTTTGTCACCGATTCCTTGGGTTACCATTTCTCAAGCCCCTCTTACCTTGACTGCGTAATTATTGAGAGGATCTTTTGCGTAAGACGCGGGGTAGTAAACGGCATCGCCCGCCTCGCAGCACGGCTTGTCACTGGTGAGCCTGAAATCCGACCAGCTGTCCACCCCGAAGCGCAGCTGGTCCTTCTGCCCGGCCATGAACAAGTCTTCACATTTAAGTGCCAGCTTCTTCAGCGAATCAGTGTGAAGGCTCCGGATTTTCCCCACCACCTCCTCTCTGTTTTCGATGCCTCGATAAAGTGCTTGTCTCTGCGGCTTCTGGACGCCTCGGCCCTGCTTGGCCTGCGAGAGGCGCCTCCCCGTCAGGGACTCCATGCTGTTGGAACACCGGTCCTTAATACTGATAGTGGTTAGGCTGGAAACACTGTTAGTTGCTGAGGTGGCTGCCCTTAGTTTCTCTGTCGGCCTGTCCAAGGAATCTCCCGACTCATTGTCCAGGACCTTGAGCTCCAGGCTGACTGAGGAGCAGGCGCTGCTTGCTTCCCAGTTGGTGTCAATGTCATAGGTGGGATTGGCCATGATGCACAGGTTGTTCTCCAGAGCCTGCTTCTGGAGATCTCGGGGAGTTGGCTCTGTGTTAGCTCTCAAAATTGTTTTCTTTGGCAGTGGAGGTGGTGTTGGCTGCAAGTTGTTCACTGTCTCCTGGTCTGCCAGTCCTCCAAAGGCAATGGCATCATCCAAAGCTCCCTTGGGTTGCCTTGGCTGTTTCGGAGGGATCATGGCTGCTCTGGACTGTCCTGTGGATAAAGATAATAGTAAGAGAAGATTAAAGTACTTTTATGTGCCACTCCTGTTTGCACTCTGCAAAGAAGTTTAAGGCAAAAAACCCCCAAAACCCTGACCAGGACCCCCCCAACATTTCAAAAAACCCTAGATACGTATATGAAAAGATGAACTAATTAGAAAGTAAATTATCAAATCAGCATCACATATATCTAATTACATCCAGCCAGTCTTGATTTGACCTTGGCATATATATTGAAATCAGTTTCAGTGCTAACAAGGCTGCCATTTTACATCCTACCAGATCAATGACAAGAACTGCAAACAAAAACCAAACCTCAGTTTGACACTTTGGCCAAATCCAGTTTCAGCAATTACACCCAGCGTCCTACAATTTCTTCTGCAGTCAACTGACTGTAATATTATTCCTTACTTTCTATTCAAATATGCTAAAACTAAGGGTGGATAATAGTCCATAAAACAATTGGGAAATGCTCTAGACAGGCTGAAAATCCTATTTCAGAATGGAACTCAGAAACTGCCAGACACAAATAACACAGTTTAGATACTCTGGCGGTCACATCGGGGAGTCAGGATTGCCCCAGCAGATTCACACAGTGAAATCAAGGAAGTGAAGCCAACTTTCACTCAAGTTGACAAGTGTGTTGCCATCAAGAGTAGGATCATATTTTGACAGAAATAGTTTCTACCCTGCAATTAAAACTCACATGCCCTGACTGTAACTTCTCTAATGCATTTCCCTTCCTTACTTGCCACGGGTACCTTTGTTGGCATTATTACATTAATTACAATATTACTATAACCAGACCTAGCTTCACTTGAGAGATTCCAAACAGCAGGTTACATACACACAAGCATGGAATTTCTAGTTTCAGACATTTGTGTGAATCAAGAGAAGATAAACTTCCTGTCATGTGTTTTGGATGGCTTTTATAGAGGGCAATAATGTTTTATAAGTGCCAGAGTCCTTGGAAATGCAGAATAAATAAATGACAATAATATAATGGAGAATAAAAACTAATAAACACACAATACAAATGACCAACTTGCTGCTCTGGGACAATTAAACTGTTGTTACTCATATCTAAATGAGATCTTTCCACTCTTAGTAATCAACTGCTATTTTCAGAGAAGTTATTTTATAAGCTTTCTACTACTCCTGGGAGGTTCACTGACTATCATAGTAAGGTAGGAAGCCAACCCTGACAGCTGAAAACAGCAGACCTGAAATGGATGCTCCGAATAATTGCAGCTGAGCATCTTTTCTAGTAAGGGAACAGACACTATAACTATTGGATTATTTATAACGTGCTAAATCATAAAACCATTTAGGCTGAAAAGACCTTTAAGATCAGAGTCCAACTGTTAACACTGCCAAGCCCACCAAATCCTTGTAAAGAGAGGACTAGACGGGAATGCTGAACCAGACTAGGGGGATCTAAGATTCAGATCTGAATTACATCACTTCAATTAATAATTAATAATTAATAACTTTGCAGTTTGCGAAAAGAAAAAAATATTAGCTTCCTCTGCATTTTAAGGTACGTTGTTACAGTTTTTATAAATACTACAGAACCCAAAATCCACATGGCCAGGATGTACCAAACCCTGGAATGCTGGGTTAGAATGCTGAAATATACTTCCTAATTTCAGAAGATCAGAGAGGATCATATTTTTGTAGGTATCCACAAACAGAACAGCCCTGCACCCTGCTTTCTTAACAATCATTCTCTTTTCAATCATTCCAAGGAGACAACATCACAAATGAAAGTTCTATCCCTATCTTTTCTTTAAGCTCCAGAAACCCTCAGAAGAGCCTTATGGATTTAATGACAAGCCTGGCTATTCCAATGTTTAAAAAACCAAGTTTTGAGCAGGAAATTCTATCAGTTTTGTACATACCTGATATTCAGGGAAGACTGTGAATTGTTGTAAAGGTTGCTGGAAAAAATGTAACTCTTGGAGGACTCAGGGGACCCTACTGCTCCTTTGTATTGTAGTGTTTGTTGTGCTGCAGCATCGAATTCTGCTGCCAGCTGGGCACTACAAGAACTCTGTCACGGAGGTTCCTTTTGCAGAGGTGAAGTGTGTATGATACTAAGTCAAAAGCAGAATTGATGTCTGCATGTCAGACACACATCCAGATGCTTTTTGCTTAATCCTGAGAGAAGTTCACTTCTACTTTGTATGCAATTGTCTTACTCATCCAAACGTGTGGCCTCTTCCACAACTGCTCGCTCTTACAAAATCTGTGACCTATGTACTTCTCCCCAGCAACACTCTGTGCTAAAGATCACTTGCCTATTTTCTCCTCCTCACCCTCTTCCCCACTCTGCTAGGACAGCCTGACTGCTGGGGGTTGACAGAGACACTGTTCAGGAGGCAGTGTGCTAACGTGCTTTGCTTGTGGGGCTTGCTAACCCAAGGATGCACAGGTGCTAGAGGGAAACAAGGAAACAAATTAGAGCAAGATGCACATCCCGAGCACCAGCAGAAGCCCTCTCCAAGAAAGGTAAGATTTAAAACAGTGTTACTGCTCGATTCTCTTATTTTCTGCCTGCTTTAATAGCTCTGTCCTCCAAAAGCCATCCACACAGAGGAGAGTGTTGAGACTGCAACCAGCGTTGCTTTTGCATAGCTACTGGCACTGTGACATCCAAACAGAATTGGAGAAGGTTTTCATAACCAGAAGTTGTTTGTTCAGATGTCTGGAGGGGGTGGCAGGATCCAGAGAACTGAATGTACAAGTCATTCTGTAGTTACTGTTTCAAGTACTCTCAGATGAGAAAAATGAGTTTGTATAACCTGCTATGTTACAGTGTAGTTTCTTCCCACAAGAACAAGTGTTCCATATTGAAATCTAACCATCTGTATTACACAGTTGAAAAGTTTCCTGTCTGCACTGTTTCTGTGCCGAGTTCTTAACGCTGTACATTTCTTTCATAGCCATTGGGCTGGTCTTTCCAGCTCAGCTTTCCCCAAGCATGGCAGGAAACTACATGGCCCAATTTTTATAAATTCAATGCCGAGCAAGAAAAAGGTTGTCTTAAATGCTGTCCCTGTCAAAGGCACAAGAATGTCCTTTTGCACAGAAGTACTGGCAGAGCATTTATTTCTTTTCCTTGCCTATCTTTCCTTCTCCCCTTGCACACTTAAAACCATTGTTTCCTTACCTACTGCACAGACTCTCCAACACTGCAAGTTCAGCCTGAGCCACACTCTTGGGAGGCAAAATGAAAAGGAAGAACATGGACAATATTAGGCTACCACTTAGAGACATCTTCGAAGTGGATTCCAGACTGCTCAATGACAGAAAAAAATTTAACTCTTTACTGAGAGCAGATTTCTAGAGAGCCTTAAATAATTCTACAGTTCAATAACATCTTCCATTATAGAATCTCACTACACTATTTAAATATTAATGCTTAAGTCTCCAGACACCATGCAGAGTTCTGAAACTCTAAAAGACCTTTGAGAAAGGCATTTAAATTTAATTTTTCTGGGTAACTGATTTATCATCCAACTTTGCATTGCAGCCTATTTATGTTAGCTGCTGAAACTATCAAATCTGACATCACTCCTTAATAAACGCTTATCCTGACTGATAAAAATAACCAAACCATGAAAAAACCCCACAAATGCATCAAGTACCTTCCAACCACTGCAGAAGCTACCAGCATGCTTCACAGCCCCAATTCCATGTACACCACTATTCTATAAAATTGTCATGTACACAGATTTGCATTAAATCCTGCATTGTTTACACATTTATTGTTAATTTAACAGATAAAAATCTTACCAGAATGATGATATATGTTACAGAAAGGAAAGCTAACATTTGTTAAGTAACATTGGTGATGCACCTCCAGTGTCTCAGCAATAATTTGAGACTGGGCACAGGTCTCTTGTAAGATGCAGGAAAGAGAAGCTTCACCTTGTTTGCTTGGTGGCTTGTCAGGTCTTGCTGCCCACCCTCCATTACAACATGTTAAAGACATTACCTGTGTAATTATATATTATACAAAATGCACCAGACTGATGCTATAATCACTGGCTGTCACTGAACTGTCAGTTTTACTCAACAATGATCTCATTACCTTATTTACAGCCTGGCTAAAGCACTTACTGCCCTGGTCTAACTGACTGAGGCAATGCCCCACGGCAGATGCTGTGATTGGGATTTTTTTCCAATGTCAGCAATCACAAAGCCTAGAAACTTAGCCTCTTTTTTTTCACATTTCTTTAGGTGTAAAGAAAAAAACAGCTGATAATGAAATAACCTATTCTTTTTTCAATGGCAGAAATACTGTCTTGAGTATATTGAGAATACCTTAATCTACTTACAGCCATGCAAATTCAATCAAGTCAATTTCCCCAACAAATTCAGACAAAGACAGAACAATTTAAAGATTTGTAAAGGAAGGGCTTTTAATTATCTGCTCAGTTGTCTTCCTTATCATCAGCTACAGGGCTTACCTGAATTAACTTCGGTAACAATAAAGGAACCCCTTACGAAAGAAACATCCAGGCCATACCTTACACATTTGAACATTTGTTTCTTCATCCTGATTCAAGTGGCAGCCTCTGGATTTTGTTAAATAGTTGATACCAGAGGTATCCCTCATCATGTACCACATGAGCACCCACACCATGATAATGCCAGACTCTTACTTTGATAAGCTAAATGGATTCAGATTCTGAATTAGTCCCTATGAAGTACTTGCCACAATACCAGGCATTTGCAAAGCTTTTCTTTAGAGCCTGTACAATTTTTAAAACATTCTTCTTAAACTGTGGGCACCAGGACTTGACTGTGACCATGGCAGTCAAGAACTTCTCTCCTCCTATTGAAGTTTCCTACTATTTCTACAGCCAGGAACATACCTTATCCTATCATCATGATAGGAGCACATAAAAGCCCCAACACTTCTACGTTGCACCTGATTCCTGGAGGAGAATCCTTTGTTTTGTAAGGCTTGTCTCTTGGAAGGCCAAACCAAATATATTTGAGGGCAGTACCTGATATAAACTATTACCTGACTGCAGATGAAAATTTACCAAGGCTTGCAGTTATTTCTGTTCATGACATTTCATGTGACATGCCAGAACTGAAGATTAGACATTTATCAAAGTAGAGACAGATGATCTGCTTTTTAATAAAAAACATTGAATATGTATCAGATTAGTTTAAAAAGTGAACATCATGCATTATGCTGCAAATTGAGATGTTCACGTGATGTATTTTACGAACTACAAACTGTAGCATGTAGCTCTAATTGCAGCTGAGGCAAGAGTCAAATGTGATGTAACTTCTCATATTATCCTTTCTTCCAGTTTCACATACCAGTATTTGTTAATTCTACAAAAGATAAGATTTTGCTGCCTAGATGATGCAAGATGTGAAAACAAGTAGGAATTATTCTTTGTCCCTACCTAGAAATCTCTCCGTTGCCATCTGAATTAGAAAGTGAGGTTGCTTGAATAAAGCAGAAAGCCTTTGAAGGGCAGCCAGGGAGCTCAGTGCCATTTAGGGAAGCATTGCTCCTACCAACAGGCAGCTCTCCCAGCCAGAGCCAGGCAAGCCCTAGAGCTAACTTAACTCTTTCATACCAAAAAGTTACTCTGGAGACAGCAAAGCTCAAAGTGAACCAAGGATGAGGAGATGATTTTAAATAAATTGCTAAGGGGTTGACGTTTTTATGGTTTTTAAAAGGAACATTTAAACTTAGGAACAGAACTAACTCAGGCCAGAACTGATGGAAGGGATCTCTTGAGATGGTCAGGCAGGGTCAGCTGGAGCAGATCATCTGCAGTTGGATTGTGAGTATCTTCACAGACAGAGATTCCATAACTTCTCTGGGCAACCTGTTTCAGTGTTTAATGGTATTTTGCTGCATGGGATAAACATGGTACAAGTAGTTCTGATGTAGCTACAGCTTAACTGCCTGGATTCTGCAGTGTTGCTATCTTCTAAATACAGCAAATATATATACAGATATATATCTCACTAAATTGAAAATAATTCATTAGATCTGTGAGTAATTCACCATAAAGATACAGATTTTAGTTTTCCTCCTCAGAGGAAGAGTTTCTTGGTAGATGTTAGCATCACACTTGGATGGGATATTTTTCCTTGTTACACTTTATAACCAATACCTAATTAATGTTTTAATAGCAGAATGCACTAATAAGCTTGCCACTAATTTGCATTTAAGCAAAAAAATGCAACACTCTCACTGAATGTCTAAGGAATGTATGCACCTGAGGGTTTCAAATTTAGTTCTTGATCCCTGGAACCTGTGTGGACATGCCAAAAGCCCTGTACTTGTGAGCCATCTCAACACAATCAGTTCACTCTTGGCCAAATGCTTAATAAGCTGGTGTGTTTACAGGATTGGGATGTTACCAAAAAACGTGTATTCAGATATCCTGGAATATAAATAAATGAGAGATTTTGTTGTTCTAGAAAACCTGGCTGTAGGTATCCCTGAATTCACAGTACTTCAAAGCAAAATGCTTCAGAAAATTAGGCTGATAATATTGATACTGTGCATTGGGAGATGCTGCTTTGTCTTGCTCCCTTATCTTCCACAGAAGCCCTGCATCCATGTATCTCTTTAATGAGTCGGGAATTCAGTAATCACTGAATAGTACCTTCAGGACATTCATATCTCATTGGGAAGGAGCAAAAGTAAACTCTCGGACTAGGATAAGAACAGTTTCAGCCAACAAAAGATGGGTACAAATGTTTTAGTAGTTACTGATGCTCTAAAATAAAAAGTCCTATCTTTTGTTGAAGTTTAGAAAAATACTGAATTCTACTTATTCCTTCTAAAGAAATTAGGTAGCTTGCTCTGTATTTTAAACATCTTTGACAAAAATTCCTCCAAAGAGATAAAACAATGTTTCTCTTAAAAATCATTTGAGATGTTTCTCACTAAGGGCAATTAAAAGGCTGTTTTAAATTACAGGAAAACAAACCTTTGAGTTTGTTGAATCTTCACTTTCTTGGTTGTCATCTCTGAATGAGACAATATATCTTTATTTTCTATAAATCAATATTAAACAGGCTTTAAAAGCTACCCTTATGAAGATGTACTGAGCTGTTCAGAGGAAAAGCCTCTTCACACCCTGGAAAGGTATCTGAGATCTGATCCAATTCTTGTGTTTTCCTGTGAGAGTCCACTCACCTAAATTGCTGTACGTAGCACTGCAGGTATTCAAGTCAGGAGAATTTGGAGCTTCTTCTTTTTCTTCCTCCCCCGGTGGCCCACGGCTGGAGGACACTGGGATGACCGAGGCGCTGCCCCCATTGTCCTGCTTCACAAACACGGCTCTGGGGACACGAGGGGACAACTCCTCCAGGGTCGGGTCATCGGGCACTTGACTGAAACAAACACAACAACGTCACCTGGAGACCCAAGCTGGGTACTGGGTCCTGCTGGCAGAAATGCCTGGTTAGGCACTAAATATCTTCAGGAAAGGGAATGAACTGGTAAAGAAATAAGTTCTTTCACCCTCTTTTTCTAAGAACAATTATCTACAGTTTTTGTTTTCCTTAATGAGAAGAAACAACTTGTGACTGAAATAGTAACATGTTAGTTACTATTATCATGAGTATAATAATATATATAATATAATAGTTCATGCCTTTGATATAAAAGGTACAATAAAATGTTTTACAGCTTGACTACCATCAACATCTGTACTCATAAATATGCAGGCATGATTCTGGGTAAAGTGTGTGGGACTCAGGACAGCAGCAGAGTTTAAGGTGCTTTTCACCAGTCCGAACAATTGTGTTTCAAACAAAGATAATGAGGTATAGCAAGGGGGATTAAGTCCCAATAAATGCATAAAACTTTAGTGATACATTTTCATATACTGGTAGGATTTTGGGAACTGATGCTCTGGGAAACAGACCTCATTTAGGCCAGTAATCTCTTTCCCATATAAAATTCCCCACAATTAAAATCCATCTGCATTAGGCCAACTGCAAAAGGCACTGAAGACATTCCTCTGTGCCTGCTCTTAGCTATGAAGTTTTAATCAAACTGTGATGACTTATGGCAGAAAACTCTGAAAATCGTGCATTCAGTTGGTTTCCATGGATATATTTATTGCAGTATAATTTTAAAATTATGCATTATATGCATGAAAAAATGTCAAGATTTAATAAAACTCCACAATTGCACTGAAAATATAGCAGCAATTATCAATAATATGCCACAAAAACATGTCAGAGCAAAAATATTTCCATGCCTTTATGTTCTCTCACTTGCAGAAACAAATACTCATTACAGGCCAAATCTCAAGAGCATATGTGCTGTTTGCTAGTTCTCATTACTACAGCCTGATCAAATACAACAGCAAGAATTTAAACTACTTGTGACTTCCATTAGGGACAGAAGTAACACACTTCCATCAAAAAATGATCAGCACATCATGTATCTGTACAGATACTTATTTTTTGTGATAAGGATTTAAAACTTCCACAAAGAGTTAACATAAATGATAGGTATATGTCTATGGCAAAGCCAAAATCCTGAAAATCCTGGGACACAATCTTGTAGCAATCCCCGAGTATAAAGATTAAAACATGCCAATGCTCTGCATGACAAGACCCAGGACGGTGCAGTGTGCACATGCTGTTTCTGCTCAGACTCATGAATTTTAACTGCAGGCTGACACAAACCAAACTCATTAGAACTTGTTAGTAAAAGAGAAAAAATGGCGTAAGTTCAAAAAGATGTAATCTTTAATCAGCGTAACGCTTTTTGTTCAATTTTAGTACCATGCATAGGAATGGCGTGAAGAACATTCCATGTGCCATAAATATATCCACATTAAAGAGTTAACCTCTGTAATTTCAGAGTAAAGCAGACATAAAATTAAAGCAGTAACAAGGCTCTCAAGATAATTTAACTAAAGACTTGTAGTTGCTGTAAATAATATACATACCTGCATTCCTCAACAGGAATGTTTTCTTTAAGAAGAAATAGGTTCTAATAGCTTCACAGTTCTGTCATTGCCACAAACCAGGAATTATCACATCTCAAGTAACTTTTTAGTATCACTTGGTGAGGTAAGAACATACTCATTCTCCAAACCAGACACATGCAAGCACATACACTAAACCTAAGCTCAGAAGCATTTTGCCAAAGTAAACCAACAGCTAGAAAGGAAGAAAGAAAAAAATACCAACTCACCCACTGTACTCACTCACACAATTCCCCATTAAAGGAAATTCTTTCAGGGCCTTCTTGAGTCTTTTAATCATGTCTTGAAACTCTGGCGAGCCATTGATTCCACAGTGTTCTGGTGTGCTACAAGTTGTGCAAGCTGTGAGCAAGAGGGCTGAACTCTGCACAGAGTGATACACCTACTGCACCTTAGTGTTTACCTTCGGGGGCTGGGCCCTGCCAAGGCCCCAGGAAGCCAGGCAGATCCAGCCCTGCCTTCTTAACTCTTGCACTGCCTCCCTGCAGGGAACACAGGGCACGGGCTGCTGCATCACCGCTCTGGAATGACGGCTATGGCCTTAGTCATTGCTAGTGCTCCAGGAAAAGCACGTTCAAGTCTCAAGAGGAGTTTTAGGAAGTAACACTAACCTATTGTTAAGGGTAAGAGAGAGTATCTCAAATCTGTATTCAGTGCCTCAAAAGAATACATTTTAAACCACAGCAATTAGAGGTCAGGTCATGAAATCCGTGGGGAAATGCTTCCCAGTATCTTAACAGTGAGGACAGAGAGATCAAGCTTATGTACACAGCGCAAATGTCAATCCCTTCACTGGCGCTGGCAGGACACAAGAGGAACAAAAGAGGGAACCATCCTCACTCAGGGAGCTACAAGAACCAAATCCCCAGTTGCTTCATGAACTAAACAGTTAAAATGACTGGTTTTCAAGGGAAGAAGAGCAGCTGATAAACAGGCAGTTCCCTCAGATTAGAACCATTAAAGCCTGATTTTGTATAACTTTCTATCTGCTTGTTGATAGCAAGTCATACTTAAAGCTATCTCCTTATTTGGGATATTTATAGATATTTTGCCAGGATGGATTCTTTGATACCTTGCATAAGAGCACATATTTAGCATCTACCATAGTGGGCGCAGCCTCCTCTGTCCAAGTCTTTTTCTCTTCCCTCTTTTATTTCAAAAACAAACTTCATAGAAATTAATTATCTTCGAGAACTCTGCTCCTTGGGCACAAGTGGCTGAAACTAAACAACTATTCAGTTAGTGGAGGGAGCAGCCCTCAGCACGCAGAGAACATGTTTGTTTTCCTAAGAAGCTGAGATTATGTGAAGCAAAAAAACTTGCCATAAAAATGACTGTCCTTCAGACAACACCCCAATGAATTCAAGACTTGTCATTCACGCGTGCACAGGCTCAAAACTGTTAAAAAAGTGTTATTTTTCTGCAGGGACAAATGCCTCTAACTCTTTCCTTCAGGCTCTCCTCCTCCACGGTTTTTGGAGGATAGCCAAAAGATGATGCGGTCTAACTCGCCTCGGTCTTTTGGGAACAGTAGGATCCAGAAAGCTGCCTGTGTAGCGTGTTAATTTTGGTGAGGACACTGGAATCACAGCTCTTGTGTGACCTGTGTTCTCCTCTATTCAGAGCACGCCCGCTCAATTAGAGTGATTAATAAACAGCAATGAATATGAGGGAGATAAAGTGGAATGCTTATAAGAAGTGATTGTGAGAGTGTATTCCTGAATCAGGGTCAGATCCAGAGGTCAAGGTAAGGGAACACAGTTCTGTGCAAGACAGCACATAATCCCAGTGGCAGGAATCAGTGACAGAAACAGAGAAAAGCTGATGGGGCCTTAGAGCCAGCAGAGACTCTGATCTCCTCCCTGAGTGGACATCAGCAGCGATCAATGGCAGCTGTACAGTTGGAGATGACAAGGAAGATGACTTTGTTTTACACACACACAAAACCAACTGTGTCATTTGTTGCTATATTAGTTTCAAAGAGAGCGCTTTGAGATGCCCTCAAGCCCTGTACTTTTAAGCTAATAAAGCCAATATAAAGCCTAAACTGACTGAATACTGCTTGAGGAAAAATGCAGCGGTTAATGGCAGGAGGGAGGTCAGAGGCCATCTTAGGATGGCCATCTCAGAGGAACTTCTCAGAACACAGACCACTTTATTCCTGCAAAACACTGAGCAGAGACAACCAGTGCCCAGGTTTCAATCAGAGGGCACTATGGATACAGAAAACATTCCAGTGGCTCCTGCAGTTCAGTCCCTCCTCACCACCACAAATAGTCACTGAAGAGGGAAGTGAAACAAACTTCTCAAATGACAACCTGAAACAACTAAGCCATAAAGTTCATTCCTAATTCTGATTATTGAGAAGCTGGCTTAGCCCTGAAGCATGAGAATTTAATTTTTTTTTTAAGATCTTGTATAATGCGATGTTTGCACGGATAAAGGGAGTACACTTGATAATCCAGTAAAGACATCCTGCTAAGCTCTTTAGTGTCACTGAAACTTAATGGCAATGAGTTTCACAGATTAACTGTGCATTATAAAGAAGATATTTTTCTTTATCCATTTTAAGTTCTCAGTCTTTCCATTTTACAGACTGTATTAGAGGAGTTAAGAACAATAATACATGATTTACCATTTCTTAATCTAAATTTATAAAATAATAAATGGTAAAGTCTCTTCCACTTGGATCTTTAACAGTCCTTGGTGTTTACAAGTTCTCACATAAAAAGTTACCAAACTTACTGCTTAATGCACATGCAGAATTTCCAAATCTGTTAGAACTGGAAAATGTTCTACAGAAAAATCTCACAAGTTTTTAATTGATGAAATGGTAGAAGATAGCTAGTTAATACTTTTAAAAGCACTGCTAAGCACTGCTGAGTAAAGTAGATAAAGCTTGATGATACCTAGATAAAAAAAAACCCTAACAAGGATTTGACAAGAAGGTAGAGTTGATTAACTTTTCAGGGAGAATTTCTCCTATTTCAGTGGAGTTGCTCAAGCAAGAAATTTCTTTTCATCTATAACATCCTTGAATTCTCATCAATTTACCTGGGCTGTACCTAAAAGATTTTGGATTCACGTGAGAACCTCACCCCAAGAGTTATACCAGAAGCCCTCCAAACTGGGAAGGACTTTGTTTTAAACAGAGCCCTTCTGTGATTTGACAGATTTTGTTATCTTCTCAAGCAGTTACTGAAGCAGCTGTGGAATCTGCAGGACTGGATCAGTGACAATGTGAAAGTGGAATGTGGCAGTGGTGGTTATTCCTGCCTGTCTCTGGATGAAATCCTGATCCTAATGTATGAACTACATTTTTGAAGAACAGTGATTCCCATTGTTCTTACTGAGTGCTGTGTGACAACACTCATATTCCTCTATACAGAGCTCAGATCTATTAGTTATGAGCTCAAATCCTTTTGCAAAAATTAACACAATCTTAGGAATTAGATTGGTAATCACAAATTTAGCTATGAAGAAAGGCTTCCTTATCTGAACCAGAACAAAATAAATATACAGACCTCACTACGTGAAGGAAGTATTTCAGGAAAAACAGAGTTTTATCTTTGCTTCATCCAAGACTGGCCCAGAGATCCCATAAAGGAAAGTTATGGCTGACTTGCAGCTGTGAAAGGAAACTCTTGAGTTTAACCTGTAACTGAAATAGAGATGGCTGTGCCCAGATCAGATTAGTTCAGCTCTGATGTGCTTTATGAAGACAGCCAAGGAAGCAGCAGGACACTGTGCTGCACTTTGCTTTTAGGAAATGTCTCAGTCTAACAAGTTGCTGCTGGGTATGAGCAGTGATGTCTCAATGAAGGAGAGGAGAAGCCTTTATCTTGTGAAACTCCAGCAGCAACACTCTGATCTATAAGATAACAAAGCCTTTGAAGGATCTTTTTATTCAACTTGCGATGAGTGGATTGCACACTGTGCTGTACCACGTTCATCAATTACAGTGACTCAGGCCAGAAATATCAACTTATCTTTTGGTCAATTTCAGGTTTTGCCTCAGAACAACTGCTGCTTCATGAACTACAGGTGTTCTCATTCTAATTAATGATAAAGCTGACACGACTGCTGATTTTTAGCAAAATTTAATCTATCTACAAATTTCTGGTATATTTATCATTTTTTGCTAGCTCCTTTTGAACCAGCATATGTGCATCTTGCCATCAAACAGAAACAATCACACTGAGAAACCAAAACCAAGTTCCTTTGTATAACAGAGAGATAATTTTCAGCTTTCCGAAAAACTGACTATTTTGCAAGTGCTGTTCAAAGGGAAAACTGACCTTTCTAGAGATAACTTGAAATACCTTCAGCTGTTTTGTGGTTGTGTTATCAATCTTTAGCATCCTTCTAATCCATTGCAAAGTAAGGAAATACTGTGTCTTCATTTAATTTGCTTTCAAGACCCCCCAGTAATCTGACATTTTTAAAGCTTATCTTATTTTCCAGGTCATCAGTTTGTTTTTTCAGAGAACTTGCTGTTTTTGGCATTCTGAGTTAGGGAAGTGTCCCGTTCACTGATTTTATCTTCAGGTCGTCCATTCTCCTCTAAGCCTCTGCAGGCTTAGAACATTCTAAACATCTTTTTCATGCACATATTTTAGCCTGAATTACAGCTAACCTTGTACTAATACCTGGAGGGTTAACGCAAAACAAGCATAGCTTCTCATGGGTCATGCCTCCTGTTTGTGCAAAAATGGAATTTAGAAATCCTGATTCTCACCCACCAGGATATTAAAAAAAAAGCCAAACCCCTTAAACAACAATAAAAAACCCTTCAATTTTGTGGTACTATAAGGTTTCGCTTGGTCTCTTTAACAACATTAAAAAGTATTTAAAAACCCCAAGTAACTCAAGGCACCAAGAATGTAAGAACTGAAACATAAAGCTACCCACTGCCCAGTGCTCCCACAACTCAGCACCTCAGTGTATTTTCTTTGAAATTTGTAGAAACCGGGGAACAATATCGTCAGAAGGAAGAAATTGCAATTCTAACATCTGGAAAATTCCAGTTTTCACTGGCGAAAATTCTGAGATATGGTTTTAACCAATATCATTGTGACTCGAAGAAAACTAAAGCGTAAACATGCTTTTTGGAATAAGTGAATGAGAGAACAGCGACCCATTGCCTTCAAAAGGGCGGGCAGAAGGTATCCCAGTCGCAGTGCAGGAACAGGACACATTCCAACAGCACCATCTCCAGGGCAGTGCAAGAATCCCAGCCAGACTGTTCCTGCCCTGTCACCACCCGGAGAAGCAGCTGCTCTTTCCTGCCCCAGCAGCCAGCTGATGTGGCTGAACAATGACTGCAAAGTTCTTTCTCACTTGGATCTCTGCCCTGGTCTGGTTCACCAGGGCACAGGAGCTGTCTTGCCAGCACAAGAGAGGGGCGCTAAGAGGTGGGAGCAAGAGAATCTCCTGATGGCACTGTAACCAAAATCAACCTCACTTTCTCCAGCTTCCCCTGGAGACAGGAGAAAAAACCAGGTTCCTGTAAAGGGGGGTTGAGAGCACAAGCTCCTGCAATCCTTTAACTTGCCCTCTAAAGGTAGCTACTTCTCACCAATTAATTTAGGGTAAATCTAGAGAGACTGCACTCCTACCAAGGGTTATTCTAGCACTTTTCTTGTATAGACAATGGAGAAAGAAAACCAAGTGATTTTACTTTAGGACAAGTGACAGCCAGTTTATGGCGAGGTCTAACTATGCTCATACAGAGATTTCTATTAGCTTAAAACTGTTTTAGCTAAAAAACACTGCAGTTTTCTTGTACAGAATATGAAGAAAACCAAAAAACACCGGCACGATACATTTTCTGGGGCTCACACTTCACAAAATGTTCAATTTCCTACCATTAGGTTGTTGTTATAATTAATTAAATAATTCAAGTTTGAGGCTACTTTGGAATTGGTTTGTGTAATAACATTGGAGGACAAATTCTAACACATCCACAGCTGTGGTCAGCACTCAGGGAATTTTACTGTGCCCATGTGACTGACTGCAACTGATGTGACCAGTTCAACTGGATCCAATACTGTCAGAGGACAAAGCACAGTCACTGCTAAAGGCCTTGCAAGACAGAGATAAGACTATTTTATAGGTACTGGAATTCTATGATTACTTTTTTACAAGGTTTATTTTGGGAGTGCTGCAGTGATGTTGCAGTGTGGTTAATTAGCATCTGTTGTATTCTTGGGCACGTGAGGTAAAGTTAGCACAGCACCTTCCATGAGTCACAGGTCTTTTAATTTCTACTGTACTTCTCAGTAGTTGCCTTCTATTTCTGCTGAGAAATTCTGAAGTTTCCCGTAACATAGAAACACTTTCTTAAAGTAGGAATTCAGGAGAATGGATCTGATTCAATGGAACATGGCTATTTTGACATTTTTGTGAACCTGGAAGACTAAAGATCAGGTACTGCTTGTAGTAAATGTTTTGCATCTTTTCTGATATCTAACAAAACAGAAAGATTTTAAAATACGCTTTAAGTTACCTAAAATAAATGTACTTTGAAAAAATTGCTTTAATGTAATAAAACTCCTTAGTCTCTCCCTTTCCAGCAGCATATACAGGACAGTTCACAACTGAGTAAGTGACTAAAAAAGCTGAGTGGTACCTGGGGATTTTCTTGGGAGCCTGAGGCGGTGAGGAATGACTCGCTACGTTCTGTTCCGAGCTCTCTGGAGGCTTTTCCTGCATTTCTCCTTTGTCTTTCGCCAGTGCCTCTGCGATAGCAGATTCCACCCCACCCTTGAGTGGGAGCTCAGCCTTTGGCTCTGCTTGTGCCGGTTCACACCTGTACATGAAAACGATCGACGGCTTCTCGCTGGAGTCCGACTTGGCCTCGCTGAACCAGTGGTGCCGCTGGACTGGAGGAGGGGGGAGCATGTGTATAACAGTTCCATCCAGACCCACCAACTTCCCTTTCTCCCTGTCTTTCTCTCTTTCTTCCTCATCGTCAGCTTTCCTGCGGCGGAAGAAGCTCTTGAACGATATCCAGCGCTTGGGTTTCGCATCGGGACGCCGCCCCTCTGAGTGCAGGATGGACTCGGCCTCTGTCGACCTGGTGGGGCTGTTGGGTTTGGCCCAATTGCTGAAATGCCTTTGCAGCAAGTTGCTGGCATGGTAGGGAGAGGAGGTGGAACGTGGAGGGGGGAATGGCGGTGCCTGCTCTGCCTGGGGACTCGTGGCACTTGGGGTGGCTCGCGCTGGCTTTGGAGAGGGAGTGGCAGCTGGCTGTGAAAGTGGATCTTTCTGCATTTTAATGGCTATGTTTTCCGTCTTGGAGGACTCCACCTCAGGCTGTGATGTAAACAGAGATTTGGGTCGTACCAAGGTGTTTTTAGTAGCATCTCCCTCAGGAGGTAAGGAGTACAGTTCTTCTACACTACAGGACTTGGGAGCAGACTGAGGCGTTTCTGGAGGAGACTGTGGAGGCTGGATAGAAGCCACAATCTGTGAGAGCACCGTGCTTGCGTTCTCTCTGCCGCCACTGCTGCCAACAGAACCCTCCAGGGTTACGTCTGTTTTTGCTGCAGGCTCTTGCATTGCCTTTTGAACTCTGGATGGGGAGCTGTGGTCAGCACTGTGACTTCTCTGTGGGGATATCTGGCTTTTACTGAGGCAGCTGTTGAACTCTTGGACCTTTTGAGCCACAGAGCCCAGCCTGCACTCAGAGCTATTGGCCACCCCCTTCGCTTGGGATAACTCAGTGGGTTTGCTGCCTATGGCTTCAGTCGCTTTACTTTCAGTTTCTATTTCTTCATAGGTATGGCTTATCACACTTGTAGTTTTATCTTTGATGGACAGCTCACCACTGGTCCCTAGAAAACTTTTATAGATTGCCAGGTTATCATAAGCATTTGGATTGATTACAATAGGAACTTTAATAGCATTTTTAGAACTCTTAGCATAAGTGGGCTCATCATGAATGATAATAGGAAAAGGTGGCATGCCAGCATTGTTGTAACTGTTGAATTTTATCTCAGATAAATTAGGAGACTTAACTGGGATAGTTTTCGAGGAAATGTTTGTAGCTGTAGGTGAAGTAGGAGCTGACTTGTGGCTTGTCTTCCTGGGAGGAACAGAAGGTCCTGAGCTGTTTCCAATCAGTTCCACCTTAGGTATCTTCTGTCTTGGACTAGTACTAGAAGTCCACACTTCTTGGTATCTGATTGCACTGGATTTTTTCAGGTTAGCATGTACACATACAGGTGATGCTGCAGAGGATGCAATAGGTGTGCCTGGGGTTACTGGTGAGCTTGGGTTAGATGATGCCTTTTTGGTTTCTGAGGTTTCAGTCTGATTCTCTTTACATTCACTGGTCATGGCAGCTGATACATCCACTACGGTGTATGGCTTGCACACTGGTTGTTCCATATTCACCACCCTGTAAGGTTTAGCTTGCTCCTCCACAGGCACCAAATTAATAGTTACGGCTTGACCAGCAACATCTGAAGAACTTTTATTCTCCTGAGTATCAGTCTGCACAGCAATTTTGCCATCCTTCTCCTCCAGGCGAAGCGCAAGGACTGCCTTGTGAGTTTCCAGACTTTTCAGAGCATTTCTGGGTGCTTTTGGCACATCCTTCACTTGTTGATTGTCACAAAGACTTTCATATTCTGGTTCAATCACTTTGAGGTCCTGAGGAGTGCTAGGAGATAACCCTCCATTACAGAGCTTCTGCGAAGAACTGCTGGTTGTCCCGGAACGAGACTCTTCTGT
This sequence comes from Falcunculus frontatus, assembly GCA_013398115.1. Taxonomy (NCBI): domain Eukaryota; kingdom Metazoa; phylum Chordata; class Aves; order Passeriformes; genus Falcunculus; species Falcunculus frontatus. The sequence goes on along the minus strand of VZRV01005410.1, from coordinate 505,243 downwards.
CAAAGAAGAATCAGGAGATGTAGAATCAGAAGACACCATGCTCTGCATGCTCTCTTGCCCATAAAGAATCACAGTCTCTTCCCCGTAACCATTTAAAATTTCATCATAACTGTCATCATAATCCACTGCACAGATCCGCTGGAGAGACTTGTTCCGAAGGGGCACAGTATTCCATTTTTTGTCAACACAGAACGGAACAGGAGACAGGGTGTTAGCTCTGAAATTAGCAAAGCGAGGTTGGCCCCTCATGCGGATTTCCATTGCTAACAACTCTTCATCACTTTCATCCCAGCTCTCGTGCTCTTCCTGCATGCTGCCAAAAAACGTGTCATCCTCACTCTCATCTCCACTAGAGAACTCTGGATAACAGAAACGTCCACCTTCATTACTTATGACTTCAGTGCTTCCACTCAGAATAACATGCTTACTCTGTGAATCCTTCATTCCACCCACCATGCAGCTCGGAGGGATCTTCCTTTCTAATGATCTTTTGTAACAATTATTTATCCTTCCCAAGAAGGTTTCTCTTGAGTTCGTTTCATTTCCAGTGAGCTGAGGTGTGGTATCCAAACCCGCAATCTCCTTCAAAACTTCTGTCAGTCCATTATTATTGTTATTTGGTATCTTACCCACGCCCTCGCTGTTGCCATAAGGCCTAGGAACATGGCTGTAACCTTCGATCTCCTCCTCATTATTATTGTTCAGTGGTTTTTTGTTCAAGACCGCCTTGTTGCGGTTCCACCCCGCAGGGAGGGGTTTGTTCTCGCACTGATCCAGCACGGTGAGCTCGCCACACAGCCCCTGCCCATCTGCCACCATCATGGTGGGTTTCACAGCTATCGTGGGCTTCTTGGCCACAGGCGGGCGGAAGCTGCCGGTGTTTCTCCCACGCTGGCTGTTACTTTGGTTTGCATTGGGTTTCAGGTTTCCATGTGAGAGGGGCTTTTTTTCCGACACTGGGGGTAACTGGTGCAAGCTCTTGGGCTTGAAGCAGTTCTTACATTCACCAGGTTTCCAGACGTGCTCAGTGAAAGTGTTGCAAGCGGACATTTTCCCAGAGCTCTGCGCTTGATGCCGTGCTGCTCAGTGCATGGTAAGAGTCTCATCCATGTGGTTCCACCCTGTTCATGTAGTATGGACACTTCTTTGAGCAGTGATCATGCTGGAATAACGCAAAACAGAAAGAGGATAAGAATGGGGAAAAATCTGCTTGATCATTCTATTTTCCACACTAGGGACAACTTGGAAGGAGCAAGTAGCTTTTTGCTGACGTCTCCACTTTTTTACATAAATTTATAAAACTATATAACTGAAATGCAAAACAAAATTGCAAGTATCATTCTTCTCATACATAAAGAATTAAAACTTTGGCAGCTAAGCCCTATGTTACTGAAAGCAGAGAGAGGGAAAAATGGCAATGACTGAGAATTTAGAGTAATTCTCTTGACTAGTTCAGGACCATTGACCTTTAATTTTGTCCAATAAAACAAATGCAGGAAGAGGATATAAACCCAAAGATTACCGCACATTATGCTTTCACCATAACTACTCAAACATGAGACAGAAAAGTAAGAGTATGTTTACTCTCCTAAATGCAATTGAGATAATTTGTTTTAGCTTTGAATGTGAAAAAGCTCAGCTTAAGTGAGAAAATATGTTCAAGCAATTCCAAACTCTGCCATTTTAGCACTTTTTCCATCAGAGTCAAATGATAACTGGAGAGGTATTTTGGCTGAACAAATAGGCTGTTCTGATGTCCTGGAAAAGTCCGACAAAAATATAGTGGAAGCCTTTCTAGAAGGTCCTTGTTTTTTCTCCTTTTGCTTGCCACAGTGGCAATAAACCGTTCTGATATCCTCAAAATAAAGCTAAGGATTTTAGTCCCTGATTTGTTTCACATGAAGCTTTTCTACCTAACCCCTCCAGAAATAACAACTGAAGAAGAACTGAAAATCTCTTTCGAAGTGAATCTTTTTATTTCCTGAAACGATCAGCCTTAAGTAAAAATCAAACACGAATCTGCTGTGCTTTATAGTCACCGGAGTATCCAGGATTTGGGAGTTTCATGAATTAATGCCTGAAGATTTTAAGCCTTCTGAGCCAAATCCGCAAGCCTGTTCTCTTCGTCACTGTTGCATAACTCAAATTATCGGAGACATTTTACTGAGGTGAAAGAATCTCTATGTCCACTGCTACTTCTGTAAACACAGGCACTGGGAATCAATAATTTTCTATTCTTACAGGCCTTGGGGTGCAAACATCCTTGCTGCTCACCCCGGTACACTGAGAGGGCATTGATGAGCCCGTGCAGGTACAGATGCAGCTCCCCACAGAGCCCGTGGTGGGAGCCCAGCAGCAGGGAGGCCGTGCTGGAATTCACCACGGGCACCACTGGCTTTCATCAGCGTGGCAAACAACAGGATCATTAGAGAGCTGACACCAGGAGGGGTTTGTCAGTCTCCTCACGTCCCGCTCTGTGTTTTGGCAAGGGCTGTCCTGTGCTGGCAAACCAACAGAGCAATCCTGATCCAACAGCAGATGGGGCTGAAGCCTAACTCTATTAGTGTCTTCAGACACAGCCGTGCTACCAGGGCTATCAGATTTCATATGCTGACTAAATATGTTTCCAGACAAAGCTTTTTGCCAAAAAGCCACTGCCAAAAGCTTTCTCTGTATGACCTAAGAGATAGAAAGGCTGCCAGACTGAGATCTGCCCAAACTTTTAGACTTAGTTTTACAGAGTATATACAGAGTAAAATGCCTTTGTATGTTTCTTGGTCTCTCTCAAGATTTGTTGCTTCAACACTTTGCAAGGCCATATATTGTAAGCAGAAAAATTACATTAAGAAATAGTTCTCCTAAAACCAGACAGAGAGCACGTACAAAAATTTTATACTCTGGTTAGCTCCCTCTTTTCATGTGTTTAACAAATAAAAGGAGTAAAGTTACATTAATGGGAATCTAAACGAAATGCTTTCTTAGAAAATGTATTTCTCCATCACATAAAAGCTCTGAACAACCAATTTAAACAAAAGGGTTAGTGCTTGTGTGTTTTAAGATTTACCCGTGTGATCTTATTTCTCTGAAATTGCATAAGCTGCACTTGCTCCGGAATCCCATCACAAGGCAGACAGCTTTATGGTGTTCCAGGCTAAGCATTTTCTGCTAGGAACAGGGGAGCACTGAGAAAGCCTCTGCACTGCCCAGCTTCCTGTGGCTACATCCTGATGTGTCACCACTGGCTATGTCACAACACACTGTTCACTCTCCTTTGCTCTGACACTAATGCTGACACTTCCTCTTGGCCAAAGGAGGGTTACACTCAACATGAGAATGGAAACTACAGGAAACTCAGCAGAACCACAGTTCTCCAGTGGGAGTAACAACTACAGCTCTGTGCTTTATCCTAAAACACTCCCTGCCATGTGCCAGCAGTGCTGCCTGCAGCAATTTACCTTAACAATCACACACCTGGTGATTGTGGAAGTGCAGATGTGGAACCTGTACACAGAATATATGTAAGCCATGTGTAGGTATTTTAGCTCTTTTGGTCTCCAACAGCCAATAGAACTGTTTGAACACAGCCTTGATGCCCAGGATGATTTGTGACAGTCTGGAACAGAAGAGTCACTGACTTCTCGGGTCTGTGAACCCCAGCTGGGTTTCCAACTGGCTCGGGCACAGCAGGACGAGCAGTTCCTGTTGCCTGCCCTGACACTGCCTGCAGCTGCACCACAGAGGAAACAGCCACCTTCCAACAAGAGGAAATGGATCTTAAAAAAACAACCAAAACAATTCCAACCCTGTGCTACTTTTGTACTTTGAAATCAGAAGCACTCCTACGCTATTTCAAATTAAATCCACAGTGACCTTTATATGTCGAAGCAAGCATTTGCATTCTAAAAAGAAAAGTCAGTTTCTTCCTTGCTGTACAACTAAAAGCAATCTTTCTGCTGCTTTCCTCTCCTTTAAAAAAGAAAATTTACTTTTTCAACTACAGATTCCCTATTACAAGTGGTAATTATGGTGAGAGTGATTAGGAGCGATAAGAGAAATGAAATCTTTCAGTAGGCTGTTGCTCCCATGGCTGTCACCAGCAGCTGCAGCTTGGCAGGGGGCAGCAGAGGCCATCAAAGGGACTGAAAATGCACACAAATACAAGAAAAAATCACCCTGACATTGTTCATTGCCGGATTCCTACGCTATTTCCAAAACAAAGCAGGGCAACGAGAGATCCAGGCAGTCATACCTCAGACCTCTTCAGCTACAAGTGACCAGGTATCTTTCCTAACTTCCCTGCTTCCACTGACACTCCATGTACCTGCTAAGGAACAGGAGGAATGTGCACCCTGCAGAGCTCCTGGATCTTCTGAAGTGAGTAGTTCAGATGACAAGACTTATTCAAAGACACTCAATCTATGCAAAATCAAGGCAATGACAACCGCAGATGTTACTTATAAAACAGCATTAGACTTGTAAAGAAAGTATTAATAGCAAATACGTAACATCAACAGTCTGCACTTCATCCCTGTATCTCAAAGCCTTTTACGTAAGTTGACAAACAGAACTATTGACAATTTATACAGGGAACCGCTGCAGTGCTGTGACGTTAAGGAACTAAAATTCACCCAGTGAGTCAGTGTCAGGAGCAAGTACAGACAGACAGCTTCTGCTCCCAACAGCAGATCGTGATACTTCATTCACTAAATGGTTGAGTCAGCACAGATAATTTATCAGCCTTAAAGACCAAATCATTCTTTGTATATATGAGACTAATGCTCCTCATTCCAGCAGATACACAACTGTGCGCAGGAGGGCTCAGCCCGGCCCTGTTGAGTTGGTATCAAGCAGTCAGGAAGGCAAAAGCATATTTCAGTTTTCAGGTCAGAGGGAGAAGATGACAGATTCAGAGCTGCAGTGCAAAGATGAAGCAGGGATCAGCTGAGATACCCTCGTGTCAGGAAGCTTGCACAGCAATGCAGAAGTGTTTCTCTGGCTCTTTTATTTGTTGACATCATCTTTGCTGAGTGCATGAAGATAGTAATAAACATGCATTTCAGGGATTTTGCCTTTGTTCTAGGTAATTTCAGGCTGGCAGGTCTCCTCTGGATGCATGCTGGCTGAATCACAATGAAGGCCTTCTCCAGTAATACTTTATACTAAAATAATCCAATTAAAAGGAACTTAATTGGTGTGCAACATTCCCTACAATTTCAACATTTTAAAAATGAATAGTCTCGGTAAGTACCAGATGGTGACACGCACTAATTAATCAGGCCTGCTCAATGGATGAGCATATGAAAATGAATGCACCTATTAGACATGTGTTTGCAATGCTGTGTGCTGCAAAAAACTCCCCCCACTGAAAGGCTGGGATTTTCCTGAGCTGGTAACCAGAACTCTCCAGTCTCTTCTGGGATCACCATGTACTGGCACAGGTTTCCTTTGGTTTGTCCTCCTCCAGGGAAAAGCCATTTACCTTTAGTGCTGCTGTCCCTGACAACGGGGCTGCAATTTTTATGCTGCAGAATAAACTGCATTGATCGGCCTTCTTCGGCACCAGTCCAATCAAGGGCTGCTGCACAACCACAAACCTCTCACCACTGCCAAGCATGTCCTCAGACTGAAAGCATCAGCAGTGGGAATCCAACCTGGGTTTCCTATATGGGAGTGCCCAAAGGCCACAAAACCACCACAGCTTTGTGGTTTGTCTGAACCACTTACAGGCATCTGGACAGTCACTGATCATCATAAACGATAGTGCACATCTCACATAGCAGGGATAAAGTGATGGTTATTCTTTGCCAGTATTTGATCTCTGTTTCTTTTAAATTTTAATGCAATCATAAACATTTTCAGAGACTGTTTTAAAACCTGAGACTCATGCAGGTCCTGCTTGAGTGGCAGTGGGCTGTGGAAATGCTCCCAGAGTCAAGCACCCACTTCACTCAAGGTATGCCAGGAAAACCCATGAAACTAAAGAATGGCAAGCAGCACTATGGACTGGCACAATTTCATTCCCAAAGTGAAGGATATTTGCTAAATATCAGCTCATTGCAGTACCAAGCCAGAGCTCTGACTCTGGCAGAGAGCACAGATGGACATTTCCATAAATGCTGGGCATTATCACTTCTGTTAAAAAAGAAAAGTTTTATCTTGCTGTAGATAGGGTTATTTTTCCTGTTTTAATGTCTCACATTGTATTTTCTCTCCTTTAAAAAGAGTTCAAAAGACATAAATATTCCATAATACTAAGTTAGTGAAGGAAACCCTTAAATGTGGGGGTTTTTTTCTTCCCTAAAACTTGCAAGGATAAAACATGATAGAAATAACCAACAAACTGGAGCATAAACCTGCCCAGGGCTAGACAATCTGTGATGCTTTAGAAGAAAACAGGCATTTCTTTGCAATTTACCTAACCCAAAGAGATAATGCCACAGAGCAAGGAAAAGGCAAGGAATATCCTTGGGATCTGCCCAGGAAATCTGAATAGATTCTGCATCATCACACTGGGAACACACAAAGCTGTAATAAGGCCAAGCTCTGCCCTTTGGTGCTGAGGCCCAACAGGCCAGCCAAGGCAGGTGTTTGAATAGGAACTCTTCTGAGTCCCAGTAATAAGAATTTTTGACATTCTTAACTGGAGAGTTTTTTTCCTTTTGGGAAAAAAAAAAGTCGTCACTTAGCATTTACAACATTTTAAATTTATAAGGTCCATTTATACATATAAATTCTTATAATAATGATCACTCAGATAAGGCTGCACAGTATCTTTTTTAGGAATACTTTTTTATTTACATGGAAAACTAATTTTTATTTTTTACTTTTTAAAACGTGAGGTAAGCCAGACTACAAATTATTTCCTTTCTAAAAATGGCTGTACAAGATTCTAAGACCTAGCAGCAAATTAAGGGTAAGCGTATCAGCTGGCAGTAAAAAGCACAATAATAATAATAATAATTTCAAAAAAATATCCTCAATTCCAGTGCATTTCAGTTTCTCCCAACTCTATTTAAGGAAAACGATGAGAATTAAGCCCTTCACAGCATATTAAAAGTGCACCTGTATGACTATATCTTGACCAATCTAATTATCTTTGATTTACCCTTCCTGGGCTCACTTGGAATTCTGCCCTTTGATCTTTTTTTCCCTTTTCTTTAAGCACATGCAAACACTCATGTGGAGCAGAATGAACTTTACCAAACCTCTCCAGAATATGTTCACAACAAACAAAAAAGCAATACCTGAGAAACATTATAGTGCTTTTATAGTCAGAAACCCGGTAACAGTTCTGCTGAGCACAGCTGGAGAAGGAAAACAGTGTGCATCATCACTGGATTGTGGAGTCCAGCAATTCTGCAACTTCTGTTTGCTTAAACCTCTCTCCCTTGCACTACTGCAGCCCCTGGCTCCAAAGACCTTGGTGCTGAACATCTGATGCAGCAAAACCCACAAGTGCCAACCCCACCCCCCCAAACCCATTTCAGTTTCGCAAATAACTTGTGGAGAGCAAAATACAAAACAGCATTGGAAAGGATGGGAAAGAACTGAGTAAAGAGTAGCCAAAGATACACTGTGGTATCAAGGGCAGGTAACTCAGGAGGAAGGGACTGGCTCCCAGCCAGGGTAAGATCAGCTACAGCACTGAGGGTACAGCACAGTGGGCACCCTCCAGTGGTCTCAATCCCCCCTGGGAGCCTTAGGAGTCATTAAATAAAGACTTGGCAGAATTAAGTTTAAAAATAAACCACTATGAGCCATTATAAAAAAATGAGGTATTAAAAATAACTGATAAATTATGAGCAACAGCACAGCTGGACTGTGTAGAGCCAAGAATTGTGGAGAAATTCAGGAATCAGGTGGCTGAGCTATGCAAAATTATCCAGTCCCTTATCAGAACCAGGCATCAGTACAGCACAGGGTGAAGGGACGTGCTTTTTATCATGACTTCTGGAAAGGAAACCTGCTCTTCCTACCAAACAATGAACCAATGGGCAAAAGAGAAATGGCACAATTTTATTTTAAGCTTTTAAGAAGTACTCTCCAATTCCTAATGGCAGGACATGCAAATGGTGTCACAGAAAATGCCAGGCAACCAGCAGATTACATGCTTTCTGTGTGAGAAAATCAATGACATGATTTACAGAGTATTGTGCTCAGTTCTATTTATGACATCTCAGGAAGAAATGCTGCATAAAACAGTCACAAAAATATTTTAATATGGAAAGCTTTTCATCCCTTCAGTGAAACAAAAAGATTAGGATAGTTTAGTTCAGAATTGAGACAAATAAAATAATATAATAGTATATTAAATGATCCGTCACATAAAGAAGACAGACTGGGTGTTCCCATTTAGTGTCTATCTCAAAAAAAAAGCAATAAACCCAATGCAGCATATTTACATCTCCAAAAAGAAAATTATTCCACATAAAACGCTTCCTGAAACAAGCTGGCACTGAGATCAAGGGGTCAATGGATTCAGAGGAACAAGCAGACATTTATATGTGGGATAAACCACTGACAGTTGTATGAGGTGGGGTAAACCCAAAGCTCTCAATTTCAGTGCTTAAAACCAGCATTAACCATTTCAGAGGAGCAGAGGATTTGCTCATTAACAGATCGTTCCTGTGCTGTCCATTGGAGAAGTCTGGGCAGTGTGAGGGGCAGGGGTGGCTGGAGGCTGGCCCTGACAGCTTCTCCTCTTACCAGACCCTGCTCTTTACTTTCAGCAGCTTTAGTTTGATCCAGCAAAATAACCAAGTGGGGCAAGAACACTGATAATGCCATCATCTCCCAGTGGTAAGGTCAGGCCTTTCTCTCCTCCTCCCACACTTTGTCACTCTTGTCCCAGACTTATAACTCAGTCCTGGACCATCCCTTCTCTTCATTTCTACCTTTTGTGACTTTGTGATCATGTTTGATGCTGGGCAGGTGGGGCCTCAGGCTGTCAGGTACCTGGGCCAAGGGACTGTGTCACACCAACAGGTCCTGCAGGGATCTGGACAAATCCACAGCAATGCCCAAGGCAGGCAGTGGTAATTACCAAGGTAAGGAAGCCAGGTGAAAGTCTTACTGAAGATTAGTACTGTTTGAAGCTTGTCACACCACAGGATAGAAAAATCAGGGTAAGGTTACAGAGGAATGATAAAGGAGGGATTTTTCTCTAACCTCATCAATTTAACTTTTGAAGACACATACATTACTAGTTTATGGTGGAAAATATAAATAAAAATAAGCCCTATACTGCTGTCTCATTCACTATGTGGTAGAGCAATGCCTGGAAAGGGCCTGAATCTTTGTAAAAACTCCTCCAGTTTCCCATTCCACAGCAACCATCTCCTCCCACCGCCATCTGCTTGGTGCACTCATTTTGCCTCATTCCTCACATCTATGATCAAAGACAGACATTCTAATTTGAGGGCCTCTTTGATAATCTTGAGAAACTAGCTACAGGTAATTTTTTGACCATCAAAGCTGGTTCCAGCAGCTTGCTCTCACTCAGGCTACTCTTCTAATTAGGATGTCATTTATTCATCCCAATAAGCTACTTCACCAGGCAAGATGAATGTAAGAAATTTTAATCTGCAGTCGTAAGCCAGAGCAATGAAATGAGTGATGAGCTCCAAGTCACAAGGTTAAAGATATTAATGTTTACTAGTGTTGAAGTTTACAACAGATAATTTCTTTGCTTATTCTCCTTATGCTTTGCCTAAAATCCATCCCCATAAAATGGCAAGCCACCACTGATAAGAATGTTATTAGGGATAAAAAGCACCAGCACAGATGAAATTCAGAAAAGGAATTAGGAGGTATTGGCATTGGATGCTTTTAGCATACATAATGAGAATTGATTTTTTCCTTATTCTGATGATTAAGTGTTGTGCCTGCCAGTCCACAACACCCCAGTGTTCCAGGCACATCGTGGGGGCTCTGTGTGCAGCCGCTTCCCTTCATGGTGACAGAAAAGGACTAACAGCCAAACCCAGGGCATCTAACAGTCAGTAATCAGCTTTTTAGGCTACCAAAAGAGATAAGATGTAGGGCAGGAAAAAAAAACCCCAACAAAACTCCAGTAGTTTATTTTAGTTCCCAAAATCTGATTCCATGCTTTAAAATAATCCACACATGGAAGAACTATGCAGTGAAGGCATCATTAAATATAATCAAGGACTGAATCAGAAAGGAAATACAATAGAAATCCTGTGTTAGTTTTTATCTTTACAGTCAATGACTGGTTTTTGCAGCTGGGGAATTTGCTCAATTTACTCCATGAGAGAAGAAATACCCTGCATTTTCACAGACAGATATTTAAACCTATCAAGTGTGTAAACCACTATAATTTTTAGCCAGTGCTGTAAGAGGAGCAAAGGGGAAGCAGGAATCACTTGCTGCTCCTAAGCAGGCTGATTCAGGCAGGAAAAACCTGCCCTGGGAGCTCATCTGCTCCGTGGGCAGCAGGAGCATCCAGCTGCATCCGGCCACCTAAAAACCAGAGCTGGCTTATCACAGAGCCTCAGCGCTGGAGCCCAGCCTGGCACGCCCCTGCAGCTGCTCCTGCCACCTCTGCCCAGCCAGGCTGTCCCACACCGGGCACTAATTAAGAGGCTGCTGATCATACCTGGGAACGCCAAGCTTGCTGCCCAGCCAGCGCTCACTCCTGGATCAGGACACAGCAGGAATCAACAAAGCTGAAGCACAGCAAGCGAGCTCTAGCAAAGGAAAGAGAAAGAAAATCACCACCAACATTCAATTCTCTTTCTTTAGCTCTTCTTTACAGATAGAAATGTTTTCCTAAAGGAGCTGATTGCCAAACATAAATTTTGCTACTTGTGCTTGACAGAATCCTGAGAATGCAAAGCTTTTTGTAGCCAGAAAAAACACAATGTGAATTTTCTACTCTTGTACTGCTGAGATGACTCAATACCAGTCCACAGGGGTCTGAAGGTAAAAGCAGAATCACACTCATCTGAATTCCTTGCCTTTCAAACGAAGTTTTTATGACAGAATACTTTATTAGCAAACAGGGCTGCTACAAGCCCACACCAGGAACCACACCAAGCCCAGGGCAATTACCTTTTGTCACTGCCATTCCAAGTGAAATGGGAAAGGCTGCTATTACCTGCTCTCTTGGAGGGTCTTGAGGGAGGTTTATTCCTGCCATGTGCAACACTGTGGCATTTGGAAGAAAATTGTTTATAACAAGAACCAGTCTGAGACAATAGCCACATCAGCAGCATCAAGCTGCACAGCACCAGCAAAACTCTACCCACTGCTCCCTGCTGAGGTCCTGGGTCTCTACAGACTGGTCAGGAGACAACACCATATTCCACTGCATAAGGAAAACTGCTCAGGAATACAAATCAGGCTTCTTGCTACTGCTTCACCACTGCTCTGCACACAAAGGTGAAGTTTATGCCAGGTCTCCCCAGGATGGTCATAGAGGAAACTCCCTGCTCTCTGTAGTGCTTAACCTTGCAATTTATACAGAAAAAAAGGGGGTATGGCAGATTTCAAGGTTATGGGCTCAACCTTGGCTTAATTAGTCGTGGTGGCATATGTTATGTGATGGTTACATAAACAGAGGATGGGATCCCAACCGGTGGCCAATGGGTTGCCATGGTAACTGTGACAGCCATCAACGCTGTGTTACTCATCGCTTTTACCCCCATACTTCAGAAGCACTACTGGTTCTACTTTGCTATTTTAAAATAAAATATGAATAAACTGAGCTCTCTCTAGCCTTCTCTGGAAACGAAGCTGCCCAAACCTTTAACCACCAGTGACTTTTGTGAACTGTTAGCAGCACCCTTGAGCTGTTGCTCTCCAAAGACAATGCAGTGTTTCTGGAGCTTTACACCTGGGACAAAAACAACAAAACAAACCCCGCCACTCCCGAATCAGATCCCTCCACACCTGGAGTCCGGGCACCGTCCTTTTCTGTCCAGACTGTCAGCCAGGACTTATGATAATGGTGTGCTCATGCCTTCCACAAGCTTTTGAGGATCTTCACTTCTCTCAGTGCAATCAGGCAAGCCTGGCCTGAACGCTTTTATTCCCAGTTTACAGTTGTACATAATATATAATGTGTATTTCCTTCATCTTTTTTTTCCAGTATAGCCAGTGCATATCTCGGCTTTCAGATTTCCTGCTCTCCCTATTTACATTTTCTTTCAGACTGCTCATAAAAACCCCTGACTAATTTTAGGACAAAGATTAATACAGAGCATCCTGCTCAGTAACAGCCTCCTACCTACAACTGGTTTCAGACCTATCACCTATAGCCAGGCCTAACCCACAGAACATACACTGCGTTTGCATAATTTTGGTTTCTTGGTGACAACATAGAAAAATGAAATTAAAACATACTAGATTTAAAAGTTAATTCAGCCTTTTGTATACTTGTTAACCAAGTTACCTATTTATATCTCACTAAAATCCAGCATCTGTAAAGACGACATACAGAGGCATAAGGAAGACAGGACACATGGTTTTTCAAATACAATGAATTTGTGTTTTATTTTAAAGCTGTTTTAAAAAGCAAGCCTTTTGTTTGCAATAGTATCCAGCAGTTATTTGACAGAAAAACCAGTCTGAGTGATCTGAATAAAGATTAAATACTGAATTTTTTGGATTGCAGTGATTTGCAGAAATATTTTTTGGCATAACCAGAAAATGAGTCGCTACTAAGTTCACCTTCTATGACTGTTTCAAGTACAAATCACTTCTCATCTGACAATCACTCAGCTTTTAAAGTCAGCTGTTTTATAAAACCTTTTGTTGAAACCTGGTATGTTAACAGGGATCCCAAAGCCTTAATTTTGAGAGAAATTGCAGTATGTCAAACTCAATAAAGGCAGAAGACTTGTGTGTGGATGCCAGAATGCAGTATGTAAAAAAAAAAAAAAAAAAAAAAAAGTTCAGTAATATGAGATTTATCAGCTGCCTGGATACAGGTATAGGATTGGCCTCCTTGGTTGCTTCCTACAGCAGTGCTGAGAAACTGAAGCAGATCTGCTCTGTGCTGTGCAGGTCTTCAAAACACATGTTAATACAAAAATTTTTGCTATATAAAAATATTTGTTTCTCTTTTCTTACTTTAGAGAGTAAAATAATTTCCTTACTTCCATATGGTACTGCAGGAACAGGAAGAGTAAAGAGAAAAGTGGAGAGGCAATGGTCATAAGGAGCAGCTGTGCACAACTTCAGTTCACCTGTGGCTGTGCCAAAGCAAGGTTTGGTTGGGTTCCAAGAGGAGCCCTTCCCCTCCCCTCCCATCTCTTCCCCTCCCCTCCCCTCCCCTCCCAGGACACAGGTGCCCAAGCAGCCACACTCCAGCCCAGCACTGCGCCTGCTCTGCTGCCAGCCCCAGCCAGTGCCAAACACCAGGCAGCCCCAACACACTGCACTGCTGCTCCAGCCCAGAGCTCTTCCAAGGCTGAGATAATCCAACACGCTTAACAAAAGGATGGGCCCATAATGCTAATTAGCATTGTGTAGTCAGCAGATAGACTGCAGCCTGTATCTCTAATGTCCTATGTTAAATCTGTTCTCTCCACATAAAGACCGCTACATTAACCATGTCTTATTTTCCCATTTTTCTTTTCAGGGAGCCTGGATGAACTGTAATGCACATGGATAGACTGAAATGCTCAGCAGATGATTTTGCTTAAATCTCAAGTAAGACAAATGTGACGAGATCTTCAATCACTGCCCTGGGATGTGTGGGCGATGTATTACATTTTACAAGGAACAGCACTTGGAAAAATTCCGTTTTCACTCCTCAGCCACTGTACTCTTTTAATTACTTGCTAAACTTAGAGAAAGAAGAACTGGAAAGGAAAAGGGCAGAGGAGACTTCACGGAGATAATGAGATGGCTGCCTGCTGAAGTGAGGCAGCAGCATCATTAATGCCTGAGCTAAGGAGGAAAAGGCAGATCCCTCACCCTGCCCAGGGCCTCCATGTCAGCAATGGGGTGTCTGCATTCACTGGTTTTCAGTAAGATGCAAAGCTCTAGCAGCAAGTTCCCTACTTGAGTGAAGGGTTTTGTTTCATAGGGTATGATGGAGGATTTCAGTTTGAGGCTCTGTAGAAGTAATAAAATAAATTCTGCCTCAAATCTCCATGAACCTTTAATATGCCAGGATCCAGAGACAAATGAAAGTCTCTAAAGGTCCCTGGAATTTTACCTCTTGATATGCCTATGCATTCCCTGGTGCACGCTTCATTTTTACTAAAAATTCAGTGCAAAGAAATAAATTAGGAAGAGCTATCATACTAATTTTTTTTTTGAAACCCAATTTCAATCTTCCCTATGAAAAATGTGATTTGAAAACTCTTGTAGTTATTATTGTCCAAGGACTACAGGTTTTTTACTCTGTTTGGGTGGATTTGATGAGCTGCTCCACACCGATGTGGACAATACCTTTGTTTCCTTGTAGATGCAAGCATGGGAGCGTTATCCCAAAATCCAGCATTATACCTGCTGCTAAACACACTCCAAGAGTTTTCAGGTGAGTACATACTTTTCCTACAGAGGTAACCAAGTTCTGACTCTCACGTGCTCAGAGGTCATGCATCAGGTTCAAAAGTTTTGCAGAACTAAAGCACAACTGAGAGCATTATTTTCTTTCAATATTATTATTGTTATATATCTAGTGATAAATGTAATACCACAAGTGTACAGCTTTAATTGAAATGTAAACTAAACTGTTTGTTGATAGTCTCCTTCAGTTGTCCTTTGCTAATCATGAAAATAATTCTAATCATTACTGTGCCCAAAACATTTGGGAAGGAGATCAAAATCACTGTCTGAAAGTTAAGTACAGCAGTAGTTCAGGGGTTAAAGTCACATAAATAGTGCCTTCTCTAAAAATACACCTCTATAGTTTGCATACTGCTGTAGCAGAGAAGTATAAATTAGACATATTTATAAACACACACACAAAAGGAAAGAAATCACAAATACTAGATCTGTTGGGATATTCTGAGATCTTCAGATTGAGAACTACAAAAGACATGCACATCACAGGCAGAAAGCTAAAGTAAGTGCAACCAGATAAAAGGGGACTTAAAACTGAGAAAATATGATTACAAAAGAGAAAAATTATACCATTAATGAATTCCAGGAAGAATTAACTGAGGCAGCTTATCCAGTGAAAGATATTAAACTCCGTATCGTTTAGAGCACATCCCATAACAATGAGCCAGTCAGAACCTACTGGGGAGAATGGGCTAACACCAAGCCAGACCCTTCTGGACACCTGCTGTAGCAGACTCCACAGGAGATCACAGGCCTTTGCCCACAGCACTGGCTTTGGGAATGATTCCCACTCTGCCCTTGAGTGGGTCTGGTGTACCAGCCCCAGCACTGGGGGCGTTTCACCACCCTGCTTGAAATGGTCACCACATCACACAGACCCACACATCATGTACGAAATTCCAACAGGTAACTTCCAATCCAGGTAATGCACTCCAGCTTTTAAAGAAACACTGTAAGTCTTCAATCCATACAGTAACCTTGTGGACATGAGAACATGCAATTTATAGCAATTATTTTATAAGGGAGAAGGAGAGAGGTTATAATAAGATGATGAGCAAGGAACTTCCAAACCCAGTTCTAAAATTATCTTCAGCTTTAACAAATCACAACTCTAACCCCCTCCCCCTTTTGCTTATTCCTAAAGCCTTTCTTCTTTCTCCTCTCGTGCTTAATCTGATCTAAATTCTTTCAGGATGTCAAGGGGATAAATCTGCTATTAAGAGCTACTAGTTTCCATTTGCTTTTTAGAAGTGGGTGTGTGACGACACTCTGAGGCATTACACAGGCAATTAGGTATGCACAGGATGCCCTGCTCCAGAGAGACAATATGCAGAGAAGTGGAGGCTAAACCACTTCTGCATTAACAGGAGGACCCTCCAAGTGCTTTGCAGAGTGTGCTCCAGGGCCACTCAATTGTCCCACAGTGTCAGTATTCCAAGCAGAAGACCTTTAACTCTGTTCCTTCCGAGACAAAAGTATCAACACAGGAATCAGGTATTTATCCAATGCCAGTAACAAGATTTCTACCTAGCAATTTTCTGCAACTTAAATGTAAATGATGCATGAAAAATGTGTTCTTATGAGGTATTAAACACAAGCCAAGTGCTTTAACAGAAAAGTAGGAAACACCCCAATGATCTCTGTGTTTTGTCATCATCAGTGACTGCAGCCCTGAGGAGCCTCCAGCTCCTGCCAACCCAGTAGCAAATAAGGACTCAGTGCAGCTTCGAAGAAATTATGGTACTTTCTTATGTGCATTCAGAAAGAGACAGCCATGAAGCATTGCC
The DNA here is from genome assembly GCA_013398115.1 of Falcunculus frontatus. NCBI lineage: Eukaryota > Metazoa > Chordata > Aves > Passeriformes > Falcunculus > Falcunculus frontatus. The sequence goes on along the minus strand of VZRV01005410.1, from coordinate 488,915 downwards.
TCGCTAAATGTTATAAAAGTTCTTATAAATATTCATGTGCAGCATTTGTACTCTGAGTATTTAATCATTTCTTTACAAGAAGGGAACAGAGAGAAGGGGAAAGGAAGAAACTACTGTTTCTTTAATTCCAGAGAGATCAAGGCAACAGAAAAGGCAAACTTGTGCACAGGTGATCTATAAATTAATCAGCACCAAACCCAGAAACCTACAAAAAAGGGATATTTTTTTCAGGTAGATTTTCTTTTTTCATTACATCTGAAGTTACACAATAGTTTGCAGGTTGAAAGGAATGATTTCTTTTGATCCTTTGAATTTTTACATCATTGGCTTTTGAAAAACAAGACTGATCTGTTGCTTCTGACATTTGCATGAAGACAGATTCAGCTGGCTGCACTCAAAGCCCATTGTCCCAGGTGAACCCAACACCAGAGCAGCAGCCAAACACGGCTGCCTGGCTGGAGAGGCTTTGTGCCACTGGACACTCAATCCATCCCCCCACAGCTGCTGGCAACTAAAATAGCAAGACTGAAAGCCCTGTCAGCATCCCGTGCAAGCACTGCCTGTCGAGCTCCATCCATGGCATGCAGCCCTTGATCAAGCCTCTCAGACCTAAAGTTTATCAATACTGCTGAGAATTAATATAGATTTCTGCAATATATGCTGACAATACAAAAGCCTGTTCACAAGTGGCTCGTGCACAAAAGAGAAAAGATACTGCAAAACAGCTCTGACATCAAATTATAAACCTAATAGAAAGGCAAAGAGATGTGGGGCAGTAACACCTGAACTGCTCAGAAATCACCCAGCACAGACAGTGAGGGCTCTTGCCTTGTGATGTGGCCTCCAAGCCAGACCAAGAAAGCCTCTGACATTCTTTTCCCTATCCTTCTGCACCAGGAACATCAGTTCTTGCTGGAGACACGCGTTACACTGAGGCTTTGGGTACGAGTGCCTTTGCAGACACCACACTCTGCATGTACCTCCCCATCCGGGATGCTGTAGCTCGAGGAAAAAATAACAACATAAGATGTTTATTACTGCAGGCCCAGCTCCTTTACGTACCTTGGCTGGCAAGCAGACCTAGTGCGGGCTGAACAGGCTGGGACAGCAGCAACAACAGTGGAAGCAGCTTATTGCTATGGTGCTTCTGGTTCCTTGTTGTATCAGTCAAGGCAGATTCCTGCCAGCTGTACCTGTCTCTGCTCTCAGGTGTATTGGACAAGTCTCAGTGGAGTCACTCCAGGCCTATACCATGTTTAGAATTACAAAGCAAAATGAAAAGTGGTGCTGCCTTTTGCTTCCCTCAGGAAAACTGCCTGTTGCAAATGGTTTTATCATTTTCATTATATCCTGTTTGATTTGCTTTACCATCTTGACTGGAACAATAGCTAAGACATAATAGAAAAAGATTTTTCCACAGGCTGGTTCTAATTACATTAAATCTCAAGTGAGATAGGACATTTAAATAAGAAACAACAACTGCAGAGTCTGAGATAATGACAAACTGAGATACCAGGCTTTTTGAGAGTGCCATTAAAATGATGCATGAAGCATTACAGCTACTCCAATCGGGTTTCAACACGAAAGCCATTCCTTCTGTGGCACAATGCTGCAGAGAGAGGTCAGCACTTACTGCACTCAATGTGCAACTCAACAATTAGGAACCATTATCCCTTATGCTGAAGTTGCAACATAGACACAGGCTTAAACTTCTGTATGAGGTGAAGCAGTTGGGAAGGCAAGGTCCCTGGGATTAACCGCCTCATGAACCACAAAATAGAGTAGAAGAGGTTCTGAAGAGCTCCTGGATTTTGTTGCAAGTTGTACCTTTAGCATTTTGTCATCATAACTGAATTCTCTTAATTTCCTGGAAACCATCTCTTTAGATTGGCTGGAAACCACTGAAATATAGACATGCAAAACAGAGACTGTAGCTGTGTGTCCTACAAACACAGTGGAACCTGTCACAGTCCCATTGCTCGTTTGTTTAACCTTAGAGCCACTGCACAGCTGCGCTGCCAACACCGGTGCTTACAGGGCCCTGCAGCAAAGTCCCCTGCTGGGAAGCAAAACTGAGGAAAGGGAACTTCTGTGAGGAGGAAAGGACTTCAATCACTTGCCCTGTGCCTCCCTTTCCCTTGTCTGCTAAGTGCTAACCCAGGCTAAAGGGAAGGAGAAGGGCTGGCCTAAGGGGATCGAGGGCACCCTCAGTCAGGTCACAGAAAACACTAAGTTGGGTGGGAGTGTTGATCTGCTGGAGGGTAGGAAAGCTCTGCAGAGGGATCAGGACAGGCCAGATCCATGTGCCAAGGCCAGCTGTATGAGGTTAAACAGGGTGAAGTGCTGGGCCTGTCCTCGGCTCACAACAACTCCCTGCAATGCTCCAGGCTGGGGGCAGAGGGGCTGGAAAGCTGCCCAGCAGAAAAGGACCTGGGCAGCAGCTGAACACGAGCCCAAGTGTGCCCAGGGGGCAAGAAGGCTGATGGCACCTGGGCTCTTCCAGCAATGGTGTGGCAGCAGGACCAGGGCCCTGACCATTGCCCTGTGCTGGGCACTGCTGAGTCCACACCTCAAATCTTGGAGTCAGATTTGTGCCCCTCACGACAAGGAAGACACAGAGGGGCTGGAGCGTGTCCAGAGAAGGGAACGGAGCTGGGGAAGGGGCTGGAGCACAAATATGGTGAGGAGCGGTTGAAGGAGCTGGGGAGGCTCAGCCTGGTGAAAAGGAGGATCAGGGGCACCTTCTTGGTCTCAACTCCAAGGCAGGAGGGTGCAGGCAGGGGGGGTTTGGACTCTGCCCCCAGGCAACAAGTGCCAGGACAAGAGGAAACCACAGTGATGAGCCTCAAAGTTGTGCCAGGGGAGGTTGAGGTTGGGTATTTGGGAAAATTTCTTCCCTGAATGGGTTGTCCAGCCCTGGCAGACACTGCTCAGGGCAGTGGTTAGAGTCACCATCCCTAGGGGAATTTAAAAGCCGTGTGGATGTGGCACTTGGGGACATGGGTCAGTGGTGGGCCTGGCAGTGCTAGGTCAGTGCACTGGTTGGACTCCATGAGCATAAGGGTCTTTTTCAACCTTAACAATTTTCTGTTTCTATAATGGGGGAGAACAATTCACCAATTGCCCTTGCTCCTAACTTGTCACTAGGCTGAATAACATCAAACCATGACTAAGTGCTTCTCTGCTGTACAGCTAGAGCTGAAGCAGGTCTGTACATGCACACTGGCTATCAGTTTCTTATCTGTCCAGCTGGTTTTGCACAGCTGTCATAGGAAAGTTTAAAGGAAATTAGCAAAATACTGAGGATTAAGAGACTTTGTTTCAGTTAATAAACAGAATCTGTGATTCTACATTCTATACTCAGAGAATATAAACTTTCACAGAAGCAGGCCATCAAATAAAGCATTCTTGTTGAAGTAGCAAAACAGTAATTCTCTATTAATAATCAAGTGCACAAAAGAAAATTTACAAAGTTTATTTCAGCACACAAAATAAAATTATTTTCATGGGTGTATATCCCACACTCAGCCTTGGCCCACTGAAGTGCTCTGACACACAGATTGTCTGTGTTCAGCCAGTGCCAGGGCACTGCAGGATGATGGCTCAGACACAGCTCAGTATGTGCAGTTCTATGACCACAGGACAAAAGCATTTGCTAACTGCAGCTCAGGTATCTGCACAACCACTGCTGGAGATGCCTGTCTGAATAGAGCCAACCTGATCAGAAAATACACATGCAACTATTACTAATGACAATATTTAATTTGCATTAAATAAAGAAGGAATTGAACTTGTACACCTTTCCCTATCAACTACTGGTTTTGTTAACTTCCTTTAGGCCCTTATGCTTTTAAGACATTTGTAAGCTAAAATTAGATGGCCACGCTCACCTTCATGTACCCTCACCACTTCTCCTGATACCTCTGAGCAGCCCCAGCTTTCAAACTGCAGCAAATCCACCTGTGACTGGGGAGGAAGGGTTGATTCCTGTCAGGTCAGGGAGCTGAAGGGGCTCATGAACATCAGCAGTGAGCACCAATGCTCAGCCCAGAGGGACAAGGCTTTGAGGCCACGAGCAGCAGGGAGGCTGCTGGAGCTCTCTCTGCTCCCCAAGAAGTGTCAGTGAGGTGAGGAGCAGCAGGTTTTGTGTAGCACCAGAGCCTGAACAGATCCTGTTCTCAAGTTTCTGGGCTCACACTGACTGCCCTTTCCCCCCCCCACCCCAGTTCCTGGCACAGACCTTCCACACTGGATCCCACTGAAATACCAACATGCAGTTTTACATGCAGACTACACAAAAGGCTGTTTCCTCCCCAAATAGAGGAATAATTTGAAAACTTGCCAGTCTTGCTCATGAGTTGAAACAGAGGCTGGTAACAAGAGGCTGCACAGGTCACAATGACCTGAGAACTGAAGGCAGCTGAGGAGTGTCCCCAAAGGCAGAACATCCCTAGGAGCCAATGCCAGCACTGCAGTGCTGGTAACTCAGCAGCATAAGGGCGAAACCCAGAGCCTGGATTCACAAATGGGCTGTGATCTATGGCACTTGCAGTGATGTATCCCATGGCTCCTCATCGGCTGTTCTGTCACACACACTCCTGATTTGCCATCCAACTTTCTTCCTGCACAGGCTGGTGGTCTCTCATTAAGACCAAAATTTACAGAGCAGATTTCAGCTTTTATAGAACCCACTGTGCTTTCTAAAGATCCACCTTTTCTTCCAGTCAACTGAAATAACACTTTCTGTCTATGGCTCCTGGGGGTTGTTTTCCCTTTTTATTTATTTTAAAATTTATTTAGAACTTGCAATGCCTATTTCTCAGCCAGACTGTCAGGGATGTTAATGAGATTTATCTGCACAGTCTCTCTCACTATCTGCCCCCTTTCATTCGTTGACATACAAGTGCTTTTATGTTGCAGGAAATGAGGACAACAGAAAGCTGCAGATCCCATGAATGTAAAAATTGTCTTGAAGGCATGGAACAATCCAGCCCTAATTACAGCCAGCTGGAGCCTGTTCTCTTTGCACTGATACTTAGATAATTAACTGAATACTGACTGATGCAAGACTCAAGTATGTCACTACCACTCAGATATTCAAGGTTAATTTTTGTATCCATCACCAACATCAAGTTTAATGGATATTATCAGCTAAACTCTTGAAAATCAGTAACACAGTGTCATAGTCAGGCAAGGATTATTTTTCCTTCAATGAGCTTGGTGCCATCTTTCTTTAGCTGCAGAAAGAATGTCTTTTTCATTAACAAGGCAACCTCATAAATTTTGATTTATTTATTACCTGTAAATTCACTCACTTAAAGTCCTGAACTTAAATACACCGAAACAACAACACAGATGGAATAAAATAAACCCCAAACTGTTCCAGTGTGCATTACTACAGCAATACCTGTTTATTTCTCATAGTATGGCATCTTTAAATTGGTGGGTGTGTGTATCCTCCTCAGTAAGCTTTACACGGATGCTGAAAGCAAACAGTACTATGCTGAAAATCAAATATCCTTATCTGACTGCCAGTGCATGTATCTGAAACTATTACAGGAGAGGACAGCAGAGACAGTGCTCAGGAAGTCTGAAATGTCTGTAAGTCAGAACTGCTGATGCACTTCTCCTCCTGCATGTAACAATACATGTTTAAATTGTGAGGTACCTGAACTGTGCTTTCAGCAAAAAAAACTGAAAGAGGAAGTCAGTACCAACAAGAGAAAGTTGTCTTAGTTCCACTTGCAGCAGTGCTTTCCCTGAAAACAGGGATTTTGGACAGATTCAATCCCTCTGACTGGTTTACAGCTGCACTGATAGGAGAAAACATGGTGTCACTGCTTGTTATTAAGTGGTACTTTTATTTCTAGTTGCTAATTCAGGAAACCATTGTGAAAAATTTGAAGTATTTTAAGGCAGTAGAGATGTTCGTAAGAACAGCACTGCAGCACAGGAGAGGCGCAGTAAAAGAGAAATGCAACTAATCAGTACTTGCTAGATCTTGGGTAGGGCTATACAGCAGATAACCAACATGCATCCCAGCAGCCAGCAGTGCTCTCAAAAAATCTGGGTGGGGAGGCAGGAATCTAAAGAATCCGGAATAGGGATTCTTTTCATTTTGTATTTTATTTGTCCTTGCACCTTCTTATCTAGTAATGGAAAAATAAACAATCCCAGTTATGTTTGCACACGGGCTACCATACTCCTTCAGTAGGAAAAGTCTGAATTTTGTGAAATATCTTTGGAATGCCACTGTAATATAAATCACAAAGCACTACCACCACAGTGCAAGTTAAAGTGTAACCTGCAGTTTTCCCCAAGAGAATGCACAGAATTTACATCACCAGAAATGGAAAGCAACAGAACAAAAATAAAAGCTTAGAAAAAAAAGTAGGTTAACTCATAGAAAGAATGATACATAAGACAAGGCTGAAAAGAAAGCAAGGCAGGTATTTTTGGAAATATTTTGAAGTCTCTTTAAATCCCTGCCTATTTGCCTGTGAAGTATTTCTGCTTAAAATATAGATATGCTAATGTTCATATTTAAGATAGTGATGATTGGGCTCAAAGAACTCCTGCATTGGAAGAACAAAGGAAGAAAGACTGTGCACCATCAGCAGCTGGTTCTCAGTGCATTTTCAGAGCTATTCTGGGGAGAGTTAAGGAATCACAGAATTGTTAGGGCTGAAGGGGCCTCTGGAGGTCATCTAGTCCAACTCCAGGGAAATAGATACTGGAGAGGAAAAGTTGCATTCTGGATAAATTGAAGAAACCTTTTGAATCTGAGAAGCCTCCAGAACTCCAATTATTTTGTGTTAAAGGGGGCATAAGAAGTGTTGCTGCAGCAACTCCCTGGATGAGGTGGGTGCTGTAGTACCCAAGGGAATCCAGCACTGCCCAGAACCTGGGGACAGTGGGACTACCTGCATTCCATGGAAATAATTATTGCCTGCAGCAGGTTCAAGTGTTGATTATCTTTTTTACCTAGAAGTTCATAGTTTTTGTAATTAGCAGGATCTGAACTGTATGCAGGTTTTTTTGTTGTTTTGGGGGTTTTTTTTGTTTGGAAGAATGGGAACGTGTTTCTTGCCAAGGCCACATCACACAATAACAGACTGGAGGAAAATGAAAGGACCCAGCATGAAAAATACAATGTAATTATCACCAACTGAGCAGCTGATAAAAGAAATGACAGAACAAAATACACAAGTTCCACATGATAGAAATTCAGGGAAAGTGAATTTGTTACAAATATTGAGCAAACCAAAAGAGGAGACCTCACCATAAGCAAGACCTCTCACCTCCCAGTCACTGAAAATTCCCTGCTCCCACAATAAGCAATCTGCCATCCCATCACAAAAGGAGCTACAAGACACTCAGCAGCAGAGCTGCTTGGATGGAACTTACAGGAGCATGTCCAAAATGAAGAGGGGAGCCTCACACACGATGATTTTTCCATTTTGTCCTGTTTAGTTGAAATTTCCAGCCATCACACCAGCATGAATTCAGCAAACACAGCATCAGCTGCTTTCTATCAGCTAAACTGACAAGGACAGTATTTTTAACACACCTGTGATGGGCAGATTTCAGAGATAAATCTAAGTGAAAACAGAAACTAGTGCAAGAGTGAAAAATCTGAACTTCCTTCTGGAAAGAAGTGCATATAGGGACATGGAATAAATTTTATGAAGTTATTGTTGCTTAGTCTGTCAATGTTTCCATTTTGAATCAGCCTTCAGCCATTTAAACCTCAGCTGGAAAAGCCTGGTTGAACTGACAAGTGAACAAGCCAGGTCTTGGGAAGAAAAAAGTCTTTTTTCCTTACTCCCCAACCCAAACACATCCTGATTTCAGTACCTTCAGCTTCTTTTGTGATAAATATCCTCAATTTTGCATCTTTCTTTTGGACACATGTAATTGCAGCTAAAATGTTCCCCTATCTGTTCCCTGTTTTAGTACTCCAATTCCATGACTCCTGTAACCCTGGCAGGGAAGGCAGCCAGCCTGTTCTGCATAGGGAGCACACAGAGCACAGTCCTCTGTGCCCAATGCTTCTCCAAACTGCAAGTACACAGAAATTGATACAGCAGAGTTGGAGCCTGGAAAACTGTTCAGGAATGCACAAAAGAAATGCACTATAGAAATGTAAGATCATGAAAAGATTGTTATTATGGTTATTATCCTAAAAATCCATCTAAGCCAGTAGCCCCTCCCTGCCCCTGCAGATACCTCGCTTTATCTACAGCGCACATTGATTGCAACAGGCTCCTCTTCAGTGCCAGTATTTTCTGCTCCTTCCTTGTTCTTTGTGCCAAGCCAAAGGAGAAGCAACAAAGGCTGGTGTTGTTCCTGGAAAAAAATGGGTTCTGCAGGAGTCAGTGGGCAGTTTCCTTCCACGCACACACAGGCTCGTGTTCTGTATGGTGAGGGAACCTATGCAAACACGTTCCTGGTGCAACGTCTTCTCAATGGAAAGCATCCCACGGAATGTGTGTGGGACACGAGCCTGAGAAGGGTTTCAGAAGAATCCTGTGATGGCAACTCAGTGTGTGGCTGCAGAGCCAGGCAGGCTGAGGTGTGTTAGCTGCCCACAGCCTCCCATTGTTACTGGGAAGGTGGTGACTTCCTCTTCATTGAATCTTTCCCCTTATTTTGCTCTTCCTTCCTGATGATAAATGCATTTTCTATTATTCCAACCAATTCAACTTTACTTTTAGAAATTTTATCACTCATTCAGATTTCAGTCAGTGAGTCAAGCGGAAAAAATGTGTTCTCAAGCGGAGAGAAAACCCTCCCATGTAAAATTCCCGAGCCAAGAGCACCTCCCAGGCAACATCCTCCAGCTGTTCTCAGAGACAGAAAGAATATGTGCACTCAATCAGTTCCCACCTAGACCACTCCAGAGCATCTCCAGCAGGAAGGAGATCTATCTGCCCAAAGCAGCAACCCCTGGCTCTTCCCAGGCCTCATCCCACCCAGCACTTCCCTCAACTACAAAAAACCTCTTCATGTTCAGCTGAATAACATCTTCCTGTGCCAGCAGAGGAATCTATCCCATAGCATTGTTCTCCCTGTTCCTGGGCCTCTGATTGTCACTTTTATCAGCTAAATAATAGTAATTTGAATGCAGAAACAATTATGGGAACCTATTTCCTCAGCTGAAGCCCTTGTCCCCAGCAAATTCACAGTTGGTGCTGTTTTGTCAAAGGCTGGATGCATGAAGAAGTTGCTCTGCCGGGCAGGGATGCACAAGGAACAGACAAAACATCACCTTCCAGTTTTCTAAAAACGTTTCCTCTAAACCAGTGGTGGTTACAACCTGTTTGTATCTCTCTATACAGACAAGCCAAGGTGTGCATTTTCCTTAGTAAGAGTGGGCAAGAGTTTGTGACTAGGACTGCTTTTTAACTTGTGCCGCTCTTATTTCTGGCTCTAAAGTGCCCTACAGAAACCTGAAATCCCACTGAAGTGCTCCAGCTCCAAAACTTTCACAAAACAGGCATGAGAGCTGGAACTGTCTTTTTCTTGTTCTCATTAGATGCATGAGGGAATCAGATCTAAGGATCTGTGCACACCTTCAAAGAGAAAGGACTGCAGGGCTACAGGGAACAACAGAGAAAAGGCATTAACGAGAGCACAGTAAATCTGAAAACTTGAAAGAAGAAAAACATTTTTCTTTTAAGTTCTTTTTGAGCTTCATTTGTCACCACTGCAGACAGATGGAATCTGCAAGCCCTCCCTTCCTGCCAATGCAGCAGAAGACACTGACACAATATAGAAACAACTCTGGCAACAAACCAGACAACTCCTAAAGATGGGAACTCAGTGAGGGAAGAACCTGGCAGCCTCCTGAGCACCTGATGCACTGGCTGAGCTCTGAGTTCTTGGTTGGGAGGCTCCTAAGTGCTAGCCTGACTGTGCTCTCACAAGAGACACAGGAGCCCCAGTGTGGGTTACAGACAGAACTGCTCCATTAATGCTGACCATTTTCTGAAATCCCACCCTTAAACCTCACAGAAATTAGGACAAAATCCTTCTGGGGCACTGACTGTTCTCCCATTGAAGTTCTAACACAGCCTGTGATACAGGGGTGGACTGAATACCTTGCCTGGACTGGTAAATAAGAACAGGTATATTTGTAAGGTTCAGAAATGCAGGTCTAATTTTTCTACCATCAGTCACATAGAACTACTGTCAGATCTGTTCACTCTCCCTCTAAAACACTGAGGGTAGAAGAAAGAAGCATTTCAAACAAAACTACAACACAAAACAGATTTCCTTTGTTTTATTCATGACAAATGAAAGAAATGTGGTGAGATGCCATTTTTTATATATGCAGTTACATTACAGGTTTTAAACTAAGGCAGATTCTGTTGTGCTGGGACTTTGCGAGGCTTTGAGGAGAGCACAAACACCTTTCACCCTCTTGTCTCAAAAGACATGGAAACATCATCTTGGTGTGGTATTAAAGATGTGGTAATTCCCCTCTACTCTTCTTAAAGCTTCTGTTTTTAGTGGCCAGTTCTACATTGTTACAAAGGCACAGAGCCCAATTTGGGATAGCAAGAAAGAGCTGCGGGTCTTTCTGCTCCCAATTTAACTTTGAAAAGTAGCACAGTTTTGTATTCCTGACCAGTAAGCTGACCCTAGGAAGACAGGCATAAAAGTATTTCAGATGTTTAATACCCAGTTATGAATGGCAGAGAAAAAGATAAGCAAATAAGAACAGGAAAGAAAATAAGAAAATGGAAAAAGATTTTTGAGGAAATATTGAACGTCAGCAGAAATGAACAAACTTCCTAGTTTGCCATTTAAATGTGTCTTTCCACGTGTTTCAGGAGTCACATGAAGTACTTAAAATGTAACAAAAACCAGGGACAGAGTTGCTTCTACAACCTGTTCCAAGCTGCAGTTTGCTGGGCATTGGGTAGGAAGACAGTAATGGAGAAACAGCAAAATCTCTTTCTGTTTTTCAATGATGAAGAGATGGGATGAACCCACAGGAAGAAATTTCAACTACTGAATAAAGCACCAGATACTAAAATTCCAACTTTTTGCTAATGAATGAAGCTCACAAAATCACGTTTGGCTCTTGTAAGATTTCTCTATTTAAACTCTGGTAGTAGTCCAACAATATCCTCTATAATCCACACAAATTATCCTATGGTACTGTATTGGAAATAAAAAGATGACACAAAAATGATTTACCACTTAAGTCCGAGGCATTGAATCCATTCCCATGTCAATGGCTGGCTTGGCAAAACCTCCTGCTGAAAATTTCAAAACTTCTGACTTCTCCAGACAAATTCGCTTCACCCCCTTCTCTTCATGACTGCTGCTCAGGGCAGCAACATCTTCTTCTGCGAAAGACAGGCAAGAAAGTTATTTCAAACAAACTTCAAATCTAATTTACTGTAAATTTTCCTTCTTGAGTGACCTCCTGATCTCTTAAATGCTATGAGAGCTGTGTAAAAAGACACTTGAATTCTTTTCAGAATTCTGGCTGCATAGCTGGCACCCCAGACTTCTGTCCTCGTCCTTAACATTCCCATTTCTTTTCCATTCCCCAGGAGCACTCATCTGCAGCTTTGCAATGAAAATGGGTTGGAGGCACAGGCTGAGGAACAGCCTGCACAACCTACTGGAAGAATTAAGGACTTTTCCTAGGAAAAGGAGCAGAGCTCTCTGGAGTTATTCAAGGAGACAGCACTGTCCATTGGGGTTTTGCTTTTATGGGGTTGGTTTTTTCCCTCCTCCGGTATTCTGCTTCTTGTGACTTCAAGTGTGAACACATTTGTGGGTGACAAAGTTGGCAGAAAGAAAGCAAACACAAATTATTTGTATAACGGAAGCCACAAATAACAAGGAGAAAAGCACTTAAACTTCTGTGCAAAGCAAACACAGCCTGGTGAGGGCACAGACTGAGCAGCACAACCAAAACGCCTTGACAACGATTATCACCACAAAAGGACTTTTAAAGACATTTGAAAGGAAGATACTGAAATAGCCCTGCAGATGAGTAGCAACAAGTGAGAGGATTAAGAACCATCCTAACACACATTATGTGCTTGGAAATGGACTGAGTGAGAAGGGTGAATACCCTGGCATTGAAGGCAGGTAAGGGAATAGCCACTAAATTAGACTTCAACTTGTGGCTCATTGTCTAAATGGAGATATTAGAGATGAGTCAAAAGCTTACTCTGGATAGAGAAGATTGAATCTTCTTCTGACCCAAGTGTTACCAACCAATTTGCTCTTGCAGATGGGATTAGCCAGAAAGAGGATGCAGGAGAAGAAAAGGAATGAGAATGGAGCCCTGCAAAGCCTCCAGAAGGAATGTTGAGGGAACACCGCAGTCCTTAGTAGTTTTAAAAACCTCACGCAGCAGCAAAAAAATTTTTTTGCATATTATCAAGTTCTTTGAAATAAGAGAAATAGCCCTGAAGAGAAGAGTAATCAGCCAACACTTCATGGCATGGAACGGCTGCACTGAAAGATTATTTAAAGTCTCTTCATAAGGAGATGTGTTTGTGTAAAATTTTAACCCCTTCCAAAGTGTCTTTTTTTCTGGCTAGAAGAACAAGAGACTGGGAACTTTGTGGATTCAGGCAGGATGCTGCAGTTCAAGCAGCTGGCCAGGGGAGGAGGGGGGATGGATTTCTCCTCCTTTAGTGTTTCAGGCGGCCCCAGCTCCAACAGCCTGCAGTACCTGTTCCCAAATTGTGGGCACCTCTGGGCACGTCTCTATAGGGAACAACAGACCAGGAAAACATTGCCAGAGCTGTATCTCTATAATAAAATATCAACAGTTACACTCATTTTTTAATTTAGCTGCAGGCAGGCATTTGTACTTCTGTCCTAAAATTCTGCAGGCTTTGCCCAGCAAAGGGCTCCGTTTGCCATTTGCCTTTGCTTGTGGAGCCGCACTCCAACAGCTCTGGCACAGCTGGAGACGGCAGAGATTCACTGCCACAGCTATGTATAAATCTGGTGTTCCTGTGGCTCGTGAGGATCACTGAGATGTTTTATAGGTGCCACAGAAAACATTTTATCTCCAACATCAGCATATTGCACATTAAATGGTAGCTAAGGCAACAGGTGGTACAGAGATCATAGATACAGTTGTCATTGTACTCACAAGCAGCACAGGGACTTAAAAAACACAATCTACCGCTTAAAAAGAAAAGACTCAAACCACTCCATATTCACTTCTGTTCCAGTGCCCAGTACTACAGGTTAATTTAAAACATTTAAAGTTAATTGATAAAGATGATGTGCAATCCTTTTTAGCTGCTGTTCTAAAGAGGCAATTAACGTGGATGGAGTAAATGAAGCCCTAGATGAGTCCCTCTCCATTTTCCCCTTGGCTTTCCGCAGAGGCTCAGGCAGGAGAAGCTCTGGATGAGAAGAGCTGCCACGTGAGTCGGTCCCCTCGGCGCTGTCCTCACAGCACAAAGGGCGAGGAGTGCTAAACCAGTGAATCACAAGCCAGTGCTGCAAACATCCCGACTCTCAGCGACTGCCAAGGCTGGAAGCAGCTCCCTGTCCTGTCAGCCTGAGTGACAGCCAGGGATAAAGGGGCACCTCTTCACAAGATTAGGAACAGGAAGGCTGTTTCAAACCCCACCATCTGAATTATGATTGCTGACTGTGTAAGGAGGCAAAAACGGAAGCAAATCCACAAGGAAACAAAGCATCATTTGGGAAAGGTTTTTCCTATTCATGTTGATTGCAAGTGAACTCTTCCCGAGCTGTGAACAACTGGTGATGCTTTAGCATTCAGTACATGGCCTGATTTTATCATAAAAACTCGTCTTTGCCTTCAGCTGGCTGTCAGATTTGCCAAGCTGGCAGGATTCTGGCAACACTTGTGCTGTTTAATGTCTCAGCATGTTGTATCTTGGACACAAACCCCTGCAAAAATACCTAATTATAAATATTCATGTTCGTTATCCTTTTTGCATGATACAGTAAAGAGAGGGGGAACAGATTCTTTCCAAATTGACTGAATCAGCAAAGCATGACAACATCACAGGGTCAATATCCACGACCAAAGCATTCCATTAAAGCACGGGATCCCCTTCAGTGGAATTCCAAAGGCTCCCCACACACCCTGTGCACGACAGCTTTGCCAAAGAGGCTGCAGGGATCACCTGGCACAGAAAACATTGCACACAGGAATTCCCAAGCCCCCTGGGCAGCATGAGGACACTGCTCTGGGTTGTTGTTGAGCTCTAGAGAGGCCACTCAGGTGGTGGCATTTTGAGGTGGCTTTACCCAGCCATTGACCAGGTAATGCAGAGATGTGTTCTGTTTTCAGAGTAATAGCTCCTTCGCTTCAAAATTGTCTCCTTGGGCAAAGAAATGCTGCACACAGAATATACCCACTCTTGAAGGAGATAGGGAAAGAGAATGCATCAGTACAGGCAATGTGCAGCCCTTGACAGATATGTTTTTAGTACAAATTCATAGAGGTACACAAGAGACTCCAAAAAAGTTTAAAAGTCAAAACTTCTTATACTTTTAAAAATAATAAATACATGATGACTGTTTAAAATAGAACTGATTCATGGGGAGAAAGGAAGTACTTAATGACTTGCTCATGCTTAAGGACTCTTAAATAAAACAATAAGTATCTGTTACTCATGCATTTGAAGGATTTGCTACTCCCGAACTACTGATTTGAAAAGCTTTTGACACAGCAAGATGAAGACACATCTCCAAGGGCTGCCGTGTAAGCTGAAAGCCTGTGTGCTCTCAAACATGCTTCCTTTCATTGAAGAAGGGAAAGATTAGCAAGAGGAAGAAAAAAATAAAGACCCAATTGTTTTGGCTTTGGAAATGAGGTGTCGATAAGATTTTCTGGCCTGAAGAACCACCAAAGAACTCCAAATTATCATGTCAAGAAGTAGTGATGGAGTTTGAGACCATCAGAGACTATCTAGGCCCTCAGCTGCATCTCTCCTACCGCAATTGTAGGCCTAATATTACAGACCTAATACCATTCAATAAGAGGAGAAAATTAGCAGAAAAGACAGAAATTACTACTAGTCACCCTCCATCCTTGTGAATGAATCGTGTAGTACACACTTCAAACACAGGGCTTATCAAGGCTTGGCCAAAATGCACTGTTGGCTATGGGACAGCAGGCAGGAACAATGAAGCAACACATCTCTGCTCCATTATTACTGCTTTGTGCTCTAACAAGCACAATTTCTTCTCTCAACAGCTACTGAAAACTTAGACTTTTAATGGTATTTCACAATGACAAAAATCCTAGGACTATGTGAATGTGGCTTTCCAGAGAGGAGGGCTCTTGGCACAGCAACACAAGCTCAGGTAACAGCATGGACACAGGGATACAGGAAGAAGGAAAAGCTGACAGTGCTGTAGCAACAGGAAAGACTGAGAGCAACAGTAAACTGTCCCCAATCCCAAACCCTCAAATGACTGTTTATGCAACTTTCCTTCACAAACTAACCCCAAAACTTGCACTGGGATTACAATTTACATTTCAACCCACTCTCCCCCCGCCCCCGTTTGCTGTTTGCCCAGTTTTATTAGAACCATCTGCAAGATCCTCCCCTTCCAGTTTCTTGTGTCGGATGATCTGGCAGCTGCACTTTCTCATCTATTCAAAAAATCTTTGTTTCAAAGTTGTTGAGACAGAAGGTCTTTGACAGACTAAAAATTATCTTGAAAATCAACACAGAAACCACATCATATGCTGTGCTTTACAGATTGAAGGGGAAGAATGGAAGCTGGAGAATATACATGTATTCTTAATGGGAAGATAAATTAGGGTTTTGGGGATCAAGAAAAATTTTACCAATTAGATTTATCTGACAAAAGCCACAATTTACTGAAGTACTGCAAGTTGCTGCTGCAGAAGAGTTTCAGGCTCACCATTATTACTGACAGAAACAAGAGAAATGCAGAGAAGTATTTCCTTACAGCAGCTCTTGGCAAAAGATAAGCGAGGGGAGTGCTAAGGGAAGGAGGAATGTTGGTGAAGTGAAGTAGTAGAGGTTGAATGATTTTCTTTAAACATGATACAAGTATTACAAGTTTTTGAATATCATACTTGCAATCCCCTTCATTAGCCTGTGCACGGTGCTGCTTAAGTTTCCATCTTTCTCTGTAACCCTCCTGAAGGATCTTTGTTTCCTTCTGTGTACAGATATCCCTGCTGTCACCAAAGCTGTCCATCCTGATGGGACAGCTCCTGCTGCAGCACAGGCCAGGGCACGTCAGCACTGCTGAAAAACGGCACAAATCCTGGGTCTTTAATTGGTCCTGATATTTTTCTTCTCCAAATTGTTTCTGCAGAAACATTCACCTCGTTGCACAAGAACGGCCCAACCTTCACTTTTGGGGATTAACAGAGAATTCTCTTCCAGATTTCTCCAAATCATCTCATAAAACATTTTAAATAAAGAAAATTCACTTCAAGCATGAATACAAAATACTCAAGGAACACTACTCCTACTGTCCAGTTTAGATTAATAGAAACATTTTCTTTCTTATGTTGCTGCTATTTAAAAGTTAACAACTATAGACAAGATTCAACTGCCACCAAATAATGTTTGCACATGTGCAAATTTGAAGAATCTGTGACACGAACTGAATGATTTAAAATCTCCCCAGAGTTCCAGCAATGCTGGAAATAACTTTCTCTGCATATGCACATGAACTGCCTTCAACTATCAATCACATCCAAGCCCTGCTGTCATCTCCCATGACCTTTCTGATTCTGTTTCATACAACCTCCAGCCCACGTCTTCCCCAAGCAAATTCCTAATTCCTTGTTTAACTAAACAAGACCATTTAAAGTTTTTCAAGCACTCTGACAAGACTTCTACAGCTTCTACACTGGGATATGCCATTTTCTTCCCACACTTTCCTTTCAATCCTAATAGATCATTTTTGGGTTTAAATAAAAGCGTTAAGCAGGATTTCAAAATTGCCATGAACAAATTGGCTTATCTTCTCCCTTGAACTTTATCATAAAACACAGACAAATTAAAGTGGTTTTAATTGCACAGGCTCTAGAAAAAGAGATGCAAATGTAATAATTTGAGTTGACAGATCACACAAAGCAGACTTTAAAAGTATTTTCAGAAGCAGTGGAAACAGCATGATCATAATCTAACTTTATAAATTTTATATGCAAATAAAAAAATTAAAAACAATGCAGACCTGAAAATATTTAAAGAAAATCCATATATTTCAATGAATAGTATAAAAATAAGTAGATCTGGTCTTGAAAAAGTGTCCTGGAATCTCTCAGGAGAATTAATGGACTAACCACAGAGTTTGTGCATCTGTGATCAACTAGCAGGAGAGATTTTTATTGAAACACTTAACATCACTTTTGTTAGCATATACTTCACTCCAGTGGCTTATTAGAAATTTTGATAAAAATAAGACATCTTGTGAAAGTAAGAAAGCTGAATAAAACCGAAGTCTGAGAGAACAAGCTTGAAATCTCTCTTCCCACCCTCCAATGTATTGCAAAAAAAAAAAAAAAGGTGAATAATCTCTTCCAAATCCTCTTTTCCAGTCACTTTGGATCTTTACAGAATATGTATATGTTTATATAAGCCAGAAACAACCACAAAAGCAATTTCAAACCCCCATCTCCATTCATACCCCTATTTCCAGGTATCATGAATATATTAAGCTAAAATCGCAAACAAAGGAATGCTTGGGACCATAAAAAAAAAAAAAATTACACCCTGCTGTACATGCCATTTTTCTTGCTCCTGAATACATGATGTCTATTCCCTGGTTCCCATTCAACAAATAAAGCTGTGAAATGGCAGTGCATTTCCTGCTCCAAGTCCAGGCCTGCATCCAAACAAGCCTAACACTAAAACTGCGGCTGCCAGCCTCAAATATTCCCCCCCACAGGAACAAACACTCATGGATGTACAACAGAGGTTATCAGAAAATCTTGATTTGGGATTAGAGGGAAAAGTGGCAGAATGAACGTGTGCATGGCATTTTCCTCACAAAATCTGTTCCTATAAAATGAAGTTCCTGAGAGCAGAGGCTGTTGTGAGCCTGCTGAACAGCTCAGTGCCATGGATGAAGGCAAATCAAGAGTCACCAGCACCAGTGGGACTGCAAACTTCTGCACAGCTGCAATACAAGCCCCAGGATAACTCTACACGAGTGCCACCCCTCCTGCCTGGGCACAGCACTGCTGAAGGGCAGGGGGTCAGTGAGTGCAGCCTCTGCAGCCCCTGGAACTTGGGGGATCCACAGCCATGAGGCTGCAGCCCTGTCCTGGGGATTCACCCACAGCTTGTTCTTCCCTGGGCTAAGGCAGAGGATCCATCTCTTGACCCTCAGTTCTGCACTCTCAATTATGAGCAATGACCTCAATGGCTCTGTCAGAAGGATCCTGATCCTGCCATTTCCCTGGCTTGTCAAACACCACCCCTCCCAAAACACAAGGATTTAGCTCAGGAAGCCAACTCAGCTTGAACACAAACCATCACTGGAGCCCAGAGCCAGCGTGCCCTGGGAGAGAGGGCTCATGGCCGCAGGCAGTGGGAACAGGATCCCAGACAAAGCTGGAAAATTCCAGAGATGTGTGGCACTGAGCTCTTCCCACAGCTACAGCCAGACAAAGAAAACTTACTTCAGCAGGAAGCTGTAGACAAATGCTTTAGCTGAATTCTTCTCATCGCTCAAGTCAGAAATGCAATCTTTACTTAAATGTTAAGCCATATACATGGGCCATTAGTCAAAGTTCCTTTTCTTTTTTAAATAGTTTTACCAGGTTTGACATTTTGTAACGCTATTATTTTAAGTCTGGTCTGGACTAGAATTCACGTATTAGGAAAATGATTTCCAAAAGACTATGCTAAAATATCTTCCACATATTGCTATCATTTGTCAAAGTTTTGCTTAAAAGCAGGTATTAAGATAAATGAAATGGATCAAAAATGGAATACTTCCAGGAACATAAATGATGGTTAAATTAAGCTTGTGACAAGAGCCAATCCACACATTTTGACTTCTCGATGAAGTACCATTTGACCTTGCAATGAGAAAGGCACTTATATACCATGTAAATCTAAAGGAAGAAACTACATCAGAAAGCAAACTGAACTGGTGGAAATAGCCAGAAGGTAAAAAAAGCCAACAAGTGGTGAAGGTGAGAGAGAACATCAGAAATCGAGCATCAGCTCAGTGAAAGGGCCAGAACTGTAGGGTCAGTCAACAGAATAAGCAGAGCTTGAAGACAGGTCACAATGTGCAGTGCTCTGAATATAAAACCTGACTGAACACTGACAAGTTTAACAAAACCAGGACTATTTGCTGAAAAGCCTCCTGAAGGCAAACGGCACTGGGATGACAGCAATGCTCCCTGCAATGGCCTGAGGGCATGGGAAAGAGGCTCTGGGATTCCTTCCTAGGCTATTTCTCTCCTTCAAGTACTTAAGGCATTTTCCCTTGTTCTGACTGCAGTTTAAAAATACTGATGGAAAACAACTAGAGCTGTAGTAGGGAACTTCAAGTAGCACTTAATATTTCTGAAGTATTAAGATACAGAGTATGCATTTAAATAGCACAAAATTCAGCAAGTGTTCAATGGTTCCAGATTTTTTTCCCCGGTTATTTGAAATTCTCTTGCCTGAGCTGCATACAGACTGCTCAATAGCACCCATTTACCCACTCCACCACAGCCTAAGAGTGAATGCACCAGGCTAACTACATCATAACCCAAAGCATTTCCATCTTTCAAAACACTGCAGAAAAGGAAGATTATTTCTTTAAACGCTCTCTTACTAGAGACAGGTTGGGCATTAGTGGCTTTGGCAGCTGTCTAAAACAGCTGCAACTGGAAACAATCGGTACTGAGCAATTGGAAAGAGGAAAGGATAGAGGGCAATACACTGCTCCACTACTGGCTTGTCATTAGACACAGAAGAGAGCTTGCTGCAGCCTCACTTCTACAAGGGCAGAGAATTTGCTTAAAAAAAAAAAAAAAAATGATACTGAAATTTAGGATCAAGATTGATGTAAGAGTTATGCACTTGCATTGATAAAGTATTGGTATGGAAAGGGAGACTCTGAGAAGCTTTAATTCTAAACTCACTTGCCAGAGAAAAATGGTTATTGAAACCTGCAGTTAAAGAAAAATGAGGCAAAATCAAAAGAGGGTAGTAAAGGACTATTAGAGAGTAATGCAAATGGTGATACTTGGTACCGTGTACAGCTGAAAACCCACAGCTGACAAACAGTTCACTGGGAGTACAGAGAAAGGAGAAACAGGTATCAGCAGTAAGGGGGGAATCTTGGCTCACAAGTAAGAGCTGCTGGTGGACAGGAACAATTTGCCAGGTTGGTGCAGACCACAGGACCAAAGGAACATGGTTCAGTGTGCTAAAGCAACTGTCCAGGGTGAAATGACCTCAGGGAGTGTTGTACTTCAATAACAGTTACCAAAGCTACAGAGGAATCTGTTGAATGCTCCTCTGGAAAATGATTTTATATGTTAGTTCAGAATAAAATTCCAAATTGGAAAGGCTGAAGCAGAAAGTTACTTTTTCAAACATTTTACTCCTAAACACAACTTTAAGGACAGAGGAGTCGACTGCCATGGAAAAGCAGGAGTGCTCCATCTGTGCAGGATAAATTATAGACTTCATCTGAGAAGGGAGGATGCGATTCAGCTGCTGACATTTGAAACAACAGAGGCAACAAACTGCAGATTAAGCAAACTTGCCAAATATCAAAGATGTTGAGAAGAAGATCAGAAAGATCATAAACACCCCAAGGAGAGCCCCAGAGAGGACAGAAGTGGTTACAGGATGCCAGCAGCCTGGCAGATCAGCCCCAAATCCAGCATGTCCATTAGGCTGCTCCTGGCACCAGCCCAGAGCATCGAGGCACAAACAGCACCACTTTCTCCAAACTCGCTCCCATCTCCAGCCATTTACAGCTTAGAGACTTCCTGTAAAAGAACTGGGGTCTCTGTACTTCATATCCTTGCATGGAATTTTCCTTCATAAATTTATCCAATTACCTTTTGAACCCATTTACAATCCCATATCCACAACATCCTGTGGAAGGACATTCCACAGCTTCTCAGCTTTGTGCGTTTGTTTTGAGCTGCCAGGTTCTTGTCAGAAAAAAAAGAAAACAGATAAGAAACTTAGTTCCTTTATCACCTCTATTTACTTTTTCTTATGCCGTAATGACTTGTGATTTCTTTTACAGGCCCCCTCAATCTGTCTTGCAGTGGGAAGTGTCCTGTTGCCTGTATTTGTGCCGAGTGGATGCTGCTTCATACCTCCAATTCCCTGCCCTGCATTCCTCTTCTGCATTCTTTTCAAGTGAGTCTGTGTGTCATATTCAGAGGCTTTTGAGAAGAGGATGAAAGAATTCTAGAGCAGTGAGAACAAAGAGGCATGGTTGAAGGTAGAGAAAATTTATTTAGGGAAAAAACACAGGAAATAAAAGAAGATTCACTGTGATTCTACACGTTTGCAAGCAGAACTGTTCAAGCATTATTAAAAGAGATGAAATAGGGAACAAACTTTAAGATTTGTAGCAGAAATCAGTTTATTTTTCTGTGCCTTCATGCTTTACAGAGCTGAAATAATTTCAGTGCGCTCTGTTTCCCCCTCAAATGAGCATTTCACTGCAGTTTGTAACTTCCTACCTCATCTAAAAAGGGACACCCATGCTAGAGGCAGACACTAATGAGCCTCTGTATTCTAATTGTATGGATCTATTGAAAGAATAGGAATAAAGGCAGTGAAACAGATTGCAAAGAACTGGACAGTGGGTGGTGGTAAGGAGGCGTAAGAATGATTACTGGTCATTTTTCACTTTTAATGTTGTAGGAGTAATACCTGGAACTCAACTTTTATTTTCCAGTATTAAAAGCCAACTGGGATCTTCATTACTCACTTCCAAAAGTACCAAATATTCCTGAAACACCAGAGCAGCATTTTGATCTAGTACCCAGGTCAGGCTCCCCTCAGGTCCCACTGAAGCACTTTGGAGCTGCTGTTATAGGTGAAGTTGCTTTTCTCACCTTACCACCACTACCTGGCTGTACATGGAAACAGGGCACTGGGGGCACAGCAGGAAACAGATCCTGGCAGCACTTCTTTACTAAAGGGAAGCCCAGCTGAGGTCAGGTGAGGTCACTGCAAGTACAGTCCCCCCTTGGGGAAAACATCTTATATTAAA
Source organism: Falcunculus frontatus (assembly GCA_013398115.1). Taxonomy (NCBI): domain Eukaryota; kingdom Metazoa; phylum Chordata; class Aves; order Passeriformes; genus Falcunculus; species Falcunculus frontatus. Next base: position 466,697 of record VZRV01005410.1, on the reverse strand, counting down.
AACTGCTTCAAACCACACCCAGTCAGAGCCCTGCTCCTCTCTGGAACTGCTCCGAAGGTTTGGTCAGTCCAGACATGGACATTGTTTATTTGCTGCCACAAAAAGGGTTCTATTAACATTTTTGAGGAACTCCCCACTTCTAATCTCTGGTAAGCATCTCGAATACCAAAAACTGTATTATTTAAAAAAAAAAAAAAGACAAAAAGAAAAATCCCGCAGGAGGCACACAAGAAACATTCCATGTTATTGCATCCCCGGGCTGCAGAAGCCCACACAGGAATTCTAGATATATTTTTCCAGATCACAAATGTGCTTGTAAATGCTGTAAGTGGCATTTAAAATGTTGGCTTCCATTATTTAACAAAAAATCCCTGCAGGTGTCATTCATGAGAATATTTAAATGCTTGTAGTCTGCCACAGCAATCTCAATTTTTTTGTTGTCAAGTTACACCAAGCATATTTTAGATTTTCCTTAGAGGAAGATAGAGGAAAGGAGAAAAAGATATTCCAGTGCTATTCTAAATACATATATAAGAGCTTTCCTGCTTAAAAATTCACTTTCTAATTGAATTTTGGTGGCTGTAAAATTTTTGCCTTCTTTGTAAAATCCTTCTAATTTGGCAGAGTTATGAAGGTTTGAAGAGAAAACCCCAACTATGTTTATATTTTCAGTACATCATCTTAAGTGTTGATAAAGTCTAATATTTACTAAATACATTTCAGGACACTGGGAACTAGGGAAGGGGTATTTGCCCTTGATCATAGCAGGTCAAGACTGGAAGAAACACGAGGTTTTCCACATATGAGTGTACTTGAAAATAGGCACATAAATGGCAGAAAACCCACTGATATTTGCACATCATGTAACACTTCTGATATTTTAAAACTTTTCAGCATATATGACTTCATAAACTTAATGCTTCTATGAACAGCTACAGGCAGTGGAAATAAAACGAGTGCTGTGCTGGTTTGCAGTGGGAATTCTTCCCATCTCCCCACTGCCCACTCTGCATAAACCCATCAAAGTCTGATGCTCTGCCATGATTTCCCCACTGTAATCTGCTGCCTATTATTCTCTCAAACCCCATCTGCAGGTCATTTTTCTATCAAATGAGCTGGTTAAAATTCCTTCTCCCTTTTTATTTAAACCTAGGGGAATTTCAAATAGTCCAGCACTAACTGACAGGAATTTATTCTAACCATTATTTAAAATACCAGCAGCTTTGCATTGCTACAGCTTAACAGCTCTGATGGGTTTCATGCAGTCTCCCTTCACTTTATCTCCTCTGACACAGGCATTAGCATCCTGGGAGCCCAAGTGCGGTTCAGAGAGCCATTGCCTTTATTCCCTTTTAGGCTCAGACCTCTTTCCACACAGAATTTTGAGCATTACACAAACTTTCTACAGACAGAAAAGCATGTACTATGGTGAAAATAACTCTATAACAAGTAAAAATATTTAGAAATGTATACTAAAGTAAATCCTCTTTCCCTTTACAATTAAAGAAATTTTGAGGTGATTTTCCTTATGTAAGGGAAGCAAACTGATTATTCCCTGATCTTTGAGGAAGGCGATACTTAAGAGCTAAAATTCTGTGTATGCATTTTGAACCGAAGTTTCTTCCTCTACTAGATACCACTCTGAATGAAAACATCACACTCAGCACTTCCCTCCATGCCAGAGGGCTGAGAGGGAACATGACCTGGATAGGATTGCTTCCTAAAGCCTGTATTTAAAGTGATCTCACAGGGCACTCGGTCCCATGCAGACTGACTGGTTCCATGCAGGCTGCCGTGTACGCTCAAACTCTGCAGTCAAAAAGAAGCTGTTTAGTATATTTTTGCTGACTACAGCAAAAATATACTAAACTCAATATACTGTTGAGAACCTCTTGTAGGAAACCAACAGAATAGAAGACAATGGAACACTGTTGGCTGTGACGGGGCTTGCAAATAATAAGTTTAACACCGCTTATTTTTTCTTGTTTGTGCGATGGAAGAGAGGCAGATGAGAGGAGCACAATGGCTGACGCTATCACAAAATGCTTCCCTAAAAAACCACCTTTGGAGCACTGTGACAAAGCTGCCTGACCAAAGCATCAGGTGTCCGCACTTCACTGCTCATTGCACATACTTATTTGTGAGTTTCAGAAGTTACACTTAAACTACAGGTTCACGATTCACCACAAAAATCAATCACCCAAAACACCCAGTACACACATCAGGGTCCTCCTCCTCCTCCTTTTAGCAAAATGCCCTTAAGCTGTGGGTTTGTACGCTAAAGGAAAAGTCATTTTTCCTTTTTGAGCTCTGATCTATGCACAAGCTTACAGCTGTGCTGCAGCTTGTGCTTCTGAGGGAGAAGCCTCGAGCTGATACACACGGAGCAGTGAAGGCGTGAGCGATGCACACGTACCCAGCGCTAGTGCCACAGGTGATGCAGATAAGGACACTGCCTGAGGCACTAAGAGTGAACTCACACAAGGCCGTCCTGACAGATGAAAGACAGGATTCACTCCTTTCCCTGCCTCTGCTGTCAGCCATGCCCTTCTGCTTCCTCTTCCGTGCCCACCCACTCCCTAACACAGCAGGGCACTCTCTGCCCTTGCCAGGTTCTGCTCACGAGTTACTGCATGAAATCGGCTGCAAAGATCTGAGGTGGCAGCACCACTGTGGGTGGAGAGGAAGGGGAAGGGCAGCATGCTCAGGAACTGCCCTAGCAGCAAAAAGTTCTACATTGGATTATGTCCTTACAGAGACTTGAAGAATGCTCTCCCAACTGCTCTGCTCTAACTGGATCACTGCTGAAACCACACACTGGTACCTACACACCAACAACTGTGTAGCTGCAAGTTTGTCTCTAGCAGTATAGGAAAATAAAGGGAAAACCAAGAGGAATACTTGATCCACGAGGAATCCTTGTCTTCCTCATTTGCCCTGACAGACCCAAAGCTGAGTCAGCGGAGCAATGTGCACATGGACACGGAAGCTGCTGGTGTGGGTCAGGGGGCTGGTCCTGGTTCACAGGGGCTGCACAAAGGGTACCAGTGACCAACACTGCAGTTCAAGTACCACCTTTTACAGTGCTCCTCAAAGAGGCTGCAACCTGCAAACCTGGCTCACAAAAATTGCATCAGAAAAACCTCATTGCATGGAACTGCAGCAATCAAGTAGTTTTCCTGAACCTCACCGGTGTCACTCGTAGCAGTATGCTTTAATTTATCTCAGTAAGGACCTGACCTGGGTTAAATCAACACAGAGATATGAAAAATGAGACCCTGATGGTGTTTGTTGTCTCTTTTGTTGTGTGTCCCCCATTTACATATCATTTATTTTTAGGCAAGACCTTCATTTTTAGGCTGTGGCTCCATTATAACTTTTTCAGCAGGAGAACAAACAACTCCTACCTTTTCTCCCCCAGCTGTTTGTTCCCATGCCAGCCCAACCACCCAAGACCACGTGGGTTTATGCTGGCAGTTGGTCTTTCTGGCAGGATTTTCCTTCTCCAGCTGAATCACTTCCCTGGTTGAGTTCACCAACATGTGCTGGCATGGCACAGGAGACAGCATGGAGGGGAAAGGAATGACCAGGAAAGAACAGAAGTCAAGCTTTACTGGGCTGCACTGCCACCACAGATGCAATCCCAGCTTTCTGTTCTATGCATGAGATATGCTACAGAAACATTAAGAGATGGGAAAGAGTGATGTTAAAGTAAAGATGAGGGAGAGATACGGCAGTGACGAGTAGAGAGCAGATTAAGAGTAGCAGTATTTAAATGGTTAGATCTTGAGATGATATCTTTTACTCCCCCCACAAGTCACAAATTCTGAGTTCCATAGGAAATTTAAACACTTCACTTTGCCAATGCAAATACACTATTTGATAGCAGTCTTCAGAACAGTGCCATACAAAGTTGCCCAAACTAATGATTTACTACTCAATGCCCAAAAACATTTCTAGGCTTTGTTAAATTCCAAGTTTGGCCACATTATCCTCCCAAAAGTACAGAAAGAAATATCTCTTTTGTCAATAATACCATTACTGAATGGTATCATTCCAAAAATCCATGAAAAGAAATATCAACTTGGTTAGACAGCAGAGTTCATGAAAATGCCTTAATTTACAACAAAAAGTGGCTTTGGAAGAAGATGGGGATGGGCATGGATTTAAGTATTTTGTATTTTTGGAGACAATATGCTTTGGTGTTTGCAAGAATGTTCTTAGGGATGCCAAAGTGCTGGCTGAGTTACAGCAGAGCTGAGCAATATCCTGGCAGTTGCTCCAGGAGCAGTGAAGGCCGTCCGAGGCCATTACACATCAGCAGCCCGTGAAGGGAAGGGTTTCCCAAATTTCCAGTGACTGCTGCAGTCCACCAGGAAGGGGGATGGGGACAGCTAGCTGCCTGAAAGCCAGGCTGTAAGAAAGCCCTTCCCAGTCCTCAAATGTCCATTAGCTCAGAAACCAAACATTTCCATAATTCTGTGCTTCTCAGAAGGGCTGTGTGGCCCACAGCTAACAGGTATGAGTTACTTCGGCCTAGGAAATACCTAGCAATAAATCTAGGCAGAAATCCTTCAGTCTCATCTAAAGTTCAGCATTAAAGGGACTCCAATGAGACATCTGGACATCGTGACAATCTTGCAGAAGCTTTGCAGAACACGTTTGACTGCTGAGCTGCACAATGATAAACATGGCTGACAAGGAAAACCAGAGACAGACCAGCCCAAATGCCCCACATCTGTTAGACACCTACAGCCACTTTGCCAACACATCAAACCAATAAACACTGAATAAACATCAGCATTTAGCCCACCATCTAAGTTGTGTTGTCCAAAAAAGTGGTCATAAACTACCGAGTTTTATGCTAACCCTAAGTTTTGATGACTAATCTGGTTCTTTTATTCCAGCAAACTGAAAGTACAATGGAGATAGTGGTTGATTGCATGCTGGAAACTACAGCTCTTCTGTGAACTAATCCTCGGGATCTCAGCAGTTCTAAGCAGACAGAGGGGGAAGGTCCCATGCTTATGACTCATGCTACCATTTTTCTCTCCTATTGTTTTGCAAATTCTCTGCTTAATCTAAAATTCATTTCAACTAGAAACTTCCAGGCTCAGCGGAAACTTGAAGATAATATATTCCAAACAAGTGATGCTTCAAAAGGGTGTGGATCTACAACCCTTTAAATCAATCTGAACCTGGGCTGGCACGGCCCTGCCCTTGTCACTGGCTTCTGAGCCTCTGCCCCTTCCTGTGCTCGCATGATCCCACAGAGAGCAGATCTGGGAACTGACCGAGCTGGAAACCAAGCCAGTGTCGCCACAAGGAGCCAGAGGGAGTGGGAGTGATACAGGACATGTCACAAGATAAAGTTGTGGCAATCCAGATTTAGACAGGCCTAAGTGGAGGTGTACCACTAAGAGTTATTAATCATCCTAAACGAGCCATGTCTTGAAGGAAATGGGCATTCTGAGCTTTGGGTTTCATTTTAAGGTATTGATTTATGTCCCTAAAACATTTTAAGTCTGTACATTAGCAGAAAAGTTATCCTACATATACTGGTAATATATTCTCTTAATGGAATACATAGTAATGAAATTTTGTCTCACTAGATCTTTAAGAGCAGATTCAAACTTCAAGGATTATGAGTTCAGGCAGGATAATGCCCGTTTTCTCTGCCTGATGGCTGGCAGTAACACTTTGAAGCTGGTTTGGATAATAAGTAGGATACCACAGTAGCCACTCTCAACTCCAGGAAACTTTTCTGCTTCATTGCTTTAGCTTTGTTTAACAGCCCATTTTTGAGTGGTAAAACAGTAATAGAAATGGCAATATATTTATGAAGACACGCTAAATAAAACTGTATTGCTTTTACAAGAATACACTCCAGATTATATCAAAGTTATAACAAAAATCTCATGGGTCTGCAAGAACAGCGAGAGAACTGCAAGACAGGATTCCATAGGCTTCCCAATGACAACTTTTCATGCTGGGTACCCCACGGCACGAGGCCAAACACACTTTCAGAAACTAATGCACCGAGTGTCAAATCTTTTAACATCACCTTTCTACGCAAAGCATTTCCATCAGCCTACCACCCTTTTCCAGACAGGGAAATTCCCACCAAGTCATCAATAATACATACAGGCAGCCATCAGTCCACCTACTAATGAGCAGTTTTAGCACACAGCACCTATTCAGAGAAATCAGGCCTGGAAGATGAGAGCATAGCCCTTAATAATTTACAAGACTCATTAACCTTATCCCAAAAGACAAACAAAAAGAATGCGATATCTACTCAGATTTCCAGAACAAACCAAGATACAGCATTTCAGAAGCCATTAGGATCTATCAGTCAATAAATACTCTCCAAATGTTCTTCTGTGGAATAACCTGTCAGCCAAAGAACCATCCATCTCTAAAAGCCTGTATTATTAGAGACACAACATCAGGAACCTTAAGAAACTTACACTGCTGAAAATTAGATCGAAAAGGTTTGAAAATTATTCAATATGGCAAATGCTAAAAATCTTTAGAATTTGCTATTTTAAGTAGACAGAACCAGTCTAGTCTGGTTCTGCACAGAATAAATACCAGCCCTTTACAAATGTCAAGTGTGCCCAGGGACAGAATTCACATCCAACATCAAAACACTCACTTTGGCAGCACAACACAGAGAACCAGGAACAGGGGGAAAGACAGCCCATGGTCTTGTCCTGGGACTAAACACTCGGTTCTGTACCTGGCCAAGCAGGTGATCCATATTCCCACCAGGCATTAGTTACACAGGGCAATACAGGGATTGGTAGGAGTATCTGGGAAGGAATTAACCATGATGCAGTTTGGTCTACTTGTGACGGCCAGATCTGCAGTTTATACGTGAAAAATCAACAAAACCAACCCTAACACAAATTGCTTGATTTTCTTGGTGTCTCCTACTACAAATAAACACCTTACTGCTATAAAACTGCTTTTCTCTCTGCACAAACACCCAGTAGCCATGAGGGTTTGCCTCCAGAGGGAAGCTCTCCAGTTACATGTCCTCTTGTATCTGATCCCACACTCGGTTACCATATTCCTGTGCCTGCTTTGAAGTCTTCCTAAAGGAGATAATCTAAATGCTGGAGGAGCTGGCTGGAACACCCAGTCATGCTCTGTGGGAAAGGAGGAAGTCCTGTGATCTTCCCTGGCTCTGCTAAGCAGGTGTAGGAACATGAACTGGGAAGCTTTAGGTGCTCCACCTCGTTTCTCACTTCATTTACACTGATCATGTGGGTCTTGGAAGAGATTTTTTCCAGACATCAAAAATGAGCTGCTGTACCTTCCCTTCCCTATCCACATGACCAGTGAACTCTCCCTTCCACCTACAAAATCAACACGCAGAACTGCTACATGATATAGGATAAAAACACTTAAAAACCAGATGTGCTTCTTAAAGCCCATGCCTGTGTCATTCCTTCAAAAAGCAGAACACAAACCACCATTTTACTGTCAATCTGTCCAAAATGACAGCAATTAAGGAACATGCTATTTCCCTAATTACAATTTCCTTTATTATAAAATGCCCCTTTACTCACAGCAGTTTCTATTACAAGCAGTGAGGCACAGCCCTGCTCTGCCTTGTCACAGCTGAGTGTGTCTGACACTTGTTCTTTCCTAAAGCTCTCCCTTACCACATTAACACCTTCCCCTGAAGGCTTTCCCACAGTGGGCCATATCACAGGGAGTGTTCAACTGTTTGATAACATTTTGGGACTACAAGGAGAAAAAACAGCACTTAAAATAAACCAGAAGAACCATGAATTAATTAAAACAAAGAATGGGTAGCGATACATTCCATAAATAGTCAGTGCTGATAGAAATGATCAAAAGAATAATCGTCATCTTCCTGTAAACAGTGTTTTTACCGAGGTTTCATATTGAATATTCCTTTGAAACAGGACACAAAGACCAAGGAATAGGTGGTATCTTTTCAAACTTTCTTTTGCAAGTAGAGTGCATCCTTAATGTGTAAACCTAATTAAACTCAGAACAGCTAATTCCAGGCAGTAAAAAACTCCCCCTCTTCGAAGAAAGGTGATCTGATAGGGCAAAATTACTATTTCAGTGCATGATCTGGGACATGTTGAAGATTAAATATTAGCAGCATATGGTCATGGAAGGAAAATAAAAAGATGGCATATTCACGAATACAGTTTTTCCTTCTGCTTTCATGAGGTTACATCAAGTTCATTATATATAAAAACTTAAATACTTCAAAATAAAAATTTGTATGTATTAACTTGTCAGCCCAACACAACAGTGTCTCAGCCTATAAATAGCACTCCCTGACCTACACAGTTCTGGCTAAATAAACATTATCCCTGTTTTAAAAGAAAAAGATCCAGCTCTGGATGATCTGCAGTGTGACTGAGGCCAGTCTCCTGACAGCATTCCTCAGCTGGGGCACTCACCCTGTCACACCTCCTGAGATGAGCATGCAGAGTTAGGGTGAGCAGCGGATGAGGTATAAATACTGTAAGAAAAGCAAGTATTGCCAGAATAACACGGGTATTGTGAACAGTAAGACATCTCTGAGGCTACTTTTAATCAAAATGAAAACCAGTAACTGGTGCCATTTATCTGGACACATGTTCAGTGGTGCCATATTTCAGTCCCAACACGCCTTTCTTCCACAGCAAAGTGCTTTTCTAATATCCAGAAGTAAAAGAATTTTTGAAAGACCATTCTGTCTCCAAAGAGACCATTAGGATCAGTTTTCCATTCTAAACAGAAATTCCTATCTTCTCAAACAGCTCCAGCTCCTCCAAAATAACCAAACCATCCTGAGCTTTCTTGCGTACTCACCTGCCAAAAGCAACAAACACTTCTAAAGGAGGAACAGCAGAAAACCGAGAACTATTCTTTAATGGCAGTGAAGTTGGAACGAGTGAAAATTATTGTTGCTTTTCCTGGAATGACAATTACCAATGGTCTAGCCCAGAAATTCTCTTTTTTTTTAAAATCAGGCTAGTAAGATGTGCTGCCTTTCCCCATTTGTTTTTTGTCAAAGATCTTTAAAGATCTGCTACCTGCAAGTTAGAGATTATCTATGTTAACGCTTTAAAGATTCACATTTGTACATGTGAATGTTATCCAGAATTTTCTAAATCAGTATTTCCCAAAGTTTTCATGTTTCCACCTCAAAGTCTCAGTCCTCAGTAAATTTTATTTGCACATCCCATTATAAAGTTTTTAAATTAAAATCTTAAGGCAACACAGTCCTGTGAGGCATTTCCTAACACAGTGATGGGCCATAAACACCAGGTATTTTGTGGTACATGCAGTCAAGAAATGCACATACCATATCTGCGTATTGAGAACGGGCTGTAATTATCCACCAGACCATCTCACACCTTGCCCCTTTCCCAGCCTGCACACTGCTCAGCAGGGATCTGTGCCCTTGGGAACTTTATTTTTCACACACACTTCTCTCCTCGGGCACTAAAGTTTTAGAAGAACTTTCTCATTCATAACAGGTCAGAACATTTTGCCTACGGACCGCACACAAAATGCTCAACTTGACAGCTCGGGTGTTTTGGAGGCTGCTAAGATGCTGCTGTATAAATGACAAAGGCCACGGTACTTTCAGCGCCCCTCCAGGACCTGCCCAGCTGAGAATGCCAGAATCCCCTCTCTGAGTCCAGCTGAAGTGGGAAATAGGGTTACCAAAGCACATTTATTGTCCTGAAAGTTACAGCACGAGCACATTAACTCACAAGGTGCACACAGAATACAGGACATAAGTTATGCCTGAGGAGCCCTGGGTTTTCTTATAGACAGGTGAGAAAGATTACATGGACAAATTACTCTTTCAACTGGCCTTCAGGTCAGTAGTTTTCAATACTAACTTTTTATTAGATACTTCATTAAGTTATTGACAGTCTTTATTTTCCTTTCTGAAACTGCGGAGATTTAATTTATTTTCTTAACAGGACAAGGTATGCATTCCCCGAGGGTCTGAAGTCACTTCATTGCTATAGATTAATTTTCTCTAATCTTACTCCTTTATAACTCATTCCTCTGTTCAAAGAGGTTTTCTCTCCCCATGAAAAACTAACATAACATCAAAGCTGCAATGCTGTGCTTTTCTCAGTAGTAAGAGAAAATGATATGCGAGATACCGAATTTTTTATACTGGAATTTTGAATGGTATCTTGTGATATAATTTATGGCAAGAAACCTTACAGAACTTCGAAATTTTCTGTTTTTTATAATTTGCAGTTACTGCATATAGCAACAAACTGAAATATATAAAATATATACCAACTTGATAAAAAAATCCAATGTTAAATTCTCCATTTTAAACATAACACAATGTAAACTCCTCTGCAAATGCCAGTCTGTCTACTGTAGACACAAACAAGCTCATCTCTGTTCTTCTGCCTCTCTCCTCTGTTGAAGTAAGCACTGAATTCAAATAGGAAACATTCTGAAGCACAATTGTTGAGCTGCTCCCGAGGGATAGTTACAGCTTCATGGCTTACTCACTCCAACTTTCCATTTTGTTAATAACATAGCTGAATAAAAATGATCTGATGCTACTTGTGCATTCATTTTAATGAGTCCCTGGAAAGACTCCCCTACAGTGGAGCATGCCCAGATCCCCCGAATCAGAGGGAAAAGTTCTGCACAAAGATTAGAAACATCTTCAGCTTCCATGCATCAATAACATCTTTTTGCTTCTGAATCCCAATTCTGCTCTGAAGAAAAAGAAGTTTTAGAGAAAGTTTCATAGTTAAATATGAAAATCAGTGCCTGAGCTAACATAATCCCCCAACCCCAGCTTCCCCTTCCAAATCTTAGCATATTAATCTCCTTTCCTTTTAGCTGCTCCAGTTCTTGCATAACAATGCCATTTCCTGAATTCAAATCTCCACAAATAAACCCTAAAGCTGAATAATACAGTATTAAGCCCTATGAATATTCCCTTAAGCAGGGCATCCTTAAAAAACTGGGCTACACTGTCAAAATTCAGCATCGTTTTCCTCGTACTTTCAGGGTAAGAACAAGAAGCACTGCAGCAGCCAACAACCTAAAAATCCTACTGAAACATAAAACTTCTACCCTCTGCAGAGGAGATTTTTAATAAGCTACTAATGCTTTGTTTAAATCCTCATCCCTCCATGCAGCAGTCACTTATCTCTCTGTGGATATGTAATTTCCACAGGCTCACAGGGAAATCCTGGACCGGTGTTTTCAGGGGAAGGAAAAGCACACTGCATCCCCACCTTCCTGTACAGCCCCAAGCCACACACCTTTCCCAAGTGTTCAAACTGTCAGTGCTCAAACGTTAACCTGAACAATTATTTCTGCAATATGAAAACCTTAAAAGTATTTTACCTAAGAAGGACGCTCAGCTTTGATTTGCCTGCTCTCTCAGTTTTGATCTGTTCCTTTCCTAGTGCAAATGCTCACTAGAGGCTAAAAAGGTGTGTAATTACTGTGTTCAGGGTCCAACCTGAGCACAGGCTGGAGACTCTCTGCATTAGATATTATCCCAAATGAGCTCTCTCAAGTGTGACTTGCTGGATGAGGAGGATGGCAGCTGACGGCAGTGCAGATTGTACACGGACATGGTCCACAGAACACTTTTCACTAAAAGTCCGTCTCAAGCAAGGTAAAAAAAAAAATCATCTTGAAGAGCAACTGCTACAGGGGAAAAATGTACTGGACTTCAGAGGACAAAATTAATTCACAATCAAGTCCATTAAAGCAAACTATTCATTATCACTGCTTTATCATCCACTCAAGACCCACGAGATACCTTTTCTCAAAGGGGTTGGAGAATACAAACAGTATTACTAAGAAAAGATTAATTACCTGTTGTAGGCTAAACATTTAAAAAATGTCTTTGCAGTAATCCCCGGTGAAAAGCACTGACTGGCATTCAACAGGAGAAGACAGTGTTTCACACATTGAAATTAGACAAGTTCATTACACAGGGAACAAGAAGGAAGGAACTGAGAAACAAAGGGACATAATCTCTCAACTTAAACCATTTTTAATCAGCCACACGGCAATATGCACACAGCCCTGCCCCTGCCTGATGGAGCAAGTGCTCAGTACCTTTATCAGCTCAAATATTCAGTGCAGCAAGTGAATGCTGAGCCTGGAGCATGCCTTGGCAAGATGAAATGCCAAGCAGTGAAAAGAGCTGAGCCAAAACCACTCTGTGCCAGTCCAGCCTAAGCAGTGCATTCCTAAGGAAAGAAGAACAGAAACCAATGCAATTTTTAAAAACTGATCCTGGAAATTTATAAACCAGGAAACAGACTCACAGCTCTTGAGTGGTGCCACCATCACCAGCATCTTGTCACCTCCCTTCCCATGCCCTCTAAGATAGGTTCTCCAAAATGAATCTGAAAAATGAACTGAAATGGAAGTGAAGAATCTAGGATGACAGACTAGATCTTATGGTACAGTTATTTTAGGGGAGAAAAAAAAAAAAAAAAGGAAACCTGAAAACAAAATCACAATTTAATCCATCACATTTCAGCTCACTGTGTCACACTGACACCTCTAATTCCAGTATCTTACAAGTCTAGACATCTGTCTTGAACTTTTAATCTGAAGCTAAAAACTGGGCAAAATTTATGCAGTATGAATACAGCAGTGTACCAGACTCAGCGAAGAAGAGTCGTTTTTACATTGCTGAAGTACAAGACATGTTTACAGGGTACTCTGCTCCGAAACACCCACATTTATTCAGTAGTAAGTTTACTCACAAAACGATCGATTACTCCCTACTCAATTACATTTAAAGCAAAGCTTCTGGAGTTTTGTTTTTCTCTTTAAATAGTACGGAAGCAGCTGAGCCATCCTGAGCCCATCTGCATGTTAACAAAACATTTCTGAAGGTGCAGATTTACAATCTGTGTAAGAAGATAAAAATCTGCACTTTGGTCAAAGGGACTATCCCTGCACTTCTCCGGCAGCTGTAGCTGATGAAAGTGCTTGTGGGTTGTGTAATCACCCTGATAGATGTGCTTCCTAATCTGGCTGGAAGCTAATCCCCCACACAAGAAAATTTCCAGCCAGATTGGAAACTTCAGCTTCATGCTTTTCATATTACTTCAGTTCAAGATTATATACAAGAGGCAACTCTAATTTCCTAGCATGTCATTGCACTTTTTTTTTTGATAAGTTATTTCTGATCATGGAAACCCATTTAGAGAAAGGCTTTTCCAGAACTGTGGTAATTCTGAGGTAAAAAGTTGAGTTGGGCACGGTATAATAACATTCACAATAAACTCTAACACTTACTCCACTGGATTAATTTCCTATAAATTGCATGTCCATATTGGTACCCTAAGAAAATGAAGTTTATTGCTATGTGCCCTCTCTTAATATCTACCAAGCAAATAAAAGGAGGGTTAGACCTACTGTGTCTTAAACTCTACAAGTTTTGGGGGGGGCAAGTACCACCTAGTAAACAAAGACTGCTGAGGAAGGCTTGACAGTTCAAGTTCTGTCCTGGGCAGAGGTGACAAAAAGGCCACCGAGGGATGCACTGGGTGTGACAAGGGGATGGTGGGGGCAGAACAGACCAGGACAGGAAAATGAGGAACCAAAGGGAAAGTGTACTGGAAACTAAGCTCTCTCCTCTACTCAGAAATGGTTAAAAAACCCCTACAAGCCCCAGTTTTCCAAGAACTTGTTTTCTGCCCCAAACTGAGAGGACTAAAAACATTTTTTCAAGGAAATTCGACATTCCACAGCTTTTTTTCAGTGTTGTGCTTACACAAAGTGATACCACTACACAAAACAATCCAAAGTTAACAGGTTCCACAAAATATATTTCAACTCATTTGGAGAAAAAAAGGGGGAAAAGGCGTAAAGTAGCTCAGGACAATTAATGCACTTTTATGAATTGTTTTGGTCATAAAACTGACACTTTTCACATCAAAAACATCTATCCACCTTTTCCAAACATGAACAGACTTTTATTTCCACCATAAATCTTTCCACCCTAACACTGAATATTTTCCACTGACCTCAAGGGCTTCCACTTCCCTGTAAGTCCCAAAAGGATAATCAACAGCATAAAAGCTCCAGCTGAGCAGATACCAGATCCATTACTGTAGGATGCACTGGATAACTGATCCATAACTATAAAATATTTATCTACATTTGGCATGTGGCTATCAAACACCATCAAGCTCATTAGGCAGTTTGGTCCAAGGACACATTTCTTGCAAGAATTATTCCAAGATTTCACAAGAAGCTGGGTATGTTTTCAATCACTACAGCTTATTTAGAACATAATCTATAGAAGAAGAATTAATTTGCAGATCACATAATCAAAACGTTCTGACAGAATCACCTCATTAATTCCTCCCTCCTACAGACACAGAGTAAAAGTCACAGGAAAAAATGCTCACACTGTTTTAAACTGGTCACTTCAGCTTTGGTTTGGTTTTTTTTTCACCCTGAATAGAAAAATGGAAGTTATTTTCCTAGCCTGGCAAAAGCTTGTCTCTCGAATCCACATTAATAGTTGGCTTTCAGTTTTGAAGATCAGATTTGATTAGTTCTCTGAACAAAATCCAAAAATCAGCAGTTAGTCCCTAATCTTTCTTCTTTTGGGGAGTGATTTTGTCCCTTTTTCCCCAAGCCTCTCACAGAAAGGATGCAGTCACTACCAGACACAGGATTCCAGACTGGCATTTTTTTATGTGGCTCTGAGTTTGGACTGAGTTATTAGAGTAAGAGATTCACTAAGCCCATCTCCCATATTAGCTAAGTTGAACTTGTTGGAAAATGACAATTTAGCACCTGGAGGCAGGTAGAAACCGAATTCCTCAATATATGGATGAAGGACAACCCATTTCTATTTATGTGTAACCAAGGAAGTGAAGAAAAAGAATAGCAAGTTACCAAAATACAACTGCTGCACTACATTATATAAACAAATATTTACAAACCTAGTCAAATTTATTTGTTAATATGTGAATGTATTTGACACATCAGAATGAAATCACTAAATTATCCTGCCAAAATGTTTTGGAGACAAAACTCTACGAGAAGCTGGTGGTAAAGCAGACAGGCTTTTTATTCTGCTTTCCATTAATAATGCAAACCCAGCAAGACCAACCAGAGACTGCAACAAGTTACAGCCTCACTTGTTACAATGAACCATTCCCAAGACTACAAAGATAATCAAAATCATCTGATGGACAATGTAACCTGGGAGAAAGGGTGGTTTTGAAGGCAGGGATTACAGCTTGACAAGTTTCACTTTTGTCTGTAAACAGCAGAGGGGAACAAGTCAAAGATACCCCAAGAAGTGGTTTTCTAAGTTCCTAAAAATAAACAAATCTTTTCTGTTGTACTCCTAATTCCATGAAGATGAAACTCCTAAAATTCTGAATTGTTTTAAACTCCCAAAACCTGAACAAAAATGATTTTTCCAGAACTGCAACACCACTTGCAATATACTCAGAAGACAAATTCTGCTCATTTTCCAGCATTAAAAAGCAGATGTTCTTCCGTGCATTAACGACACTTGATTATAAAATAAATTTATCCTCTGTGCAAAGAGGAGTGAACATAATGGCTCCCTGAAGGCACAGCTTCGAGGTATGAGGGCTATTAGTTCAATTTCTTTCTCAAATGCTGCAGAGAAGGATGACAGAAAGAAAGCTTCCAGTTGTGATTCTCCTAATCCGCCTGGTCCGTGGATGCCTTCACTCCAGATTTCCCTAATAAGCTCTATTACAGCACAACCCTGCCCTGTCCTCACAACACACAAACTGCAATCTGTGTGGTCTAGTTAGAATAGTTCAGGGAAAGCATTTTGGGTTTCCAATGATTATTTTTTTAAAACCTGGGATAGCAAGAGAAGGTCATTTCATTTAAAGAACCCACAGGAATCTCAGAACATTTCAAATATTTTTATTTGTGTGTGAAGATAGACATTTGTGTGGGATGTCGAGGGGAAACTTTGGGTTTATATATTAGTTTATTCGGGCAGAGGATGATTGCTGGTTTCCTACCAGTGTTTTTGCTAAATTGCTTTGCTAAACTTTCTGTAGTATTGATTACCTGTTAAAAATTTAACGTATGCAGTTAATGAAGCAGAAATAACACAGCAATGTAATCAGTCAACAGCAAAAATTATCAAAAGGGGAAGCAAATCTGTGTTGTTTGGGAGTGGGAGAACAGCAAGTACCACTGGTACATTTAAATAGCAGAGATACATTGAGGGAAATACATTTGCAATCCAGCATGTAAGAAGGAGGAAGAAAACCAGGAAGAAGCATAAAGGGCAGAGGAATGAACAGAATGAAGGGTGATTAAGTAATAACCCATGCAAAGAGGACCATCTTGGAAAGATCTGCTCTAGCTGCTAAAAATTCTTCTGCAAAGAACAGATAGCCTTTACAACAGTCCGCAGACTTAAAATTCAAAGCACGCTGCGTCACTAAGCCCAAGTCCTACAAATAACTTTATTTTAACCACATCCTATAGGCTATGTTTAGCCCATAAATGTTTCATTGCATTTTCCAACAACCAGTTACTGGCTATACCTTCAACTTTTTCAAATAAAAGCATCAGAAATGTGCACAATGTGGGAGCATGGGTACTGAATATTTTCTTTTGTGACAAACTCGACTTGGAACACTGTCACCTCCCCACCCAGCTTCTCCCAAATCTTGCTGCTGCTGTTCCGAAGATCTGCTGCTCCACAGGCACCTCCCCACTCCAGGTGCTAAGCCCACAAAGTTTCCATGGCCTGCTTTCCAGTGTAGCCCTATGAACCTATTTTCTGCACAAATGAGAGAGCAACACATTTGTGATAAGCAGATGGAATGCAATATGGCCAAGGGGCTGTAAAAAAAAAAGTCTGACATAACTCATTCCTGCTGCTGCTGACATCCTTCTGTATAGCCACAGGTTGAACTCAGTAAACAGAAACTCAGCTAAATAAGCACTTGCCTCATTCCCATTTTTTCTGGGACCCACTTCTGGACAGAGGTACATGAGTACATGTGCTAATGCAGCATGAAACCAAGAGACAGGACAAGAGGTGCAAGCAGCTCTTTAAAACGGCTTGTGCAAGACATCTGCCAAAACACTACTGTGATCTGAGGGTTTGGGTAACAATTAAGGATTACATGGGGGGGAATCCCAAAGCCATTCCCTCCTCTTCTGGCCCCAGAGCGCACTCTGTTACCTTCTCACATGCCTCAGGATAAGCTCTTTCAGGGACAAAAAGCAATATAAATCTTTAACAGAAGTTATGGTTAAGCAGAATGAAGAGTTTACTGTAATTTCCTAGTGTTAAATGCAGAGACGCTGCACAGGTCCCTCTCTCTCAGCGTGTTCCTGGTGCCAGTGTGGCTCCCTCCTGTGTGCTGGTCCTGATGGTTATGAGCCTCATCACTGAGCCAATTTGAATTGCAAACCCAGGGTCAAAACTGTCCTTTCTTCACTGCAGTAACTCTGTTGCTTTAACAAGTTGACTCAAGTTCAGTGGAGGGCCCACAGGTGCTGGTGGCAGGGGAAGAAGCAGAAGCAGCTGGGGAGAGGAGGGAAGATGGGAGGAAGAGCTAAGCGATTATTTTTGGATTAATTTAGGTGCTGTTTCATGCTACAGCTGAGAGAGGGAAAGGAAATAAGACTTATAAAGAGAAAAGTACTGCTGCAGGGTAATTAAGACCTAGGAGTAAACATGCCAAATGGTGTTTGCCACATGACAACAAACAAATGTGAATCAGTGCTGAGCAGAGGAGGGAATGTTTTCTCTCCTATTCAGGAAGCACTTCAATTGTTTAGGAAAGGTGTGAGTCATTAACTCTCGCACGTACAAGTGAGACATCCAAAGCTATAAATACTTGACATACTTCAAGGGCTCTTTGGAATGGAAGAATGGAAATCTATATGTACTTTTTCAAAATTACAGGAGCGTGAAGCCATGCATCATTTCACAGATTTTGATTTGTTGTGTTTAGGCTCCTCTGAATTGCATTACCCAAGCATGACGAGCTCTAACCTTGAAAGGCCCTGCTTTCCTGCTTCTGATGCTCTGGGTAGCTAAACAGCTCTTTGGGATAAAAGATGAGAGGCGCACAGGAATTGACGGAATGCTATTTTAATGCAGCACTTTTGTATGTCTCAATTGGTAGCTGATCACAGCCACTAAGCAAAATTACCTTTCTGATGGCAACCAAGAAGCTCATGGCAACAGTCACATGCCATAAAAACAACCCTCCTCCTCTTTGATTTCGCATCTGCTTGTAGGACCTCAGCATGAAGGCAGTAAGGAAGTTTTACTGCCATCTTGCAACATTGACTTTTATGGATTCTTCAGACTATAACCCACTGAAGCTTTTCTTAATCTATTTCTAACTCCTAACATAATTTATTACTTTTAGACACAGGTAAAAAGGCTGGTTGGACTTGAGCAGGGTTTTCATTCCCAGCTGAAACCCACCACAGTAACACCAGTGCAGTGGGATTATCAAGCCATGGCAAAGGACTCGGCTCCTGGGCTAGATTTAGCCAGTCTGGCAGCCTAATGGCAAATATTAGTGTAATAATCCAAGTATAGATCCTAGTCCTTCAGATATGCAGCTTTAACATTTTTCCCTATGAAAGTCATGAAGTTGAGATGGTATTAAACGCCTACACAATCCTTCTAAAGAAAAACATGTTTTTTTCCCATGATGTGTTCTTCAAAATGATTCTTGCACTGCCTTTTACCTTGGAGATAAGGGATTCCAAGGAATACTGATGGACTGTACATGATCACACTAGAGGCACCTTCCAGAAGGGAGTCATGAAATACCCCAAGAGTCCTGGCCAACCCAAGTTCAGGGAGGAAATGCATTACTCCACAGTGACTGACAAACTCCTGGGAAAATTGCACAACAGGAAGAGGGTAAAACAGAACTTAAGTTTGGACGCACATAAGAGTCATTCATTTACCCCAACCCCAAATCTCAGAACAGAAATACAAAACAGGAGCACAAGAACAATGCTTGGCTTTATGTAAGCACATGGAAAGTATGATTTTGCAGTATCATAAATATTTAATTATACTTCTAAGGATAACACTAGTTACATTCTTAATTCAAATTCCTTTAAAAATTCCCATTTAAAAAACTCCTTAGAACTATGCTTCTATTTTCCTTAATTTAATAAAAAAATATGAAAAATATTTCTATGAAGAAACTATTTTCTCCCAAACACATCTAAGTTCTTTTGTCCTCAAGACAGATTGATCAGGTATTCTTACAAGCCAACTGACCTGTAAAACCTTTGATGAAGAGTTTTTAGAATGTAAAAGTCTGACTGCCCAGCCTATGGCTGACTTTAACATGCTGCAGTTTGCATTTAACTGGTGCTGCATCCCACCCAACTTCCTTAAGGTTGGGAAACCAGTGTAGTATGAGGTGATATCCCTTCCTTTGCTAGAAAGTTCCCAGTTTTAATTAATTCACTCGCTCAGTGCAGGCTTTCAGTTGTTGCACACTTGGTATTACAGTCTTTTCAAAGTGAGTAACTTTCTATACATTCAATAAAAACGTCCCACATTTTAAAAACCTGCAAGTCTGAAACAAATATTCCCACTTATTGCTTCAGAGCAAGTAAATCAAGAAACAGAAGCTCATCATGAAAGGTTCTGCATGCCAGAGCTGCCCAGACTGCAGTTTGATAACACAGACCCTCACAACTACAACTGCAGTGTTCTGTTGATGTATTTGTGCAGAGTCACCAGGGCAATGCTGACAATTCATGTAATAAAAGACATTGAAAGAAAAATTAATTACCTTGTACTGTGCCATTGGTGCATCTTCTCTCCTCTATCATCCCAGGAAGCAGAAGCAAACTGCTCCTTGCACTGAGACCTGCCCACAGTTACCTGGGTCTGAAGGACACGGAGGCTTAAAGAGCTGCTGCTGTGAAGTCACGAGCTACATTTGCAGCACAGTTCATACAGTGGTTCTCTAACATGGCAGCAGTAAGAAAAACATTAGTTTGTCTCACTTTCAAGAAGTCTAAAGTAGCAGTAGGGCTTTCCAGCCTGGAATCACAAATCACTTAGCACTGTGCAATTTAAGAAGGATCTAGGGGATGCAGGTTTTCCACAGCAGGGCCCCGTCAGGCTGTGGAGCCAGGCAGCAATCTGCCCTGATCTCCCTGAACATGCATCCTTGGACTAAAATGCACAGAATGGAAAAAGCTAAATATGCAAAGGAAGAGACACACATGTATAAACACATCTAAGTGTTTCAGAGAAATCGTTCCTGAAAGTGTCATTCAAATGAAGGCATCATACTGAAGTGATTGTTCCCAAAGAAACATAGGCCAGACGTCCCTTCTGGGGTCACTCAGCAGAGGTTCTGTCCCCCAGGGGGGCACAGCCAGCTGCTGCTCCTCAGCCTAACAACTTCTGTCTTAAGGAAGGGGGTTGACATTTTACCACCGCATCCACATATTCTTTTCTCACATAACCAGACATCTGAAGAACGGAAAAAACCCCACCTCATTTGTGAGTGGGCTGAAGGTACCAGTCAAGAAGTAAAAACTTGCTCTTGTCATTTGGAGTGATTTATCAAGCTGCTGTCTCTCAGCAAGAATATGGAGAATGCCTGTGCAAGCTCACTGCGGTGTAAAGGAAAACAACTTAGATTTAAGATGTTTAAATCCCTAAGTAAACAAATGAGCTTCATTCTGTACTGAAATGTAGTAAGAGGTACTGCAGCTCTGTCCTGCACCGTGGAGGCAGGGGCAGTAACCTGTAGCTGAGGGATGACTGACAGGTAAGGGACAATGTCCCCTTCATGGATTCCAACTTGATCTACAAAGAATTTATCAGTCTGTGTCAACTGAGTGCTGAACAGAACTGAAGGACCTTGGCTGGCAGGCCTAAGGACTTCATAAGTTTCTGAACCAAAAATAAAATTACCAATGTACGAAGCATTCTCAAAAAATTTTTGTTAACCCAATTTTTTTTTTTTTGGTAAGTACATAGCCTCATTTTTAGAAATAGTAGCGGCAATGAGACACACACAATGGTCAGCAGAACGCATCCACAAGAAATTTTTGGGAACATATCAGTGTTCCAGGCTCTCAGTTCTGCCCCATTCCATTTTCTCTTTGATGTCAGTAAGTTATTCATCTTACTAGCTCAAGCTTTATCTTTTGATCAAACTTTTGTAATGCATAATTTGGAAATTAGTTTCTTAGAGGGACAAGAGCTGTCAAATCAGATCAACCCCAACAAAGTGGTAACAGCTTAGGACAAGTCAGAGCCAAAGTTGGAATTTCAGAGCATACGTGCAAGTTATTATTTTCTAAAAACCACAGT
Organism: Falcunculus frontatus; assembly: GCA_013398115.1. Classification (NCBI taxonomy): domain Eukaryota; kingdom Metazoa; phylum Chordata; class Aves; order Passeriformes; genus Falcunculus; species Falcunculus frontatus. The sequence continues at coordinate 445,339 of VZRV01005410.1, read as the reverse complement.
GTTGACATTACATGGGAAGAAAAGAGAGGAAAGATCCTATCTCCTGAGCCCTTGATCAAATTACTTCATAATTCACCCACTAACCCTATCCCCTGGTTCCCATAACAGACAGCAATCTGAGACAGAACAAGCCTGTGGATTTTAGAGCATTAAGGGAGAAAAGGGAACAAACTACAATGGTCCAACTAAATCTCTAGAGGATGTAGAAACACTCAGATGTATTTTAAACAGCAGAATAATTTTATGGAACCTTGCAGATATAAAATATGGGGACAACTTGTAATTAGCCACAGTCCACATGCAACATATAAAAACTAGGAGCCCAGAACTACACAGTGCCGGCAGTTTCCTACGGTTTCTTTCAGCAAAATTTTTTCAAAGTAATTGTCAAAGATATTAAGATTCCAGTATTTCGAAGATGGTATCTACTAGTTCTTAATTTATCCTAGCCTCTTATCTTTGAAGCAATTCAGTTTCTGTCTCAATGCCTAATTTCCATTTTACACATCCTATAATTGCGTTTGTCCTTTTGTCCTTTAAAGTTGACTTCTAAAGATTCCCATCATTAACACATCTACAAGGAACAAACAACTTGCTCTCTTTCTGTGTCCTTTGGTTGAGATCTAATTATTAAAGTTATAATTATTTCTCCTTACATATTAAAATAAGTTGGAAATTGCTTTCAATTGCTCTTTTACTGAAAGCTGTGGGCTTGGACATTTCTTTCGTTAGGAAGGGATGTGTGCTTTGCAGAGGTTTCAGATTCTTAACCTGTAAACTAACTTTTTGCATGAGTTACTGTTCACTCAGCCTTCTACCAAGTCCTGGTTATTTTCAATCATATTTAGCTTCCCTTTGCATATTTAGGAACTACTCCTCTCAGCCCAGAAATTTTATGCAGTGTTTCTAGAATTATTTACTAAGATTTTAAAACATTTTACCTTCTCTCTCCTTTCTTCAATATCTATTTTCTTAATGGGTAAAGCACAAACTTTATCTTCTTAGGATATGGCCATGCAAACACTTTTTAACATGTAAGCCCAAGAGCTGGCAAGCCCTCTCCAAGATTAAAAAAACATGAAAAATAACTGACAACATTGAGCTATGCTTATTTCATGATACAGACTCTGTTCTATACAGGAAAGTATAAATAGTGTCCACAGCTGTGCAATTTATCCTCAGCCATTAAATGTCTCCACAGTCTTACAATTTCTAAAAGTGTCTGCACTGCCTACAAATGAGCTGCATTAATATAAACAGCATGTCAATGTCCAGAGAGCCTATAAAACAAAAGCCCTCGGAACAGACTTTAACTAAAAAGTGGCACTTTCAGATTCAAAAAAATAAGAGCTTGTAACTATTTCACAGTTGATCAATTTGCCAAGAAGCCTTTCCAATGTTTTGATCCCACTGTCTTGAATCCCTGGTTTAGATGCCTGGAGGGAAAACAAGAGCTTGTTTGCAAAAGATGGGGCCAACCATCCCCTCTGCACTGTGTCTAAGTGCTGGGACAGCAGGCATCCTGCTCTAAGTCCCAGAACTGTCTGCTTTCACCAAAACATCCAGCATCCTCCAGACAGAGGTGATGAAATAACCTGCAAAGACTGACAGATTCAAACAAGGGATCACTAATAGGTACGCACAGGAAACACAGCTAAATGTGGGTTCATTGGCTCAAGTCCTAAATAAACAAGTTAATGATATAGATATATACTGTTATGAATGCAGCACTGTTCACTTACAGCATTTTGCAGAGGAATAAGTGAGACTAAAATAAGCTGTACACTGTATCTTATCTCCATTTTAAGAATGAGCAAGTTTCTTAACCTCTTTGTCTCAGTTTCCAAGGCTACAAGTGAGGCATGACAAAGGCAGGAAGAAAACCCAGATATTTTTTGGCTCTCAGTTTTTTCTTTTTTGCTGTTCTTATCTTCTTAAACTGTGGGATTTAGTTATTTAAGCATAGATATTATTCTATGTTCAGCCTGGTTTTTTGGTGATTCTAATCAGTTTTTCTCTATGCAAATCTGGCCAATTGTTTGGTGATTAAATTTGATCACTTCTTGCTTATATGCACATAAAAATAATCAAGGAAACAATACCCTGACTAGTGGAGGAAAGGACACATTCCTATAAAATAAAGTTAAACCAAGCTATTTTTAAAGGTATGCAAATAACGCAAGAGAAGACCAGAAACCACATTTAAAGTGTAAATCAAACCCATTGTTTTGTACAATTTCTGGAAAAGCTTTGAAAACTGGGTTTTTTTCTACTTTTCTCTCGCAAAATTTCTTTGTTCGCTACAAAAGGAAAAACAAAGCAACAGGAAAATGAAGTGATGTTCCTCCTCTGGCAGAGAAGTAATGAAGTCTCCTCCCCCTTCCAAAGGGGATCACAGTTTGCCAGCTTTGGCAGCCACTGTACTATTTAAAATAGAAATGAATCCCCAAATGTGATTTGGCAAAGACCCGCTGAAATATTCAGTGAGTCTGTTTTCCCTCTTTTCCACTTCCTTTCTACCATTCTAATAATATCGAGAGATGCTTTCGGGCAGCTCGGGGATGAAAGGCACCCGTGGCTGACACCAGGACAAAGAGCCCCCTGAACTTTAACACACATGGAACACATGGATCAGACAGACCAGCTTTGTACGGAGAGGGCTCCTTGTATGGCCACGGCCCAGAGTGCTGGGACACTTCCAACAGCTGCTCTTATTCTTACACACAGCTCGAGTTCGACGGGAGGCGCCCTCTGTGCCTCCCCAGACCTGGAAGCATCAGTTCCTCCGGTACTGGCAAAAGCCATCAACACCAAGTTTTGCCACAGCTTCCAGCAATTTTTCAGCACACACAGAGAGAACTATGATTTTTGTAACACTTTTGTTTTCACCTACATTGAGGCGAATCCTACAAGCCAGAACACACAGTATTTTATAGATATGCTGTGTTGAAAGAAAATATAAAGAAAATACAAGTGCACAAGATGAGAGATGAATCAAAGATGTGAACCCTTCACAGGGATATCTGAATCCACTGCCAGACTGAAGCGTGGTAGCTGGAGTCAGTATGCAAGAACCTCCACTCAAAACAATTGCTTCGAAAAAAATTACTTAATATGAAACGCCACTTGGCACTGGGTGGGGACAATAAGCCAGTTGTCACAGATGCTTGAAGCAACAACAGAGAGCACGTTTTATTAACAGAGGTACCGAGCTCGATGTGAAGGAACCACAACAGCTCAGTTCTTTAACTGTCTTCACAAGAGGAGCAGATCGTGTGGCACCTATAACCAGTGCTGCATTGGGCTCTAAATCTACTGACTTCTCTCTAACTAGGAAGAGTTGTATATAAATTAATCCATCTTATTCATTCACAGAATAAAAGCTATTAAGTATCTCTGAACCCACAAAACGTTAGCTTTAACATGCCAGCAGCCAGCCAGCTGACTCATTCACACAGTAGTTTCAATTTGAAAGGTGGGCAAAATGTGTTCAATATATTCATGCGATAGCACCACGTTACCAAACTAATCCTATTCAGGATCTTGTGACACACCTCCAGAAAATGTCAGCACCAAAACTCTCTCATCCCAAGGGTAAAGAAACTTCCCAAGCATCAACATTTTGTCTTCTGTATGGTTTAACCTTTAGAATTTCTATAATCACATCCCAAAGTCTGAGTCGTTTCTGCTTTGCCATCAATGAAACTGTTCAAAGGCAGCAGCAGGAAGACTCAAAGATTGATTTCACAGATCATTGGTCCAGGCAGTGTTTGTAAACTGCTGACCCCAACCACTGAGAATTGCTAGGGCCTTGCAGATCGAAGGGACACTTCCAGCCTGCTAGACAGTTTAAAACTGATTTGAAACCTGAGGTTAGCCTGTCAGTTTTTCCTAAAAAAAAACTTCTAAAGGAGTTCATTCTGAATGAGTCATATTAGCCCACACAAGCAAATCAGCACATTGTTCTGATTTCCCCTCCCTAAAATGCATCGTATCCTCAGTACAATGCAACTGCACAAATAACTCAGGACCTGCCAAAAGCAACCACCAAGCTTTAATTACAGCAGTCCTATTTTGTATATTCTCAAATTAAACAAAAACTAAATCAGCCTGCTAAAAACCAGCCAGTACTTCAAATCTCCAATGAAGATTAAGAAATAAATCTCTGCAATAAAGCATTAGCCAGCTCAGAAAGAGCCTCATTTTCTTGCTTCAAGATAAGACTGTGGTACATACATGAAAACTGCTGTGCAAAATAAATGACAAAAAGCACCAATTAATTGTACCAAATTGTTTTAATGCAGATCATTGCTACTAAATGTTTCAAACAACTTAATAGTATTTCCACTTTGCCTTTTTGGCTGCTCTTTCCAATTGATTCAGCTCCACAAGTGAAAATGTTTGCATTGTCAAAGGTTTTGTCACCATCAGCATTTTGTTGAGAACACTATGCCCCATTTCAGATTTCAGTATATTTTACAGAGGAGTTAAAAAAATTGTGAGTGCATGTCATTCTGCCAGTCATTCTCATCTTATTAAGTTTTTGTCATGGCCTGACAGTACCAAAAGACTTGAATGCATTTTACTGTTTTGCAAGCAGACTGCTTGATCTCTTGTCATAAATGATGGAAAACGTGATCCTGAGGTCAACGAGGAAAATTGTAAAAATGAGGCTTCCTTACTCATAAGTATTTATTCAGTCTCTGACTTGGAGTTTAAAGGCAGGGTCTTCCATGCTCTAAAAATAGCAAAAATCTGTTTTAATCCAAAATTTCAATTTTTAGATGGGAGAAGAGCACCTAGATTAAATACTCTGAAAACTGAGCAACAAAGCAAGCATCATCCCAGTTTCCAAGTTTTTCCCATTGCTGAACAATACAGAAATTAATTCCAAAGATGACTCCCAAATCACATGTGAAGTATTTGGCCATAAGAAAAGCAAATACTCATCAGCAGGTTGGACTGCAAGCTTCTGATATGCAAGGCAGCTCTTCCAGCTCACAGAGAGAAATATTGAACTGGCAAAATGTAAGCTTGCTCTGAACTGACTGTAACACATGACCTGGCATGTGCTTTGACAGCAAGTTGCTCAAGAAAGATGACAATACAACAGAGTTACAAAAACAAAATACAGCAGCGGCAGGACAAGCCTTTGGAAATACAATTTGTGATGTAAAGCCATAAATCTTTAACATTCAAACTAAAGACTTGAAGCTTTTAGAAGCAGCAGCCTAACTGCTGAGGTTAGAAGACATTCCCATACTGTATTATGGCAACTAAATAAATATTTACCATGGCTGTTTTCAAAAGGCTGGGTTAGCAAAGTAAGACCATGAGAGTGTTCTGGATCCTCTTTCAAACACTAGAATAATTGACTTCAGGCAAGCCAAGCTTTTACTTCTCTTATTTGTAAAATCAGTAAATTATGGAGTTCTGCGTTTTGATAGGAGCTGACTTAAAAAGCCATTTCACTCTGCTGCCTCTCTGCTTCCAGCACACAGGCAGCTGGGATGCTCATTGGAAGTCTCCTCCACCAGCACTTTAAAGGAAAAAATACTTTAGCAAACCAAAGTCCCAGCAAATTTCTGGAAAGATGAGCGTTTTGGTCACACTCCCCAGACAGTGAAATGTTTCTAAATCACCACTACCTTCTAGTGTACTACTCTGAAGATAAAAATGGACTCTTTCCAAAACATGAATATAGCAGAAGATTCAACACTACTTCCTAAACCAGCATTAACAGTCACTTCAAACAAATATATCTCTAAGATGCACATATACACATCCAGATAAATCTGAGCAAAGACACACATCATTCTCAGGATGAAAACAGAAAATGTCTCCTCTTTGAATGAAAGGTTATACAACATTTTTCCCCAATAATGCCAGAAAGTTGATTTTGAGATAGAAATATTTTTTAAGCTGTAGATTCCAGAGCAACATAGTGTAGAATGATCACATCTGTCCAAATCTTCATGGCCAAAGATATTTACAGAGAGTCCTCTTGAACTATTGACAGAAATTTTACAGCTTAACTTTCACAAATACTAAAATGGATCAGTCAATAACTGTTTTCTATGAAACTATAAACTCATTTATGCACATAAGATATGAAACAGCAGAAGCTGGTGGATGGAAATGCCAGAACTGACTGGTCTGCAGAGCCAAACAACAAAATAAGCCACAGCACCTAAAACTGGTTTTTCAATTCAAGCACTTTTTTTTCCTCCACCCAAAAGACATACTCTTTTTTTCTAAGTGACTGCCTTTTTGTCAGATTCCAAAGCAGGCCCTTCAGCCCCAAGTTTGTTTTGTCCACCAGCCTCTAATTATGAGGCGAAAGAAGAAATAAAGCAGAGAAAATGAGTAATTTGAACATGAGTTCCAAAACCTAACAGCTTCCAGTTTGTGCCAATATTTCTCCAGAAAGTCATAATTTTATACAGAGCCAATTCTATAAGTACTAAAGAAAGTATTTTCTACTTAAAACACTGCAGTTAAGCCTCCCAAACAAACTGTGGGGGACTAGAGGTGTTACAGAGCTAGAATATAGGGAAATGTGTCAGTTTTTACATGCCTACAAGCAGCAGATACTTTGTGAATGCAAAATAAAAACTTGAGGTCGTGCTCAGAACTTAAAATCTTAAATGTTATGTAATAAAAAGCACAAAGCTCAAGAGAGTTGCTCATCTGAAAAATATGAAAAAAACCCTTTCAAAACAACATATTTATTCCAACACATCTTAGAGAGGCAGAAGAGACCGTGTTCCCTCTATTTGCACATTGTGTACAGCTTTTCCAAAAGGAAATGTTTATCCCAGGTCCCAGCACATGCTGTGAAACAGTGCAGACACAGTAGGGTCACACCAATTAACAAAACAGCATTCACAAAGATAGTTATCTTCATCATGAGATGCCTTCACTTTCCTCTCTCACAGTAAAAATAAAGAAGGCAGACTTCTATTTCAATATTTTTTCTTTATCTAAAGGCCAGATTTCTGATTTTTCAGGTGCAGCACAATTAACATCAAGATTGACATCCCTTTTGTTCTCTGCATATTCTGTTCTTAAATGGCACTGTCATGTGCACCCAAGGACATGGAAGTGATGAGTTCATGTGGTTTTATAGAGGGCGTTCCTTAGCAGCCTGAGGAAGGCACCTCAGGAAGATATGATTGTCCATTCTCCTATTTTTCAAGATCTCAGAATACAAACTGAGTCTAGTTCATCTCCCAAATTAATGAACAGAGTGTCTTTTTTGTGGTGAAACAGCTCTTTTCTAACCTCCATCATACACCCACTACCTAGAGAACAAAAAGAATGTTGAAGAAAAACTTAGAGGTGCAGACTGATGACTGCAAGCGCATCTCTGAGACAGCAAATCCCTTCCCACTGGCCCCAGGAAGGATCCAGGAGCTGCCCAGGCTTTGACCTGTCCTACGGCTGTCATTTTTCAGAACTTTGTAGCAGATTATGCAGCCGGGGCAGATATTTTACCTTGCACCATCCAATGAACATTTCTGTGTTTGATACACATTTAACTCGCTTGCAGAACAATTACTCCAAGAAGTAATGGAAAAATAGTGATGGAAAAGAAACCTTGACCTCTGTGGCAAAGTCAATGAAACTAAAAGTAGCTGAAATATATGGATTTTAAAATACCTTAACTTACAGACATTTGTAAACCGGTATGTGAAAGCCAAATAAAAATTACAAAAAAACCCTGCTATTGCCTCACATTCACAGTAGGAAAGAAATAAAGTTTTAAAATTGTAACTATTAAGCATTTGAAACACCAGCTTGAATGGACAAGCATCTTACTCATTATCAGCAAGAGAAACCCAAGGAGCCACATCCATCTGCTGTAGAGAGACTGAGGATGAGACTCTGTTCCTCTTTAGTGTCTACAATAACGACAACGCTATTGTTTTTGGAAAAGCAGAGTTTAGAAAATTACACTGATTTTCAATTATTTCACTTGTTCAGTAATTTTTTATCCACAATTCAGGTATTTGCATCCAGCACAATCACTGCAACTATGAACTGAGTACTGGCTGCTTATTTTTCCAATATATTTTCAAACTTCTGTCATGATTACTCCATTGAAAAAGTACACCAAGCCTTTTAGTCAGCAGAACACAAAAAAATATTCAATGTGTTATCCATGCAATACAATTTAGTGATTATTGACTGAACTTATAACCCCCTCAGTAAGCAGTGAATGCTGCTGAAGACAACAATATTCATTATATGGATTAATATTTCCTCCTGTGTTCTACAGATTTCATTCCATTTGGGCATTTAAAAACTTTTTAATGAAAGCACCCCAAGTTAGCTTTCTATGTAGACAGACCAATATTTAATATGCAAAGAACTGCAGAAACTGAACTCTAGGGGAAAAAACTCAATTGTGTAACATTTGATATATTAAATCTAATTCCCACTTATTTAAATGCTGTTGCTCTGGTCTATCACCTGTTTATTGTTATTTCCCCTAAGAATTATTAGTGTATACATGAACCTTCCAATTGCCCTGGCATTGTGTAGGAGTACTTTAGAAAATACCATTATTTCACAGCATTTCCATCGACCCCTCTGGGGGGACTGAGCAGAACTCCCCGATAACCTGTGCTGGTTATCTTTTCCAACATGTTTCTATACAACACTGTTTCTCACTCTACAAATCTGGCTTCAGAAGGTCTGTCTGTTGCTATCTCCATTGTTCAGGAACAGCACTGTTGATTTACACTGATAAACAAAGATAATGTACAACCATAAGCAATGAAGTCAATCTGCAAAGGACAGAGTAGAAAAAAAAGGCTGCAATGTTATCACTATTATGTACTACAGAGAAAAATTACAGCCTTGTGGAAAAAGAAAGATGAGAGGTGAGAACTGGGCACCTTTTTTTATGCACCACTTCTTGCTGTTTACAACATTATGCAATCCAGTATGATTTGCAATTGTGTACGTAAAAGAATGTAGTTACTGAATCCCCTTCTGATGCTGATGGCAATACCCATCAGAATGGAACCTGATTCAGCTTCTCTCTTTGAAAGCAACAAACAATCAAACGCTTCCCACACGCCAACAAGCAGAACAACAGAGAATTATGCAGAACACGGGAGAACTCACCATGACTAAAGCTCCAGTGAGGTTGAGGAATCTCCATCTAAACCACTCTGCAATCTCACCTTAACGCTGTCGCAGGAGGTTTTTCATGGCAACTGTTACTAACAGTGTATCTCTACCAGCTGCTAAAAACAGGTACTTTATGTACCAGAGTGCAACACTCCTCCTGATGCACCAGTTACTGAACAACTCGACTAAAAGAAGCACCTTTGGAAGAGATTTGCCGCTGCTCTGAGAAGATAAGTGGGTTAACGTGTACGGAACCGTGACCCAGCACCCCGCCTGCCAACAGGTTCATGGAGCAAGATGCCAATTAGGATACGGCAGCCGGAACCGACACAGCTCACAGGGTAAATGAAATACAGGGGAAGCTCTGAGCTCTGCTTGTACTGACATTTTCTCTCACAGGGATGCTGCCTTGGCTGCACAAGAAACACTTACCAGGCAAAATTCAGAGGCACAGGAGCCTCAGTGAGCTTTGCCCTAACATGCCTTCGTTTTCTGCACTTCCCAAGCAATCTTCTCTAGCCAAAAATACTGTCCTTTAAATCTGAATCTGTCTCACTTCAAGGCCTGCAATAACACTTTCAAATTTTTGTTGTTACAACTGAAATGTATGTTATTGACAGTTTCATTAGCAGCAGAGCAGGTTTGAGACTTCCTTGCTCATAATACGATATTCCAAATTTAAAAAAAAATAAACCACAGTATGAAAATACAGTTTTACATATATAAAGCTCTAAAATAGTCAGCATTTATGAGTTGGATGTGTGTTTAACACCAAGTTCAGTGAATTCTTCCACTGACTACAACATACCACACGCTGTTGCACAATCACAGCATGTGTAACTGATCACATTGGCAGCTTTCATGTGCCCCTCATTCTCTACATCTTTACTAGGAGCCGTGTCCCTGCTTCCAAAAACTGAGAATGTCTACGGTTTACAGAACAAAAGCCATTAAATAAACTATCTCCTCCAAAGATCATTCCAAATGGCAGGAGTCAGACTCCTTAACCATATAGTTACAGACTTAAAAGTCTGAGACTGGGGAATATTGTGCAACCTGTTTTTAAGGAAAACTACCCAATCTAGATGAGGAAGGCCCAGAAGGACAATTAGCAAGGTTTAAAGCAAATGGAAAAACAATTACACAACATGACTTACTCCCCTGTGGAAAACTCCTGGACTAATATTTATTCTCTCTGAGCTTGTATATATTTGCATTAAACTTCAAAGTTTATTAAAGCAATATTGATGTAATTCTGAGCCTTTACAGAAGGAATTAGTGATTTTAACAGGATTCCAAACAGACTAAGAGGGCACTCTGCAGAAGACTATTCGGGACTAAAACAAGGTAGAGAGAAAGGCAGAACAGAGGGGGAAACAAAAAAGGTGCTAAAAGACGTAACAGTTACCCAAGGACAACTTTAGCTCCAGAGTCACTGAAATTTTAAGTGTCTCTATTACCTTCAGACACACATGCTTCTGAATTTCCTGGCCAGTTTGGGGGAAGATTACATCTTTTTAAAACTCTTCATCCTTCTTCTTGCTGCATCACAAAAGCCCCCAGAAAGGACACCAACAAGTATAAAAGCAGAACAATGATACTCACTATGAGGAAATTTGGCAGCTGAGACAACAATAAGAGCATCTGTGATATGTACAGAGACTTATGCTAAGAGGGAATATACATGAAGTCAGTGTGGAAGGATGTCTATATTTGTTCATGTTTACAGTGTAAGATTTAAATGTCTTTTAAATGTGTTTGAAGGCTTTTCTGACAGTAAGACCCTCGGAGCTGGAAGACTGGATATAAATATATACATGCAGAATTTACATCTACTGTATTATAGACTGTCTTCCTCCTCTGTGAGCTTTGTAGAGAGGCCTGTATAAATACAGGCATGCATCCAAGAGGGAACATTTTAGGATTGAGATCAGTTTTACAAAAACACAGAAGGTCAAACTGTGAACACTAAACAGCTTCCTACAGAACCTCTATCCAACAATACAATAACCCAAATCTGCTTGAACACCAATAACGTTGCGTTTGGCAAATTCTGTGCTAGTAGCAGGATTTTCTGAAATAGCACTAACTTTATCAAGTCAATGATCTTACTTTTTAGCACCGCACTGAACTGGCATCTCAGACAAGATGTTACTAAAACAAGTATTGCTAGAAGCCTACAATGTTTAGCCTGGCATGATTTTTATCCATTTGTTTACTGTGATTTCAAAAACTTTGCTAAAAATGTCTCCTGCAGTCAACAGTGACTGCATTAAGACAGTTGAGCATTTTTCAGCATTTATGTTTAAGCACATATAAAGGCTTTTTAAACTGAAATATTACTCTTAAGGAAAACATGGGATAAAGTCTACAAATGGAAAGATTTTAAAGTGCCTTTCCCAGACATTTGTATTTTGTTTTGCGCTTCATATGGATAAAATACTTTTCCCCCCATTTCCCCAGAATCAAAGACTTGAAAAAGGAAATCCATTACAGATTGATTACAGAACACTTCTCCAAGTGGTGTGGTTTAAAACTGATTTTGTCCTCATCCTGCACAGCAATATGTGATTACCAGGACAAGATAAATGATGAATGAGGCTCCCAGGGGTTCTGAAATTCTGTTGTTCTTGTTGTCATCTGAGCAGACAAACCCCAAAACATTTGTGTTAAAACCATTTCGTAACTTGAGTTAACATGGTAACTTTTATAATAGCTGATGGGGTCCCAAAAGAAATTCAATTTAAAGAAGGTGACCTCAGAGTTACACCCACTGTGTAGTTTTCCTCTATCCACATTTTGAACTATCAGGCAATCTCAAATCAACTCAGTCCACTTAAAGAGATGTGGGGAAAGAAATTGAGTCACTCAGCTACTTATCTATGTCAGGAAAAAGGAAGGCTGAAAATTTCTTACATGGTTGATAATTTCTGCTTATGATTTGGAAAACACAGAGCCCACAGCACTAAACCACAATTTATGGAAATTGCAGCTCAAATACTGGACAACTAGTTAGAATTGTTACCAGCTAAAAGCAAGTCATTTATCCTTGTCACTGATGTCACAGAAATTCTAAAGCTGTCACATTCTCCTCAGTGTACACTGCTCCACTTCATCCTGCTTTAAAACAGTGAAAGTCAGCTAGCAACTCTTATTGCAGTTTGCAGCCTGTATTTTTCCACTCTAGATTTAAAACTGTATGGTAATGGAAATTCTGCATTATTGTGCTGATCCACATGAAACAATGGAAGTATTTCAGCCTCAGGCCAATGTAAATCCCAGCACAGCTCTTGGTCCTTACACAGTGTGTGGGAGCACAGGAAGGTGGGAAGACTGGCAATGCCAAGAAAGGCTCTGCAGACAAGGTCCCTGCACCAGCCTGTCACAAGTGATACAGAATGTGGCATCACGCTCCATCCATTCCTCCAGCTATCAGCATGGACAATCCAAAGCCTTTTCCCACGGGTCTGGGGCTACACATCTCCTTCTCCAAAATCCATGTTACTTTACATACAAAGAGAGTGGAACTTCCCTCACTGGCGATTTTTGGCTGCCACTAACAGCCAGTAAAAGCTACATATGGCTGCAAATAACTTGACATTCTCTCTCTGAACTTTGCTTCAACTACTAAACCAAAACATGTTCTACAGGTTATTATTTTTGTACTCGAAGTAGGTTAAAAATATCTGGAGGTGTTAATAGCAGAAAAACAAGAAAGTTGCATTTTCAGTTTCCCTGTCAGGTGCTTTCTTTACAAACTCCCTTCACATCACAGGCATTCCACAACCTTCTCAGCGCTTTTCACCAGCGCAGCACTAGCTCCTCGTCATAGCCGAGGCATTTGCATTTCAATACCCTGCCCGTACCCGAATGTCAGCTCTGACACACCGACTACACGGGAGGGAGCAGCTCGGCAGGATTCCTCGGGAGCTGCAGCAGCACAGGAAGTGGGAACAGCGTGGAAGCTGGCAGGAGACAGACCTCATCTCGGAGCCGTACCTAGCAATCCCAGGGTGGAGCTTTGGGGCTCTCTTTCCAGGGGCTGGCCAAGAGAGGGTCCAACAGCCTTACATACAAAAAAAGAGAAAGGACTATTAACACCGCCTGAAATCCAATCTCATCAGAAAGCAATCAGAACAAGAGAAGCAGTGACAAGGAGAAAAGATGCAGATCCCTTCAGAGAAAAGGGCAAAGAAAACATGGGCAACTAGCAGGGATGGGAGAGTGTGATGCTAAACTGGGATGAGGGGCAGCTGGAGAGAAAAGGGAGCCTAAGAGCAAAGACTAAACGGGAAAAGGAAAGGAGACACACAGGAATGTAAATTCAGGAACAAGGTAGAGAAAACATGTTACAACTTGTTAACTTAGAGTAAGCTTTTCACACACATTTTTTCTAGCATAATACAGAAGGCTAACGGTAATTGTCAATGTCTGTGGACCCTAGTCAATAGCTTACAATAGTTATCCTAATANGGGGCGAGGGGAGCCGGGGGGACCCGACGGGAAGGAGGGACGGGCAGGCGGCGACTGCTCCCCCGCCGCCACCCCACACCCCTCCGGGGCCCTGCTCGCTGCCCCCGCCCGCGGCCCCGCTGAGGAAAACTGACCGCCGCCGCCCCCCGGCCTCCCCGCACAGCGCCAGGGGCCGTCATCCCCCTCCCTCCCCTCACCTGGCAGGGGCTCCCCAGCCCCGCGGCGCCTCCCACGGGGAGGCGGCG